>CM021107.1:232703067-233108443 GCA_007115665.2 Sequoiadendron giganteum | reverse complement strand
TTTTTAATTAATCCTTTATTGTTATATTGTTATTGTGTGTACAAAAAAATTGAAATATAATGTTGTGTTTTGAAGATCTTGATGGTTGTCATTTTATTAGTGTTTCATATTTCTTGTATGTGTTTTGGCTGGGGTTCTTATCAGCCTTTGTTGCTTTAATTCAACATTTTTCCCTTGTGTTGTTGTGGTATAGAGCTTGTAGTCGGCCGTCGACATTGCAACTCTCAGCTTTTAAAAGAGAAAACTCAACAATGTTGGTGGACTCTGGCTCTCCCCAGGCTGATGAATAATTCTTAGGCAACAGTCCCACAAGTCTATTCCTTGTTTCCTTTTTGTTGCTGACAATTATATTGGCACTTTGACATGTGCATCCAATGAACTATGAATATGCTTCATTTGAATTAACAATTGCTGTAATATATATTCTTACTAATTTATATTCGAACTCTTTATGTTTCCTTTTCCTTTTGATTTGCAAGCCATTTGGAAGTGACCTATGTGTTAGCAAAAATAGGTTGCAGTTTTCAAATGTGTCAACATTGCTATATGCTTCTTTGTTTATCATATACCAATAATTGATTTGTTCTGTGCTGCCTCTTTCCCTTGCTTTTGTTTCTAGAGTTGTTTCGCACCCTCGAACGTCACATTGCTTTTGCTTGGCTAAGTAAAACTGCCTTGTAGGATACAAATGTATGTCCAACCTTGACAACACATGCGATATGATCTATTGATGCTGGAGATGTTGTCCCATCTCCAGTTCTTCAGCTAATGTCTATTCAATAAATATGATAGGGTAGGGTTGAAGGAATCACTCCATGATCCTTGCTCTAGGTCTTTCTTGCAAGACCTCCTTAGTGTCTTACTTCACCACCTTAACCTTTAGAACCTTCTTATTGTTTAGGTACCCCTGGTTCTCCTGGCCAACCCCACTACCATCACAATTCAACCTACCAAGTCAATCTTGGTGCAATGTCTCCAACTCTTCCTTAGCCCTTAATCTACCCTAAAGGCTATCATACTCCAAAACTAGAACTTAGCTTTGCAAGGGTGTGGAGATGTTCCTAATAGGTTCTTTCCATCCCATTATGGCTCTGAAGGATCCTCCTTCATCTTTTCATTGCTTCCACCAAACCCTCATCTAGGGTTTTAGTCCACTAGTCCTAGGCATTCCAATTAGGCCTTCTTCTCCGAGAGAACACACTTATACTCCAAGGTCTTCCAAAGAACATTGAATTATTCTTTGGGGTTCCTGGTCCTCATGCCTACCACTTGAAGATTGTAGTGGTCTTAACCTTCAATTGCCCGTACACAAACTGTACCTTCATTTTGGCAATTTAGGCCTCTTCTTTAGGTTTTCCTGACCACACAACAAACTGTCAATTTGTTCTCCCTCCAAATGGACTGGTGGAGCCTCCTCCTTCATGCCAAGTCTTTGCAAGGCAACTGCCTGCCCTCTCCACACTGTGACTTGATAGGGAATGATCACCCCTGCAAATCAAGTGCCATGCACTCCATGTCTTTCCTAGCCGGACACTGTCAGGCTCGCCTAGGAGAAGACTTTAAAAGTGTTTCCTGAGCTATTCATGACTCCTACTCCTACCTTATATACAACCATGGAGTCTAGACACAATTCCCAAGAGGCCATACGTTATGTACAGGGGAAATGTGATCTAAAACTCCATTTTCAACTCACAAACTGTCAGATCAGCAACAGAGAAAGAAACAACTAACTACAAACAAAAATTCAATCGAATTAGGAATCAAAACTACTGCCACACAAAGATTAGTTAACACTCACATGACACTCTACATCACTTACAGAATCCTATTCAATCCATTTAAGCCCTCTTTTGAATCAAAACCAGAAATTCACATTAAGAATCCACTGTTTTTACTTGGAATTCAAAATTTCAAAACAATGTAAAAGCTTCTAACCTCTCTTCTATGTCGAGGTCTCCCTTATATAGGGTCACTAAAGTAATTAAGCTTGACCCTAACTACTCCATGGCCACTTGTGGCTTCCAATAAGCCTTATTTGCAAACTTTTAGAGATTCTAACACCTAGAAAGGTCTACAAAGGTCTTAAACCATCCTTGTAGTCAAACCTCAACCTAACAAATGGTCAAGATGACCTTTACCAACACAATACATGACCTCAAATGCCTCTAAGGAACAAAATCAAAGAAATAGGAAGAGATTGCTACATTTGGCCTAAACAAATTGCCAAATCATGACCTTCTAGTCAACTTTCCTAGGTGAACTATGGGGTGCTCCTGCACCAAAATAGGAGGTGATCAAAGCCCGGTTGACCGCTACAAATTTGTCCTCTCTAATGGAACCAACATGCAAATAGGGACTTTTCTTGCAAAATACAATGACCTTTTGTTTACAGGGGCATTGAAAATAGGTTCCATCTTGTTCTTGACAAACTATCTGTGTAGGAAGTTGCGGGAATCAAGTTTGGCTATTGTTTTGTAATACTTGCACTTGTTCTATGCTTTGTTGTTTGTGGGGACCAATTTTTTTAATATTTTATCTTCGTTTGGTTCATGGGCGATTGTCATATTGTCCTTAGATGTCAAAATGTCAAATTGTCAACTAATTGGAAAACCTAGATATTTGTTTAAAGATCAGGAAGAAAAAATAATGGGTTGCGAATCGCCCTCCCCATCTAAACGAGCCTCAAAATTTGGGATTGATACATCCCCAACACAACATAGTGCTCCTGCAAATATCAGCCCTGTTAAAGGCATAAATATTTACCAAACCAAATGGATAATAAAAGGTCGGGTAACAACTAAAAGGGATATGCACCATTACAATAAATAGGGACGCGAGGGGCAAGTATTCAACTTTGACATTATTGATAGAGGGAACAAAAATATGAATCACTTGCTTTAATGACATAGTAGAATTGCATTATGATAGGGTTCAGGTGGGTTGCACTTATTATGTGTCAAAAGGTTCAGTTAGACAAGGAAATAGGAAATTTAATAAGTATAATAGCCATATAGAAATAATTTTGGATCAAAACTCGGTATTGAAATGTTGTGACGATGAATCCTTTGCACTAGGAAAAGTATTTAAATTCATCCCAATAAATGAAATTGCAAACTACATCAATAACATTTTGATTGATATTGTTGGGTCTGTCGTGCATGTAGGAAAGGTATCAACTATTCAAAGAAAGGATCAGTCTCAAATGATTTGCAGAATTGTGAAACTTAATGATTTGTCATCCTCTTGCACCGATAATTTGTGGGGCCAAAATTGGGAAGCAAAGGGTGATGAGCTGGAAAGGTTGTACATCCTTGGTTTGGTTGTCATACTTGCTATTAAAAATGCGTGTTGGATATTTCAATGGAACTGTTATGAATACAACCATAGGGACTATTCTATAAATAAATCCCGACATTCCAGAAGCACAATCCTTGATCCAACGAGGACATATTGAGCCACCTACCATTGAGCCCTCCCGACCAGTGCCTCAAAAGGTTGCTTTGGAAAATGGCATAGTGAATATTAGATATATCTTGGATCATTATCTTGGCTTGCCAGAAACTTAGTAGGCTACTATTAGGGCAACAATTAAATATATTAAAACATATGCATTTTGTTATGCTGCATGTCCGTTGCAGGCCAATGGCAAAAAATTCAAGAAAAAGTGTGAAGAGTCTGATGCTAGACAATAGTATTTGATTTTGACTTCTGATATTTGTTGCAACTAAAGATGGAAAACCACACATGAGATATTTGGGCTACTGATTTTGATGAGGCTGCAAAAAGCTTATTACGGATGTCAGCAACAGAGCTTTACATGTTGCAATATGAGCCTTTTGCTGCAATGACTGTTGAGTCTGTTATCAATGTTGTCACCTACACCTCTTTTGTTTTCACTTTTCTTATTAAAACTTAGACCTATAATTCAGAAACAAGGCTTAAAACAACAATAGTCAAAGTTACAAGAATCTACTTTGAAGCTGAGTGCAAGCTGTTGCTCTCAGATTTGTCTGCAATTTCCCCTTCCCTACAAGACTCTCTAGAGATAATAGTCGTATTGCCTTGAATGCTAAACAAGCATGGGTAATTGTGAATTTTGATATTTGTTATAGTTTTTGTTGATTGTACATATGTTTCCTTTCTTTTTTTTGGAGTTCCCATTACATTAGAAGACCTTTCCTTTCTGCTGCTGTTGCTTTGTTGCTCGTTTAACTAGTTATATATTAAGACAATGGACTATAACTTATAATGTTTAACAAAAAAAGATACACTCCTTTACTTTTGTATTGTTTATGTCACTTATAGTTTTGTTTCACTTTAACTGTATGTTCCTCATTTTATTTATGTTATTTGGTTATATAGTTATGTCGTCCTATTTAATAGATATATCAGTATTTACAGTTGTTCTTAAATATACTTGTGGACATGGTTGTATGCATGTAAACATTTACGTATGCATATACATAAATATATATCCATGTAATTGAATTTTCTGCATGCATACAATATTTGGATACATACATGTGTAGATATATGTGTCTATAATGGATTTATGTGTGTTTATGCATACAAAATTGAATGTTTATATGTATCTGTCACTTGTTTTTAATATCAATATAGTTATTTGCTCCTTGTCTATTTCAATTGCCACATGCTCTTATCTCTCCACAATTGGTGTTAGCTTTAATGTTTTCTCCATTGAATCCATGGCTGTTAAATGTCATCCTGCTCTGCATCCGTAAAGCCATGTCACATATGGTTATATTCCATTTTATTATAGTTACATATTTTTTTTTTTGTTATAATATTTTCTATTTAATGTTCAATGATGACTATGCTCTATGGCGGATGCAATTCTTTTCTGATTTTGCTTTAGTCTAGCTTATTAAAATCTACCATTCCACAAGATTAAATTGCAAAGTGTAATTCAAATTTTTTAATTTGATTTCTTTCATTTTAATCTTCTTTTGAATGTTCTCAATGCATACAACATCTTGATGTAGTTGTGTGTAGATATATCTATTTGTAATGCATTTGTATGTGTGAGTGTGTATGTTTGTATATATATCTAATGCTTCTTAAATGTTCTCTCTACTACTTTTCCATGTCCACTCATAATGTCATGTTGCATATGGATATCGTATGGTTCTCGGCTATAATGTTTGTTGCATATGTTGTGTACCTCAATCTACAACACAACATTGAACAATTCCTTATTGAAAATAATGTAAACTACACAATTACTTTGGTAAATTTTAAATGCAAGATATTATTGCAACCATTGCCAATATATTGAAGCCATACATTAAACAATGTTGGCATGAAAAGCTCTGCCAAGTGATGTTCACTTCCTCTGCCAAGCCAACATACACATATATTTGCATTTAAACTCATCTATATTTCTTTTGACATGCATTGACAAGTTTAGTTGTGCATATGTATGTATGTTGTTTGCAAAAACACTTGTCACAGTGGTGGCTCACAATCTTGATAACAACTAAAGCTACAAAACAACAATCAACAATGCATTATGGAAAATAACATAAACTGTTCAATTGCTTTGGTAACTTTAGAATTGTAAATATTATTGTGGCCATCGGCACTATATGGATATCATATATGAAACAATGTTGCTATTGGACTATTTTATTGCTTTGTAACCATTGCCTTTATATGGAAACCATAAATGAAATAATATTTATTGCTTCGCGACCATTGCCTCTATATGGAAAGTTTTAGCCAAGAGGCTATATGTCTGAACTTTGCTCGGAATTTTCATCAGCCTTCCTAGTTTTTAAGCTACCAAATAGCAATCAACAATGCATATATATTTACATCTACGTCTGCATACATAGATATCAGTCTACATTTTATTTACCAACTGCACATTTATCTATTGCATGTGTACGATGCATATATAGGAATCTGTTGCTTGGAAATATATAGCCACAAAAAGTATGCGATTCTTCTATTGTGTTTCATTTTCATTTCCCTGTGTGAACATATGTATGTATGTGAAATTAGATGTACACAACATATACTCCTTGCCATGTTTATTGTTTTGGGAAGATAGTTGTTATTTGTTTCCTCCTCCAAAAGGAATTATTACAATAATAGGGTTTATATTAAGGCTAATAAAAAAACATTGATTTCACCATTCATGACCGTGGTGGACACTGTATGTTCTTGCTCGGGGGTTTGGTGAGAGCCTACGTGACTTCATGACCCAGTATGGTAGGGTGGAGAGCAAGTGTTCTTTTGTTTTGTTCCATTTTACTTTTCCTATGTGCAGATATGTATATTTGTGAAGTTAGACACAAACAACATTCACCCCTATGTGCAGCTATGTAAATATGTGAAATCAGATATAGATGAGTGATATTGACATGCCAGCCTGTGCCAAGTGATGTTGACCTCCTAGTTTGTGCCAAGTCATGTTTATTTCCTTTTCTCTTGTGGTGATTTTTCTATTGACAAGTCCACCTATGGCTATATATGTGTCTTGTCTACATATAAAATTTAGATGCATATATACCTATATAGATCTTGCTTTGTAAATGTATATGTGGATTATTTAGTTGCTTCTCAGCAATCGACAGTACATGGAAACCATTAATCAAATTTTCAACCTTTCTAGAATTGGGCTCCTCGTCAGGAAAAATGTGGTGGATGTTTTTTATTTTTTAATTGGAAGCGTTTGGAGTACCGATAGGGAAGGCCAACCTTTTTGGTTCTAAAGCCTCAAGTTGTCTAGCCACCGGATGGGAAAAACATGGCGAGTTTCTTGGCTTGTTGAAAGTGAATCCCAACAAAGTTAAACGCTTGTTGGAATCAACATTAATTGTTGTATGGTTTATGTGAAGTTGTGATGGTTGTAATAACACCTGCCATTTAAAACCTTGGAAAACATAGTGAAATCCTATATAATTGTCGATCAACCATTATTGAGTGTCGTTCTTTGGCTTCCTATGCTATCAGAGCTGTGAGCGACAGGTGCTTGGAGGTTATTTTGTGTTTTTTTGCATGGGGCAATGGTTGCGAAAGAAATATAAAAGTTTCAACTGTGATAATTCTTTGCCAATCTTTTGCAGGTCATGATCAACATTCATCCCTATGTGCAAATATGTATGTATGTGAGATGAGATGCAAAGAACATTCATATATACTCCTTCCTATGTTTATTCTTTTTATAATGTAGTTGCTTTTTTTTTGTATGTCTATACTTAAACTTCTCCACAAAAATTAATTGCTACTTGGCATTGTGTACCCCTCTGTCTATTCATTTAAAATTGCCATAACATTTGACAAAAGAATGGGTACATATGTTTGAATTGACAGTTGCAGTTTTCCTGTTGGAGACCAGCATCGTGCATTTATTCAAATTTCTTTTGTTAACTGAAACATGTGGTGCCTATTCTTGTGTGAAGTAATTGTCTAATGCTTAGGATTTTCAAGTTATTTTTGTAAGAAAAATGGGGGAACAACATCCAAAACATGTGTGAAACTACATGTAGCCAAATATCTATCTCAACCCCATCTATGTCATGTTGTCTTAGCGTAATGCTATGATAAAACGGTTATTAATGATGCCATGAGGATTTTTAGATGTTGTCACTTGATCTTTGTCAAGTGTTACTATGTCTATCTATTAAGTAGCTTCTTGTGCTTGGATGTATACTGCCTTTCATCAACTTACAGTCTATGTTCTTCCAAAACAACCAACCAATTGTAAGTAACACTTGCCATTTAAAACCTCAAAAAACAAAGCGAGCGTCTGTGAGGAGAGAAAGCTTCTGTGAAGATGTAAGTGTGATTATCCATTGTGGAATTTATGTGAAGGTGGTTGAAGGTTATTTTGTGTTCTTTGCATGGGGCGATGGTTGCAAAAGCAATACAAAAGTGTCGGTTGTGATAATTCTTTGCCCATTTTTTGCAGGCATCAAACTTGCATATAACACTTAAAAATATAGTGTATCATTCCAAGAATGTCCCATAAAATAAACATAGGGATTAGTATGTATCAATGGTGTTTGCATCTAATATGACATACATATATATCCATACATAGGGGAAATAGATTGTCCACCACTACATACAATGGTGGCATCACTGTTCCATATAACAGTGAAAATACAACTTATCATTCCAAAAATGTGTCAGTATGTATCAATGTTGTTTGTATTTGCTATGACACACATCCAAATCTGCACATTGCATTGTTCATCACTGTGGTCAATGGTTGTATCAATGTTCCATATAGCACTTAAAATACAACTTATCATTGCAAGAATGTCCCAACATAATAAACATAGGGATCTGTATGCATCAATGTTCTTTGCATCTATTATGACATACAAACATATATACACATAGGGGAAATGCATTTTCCATCACTCTAATCAATGGTGGCATCACCAAGACTTTTCTATTGCTTTACCAACCATCCCCCATAGAAAAAACCACAAAAGAAGTGATTTGTACTTCTGTCCGCTCCCTAAAAAATCCGTCCAAGGTATGCAATGCCTGTATATTTGCTTGGAAAATAAAATCTACACCATTATATAGGTATATGAACTTAGATGCACCTTTTTAGTTATTATTTCTTTCAGCTTGAAAAAGGAGTTGTTTGAATGGTAGGCTACATCTTAAGTGTAATAAGGAACATTGATTTCACCTTTCATCAAAGTGATGGATGATGTATGTTCTTGCTCAAGGGTTTGATGAGAGCGCATGATGCTCTATGACCCAATATGGTGGGGTGGTGAGCAGGCCTCATTTTCTTGTGTTTCATTTTATATTACCTATGTGCACAACTCGATTCTTCACTTGAATGGGGTTTTTTAGCAATATGTGTAGATCCACCTTTCTATTTTGCTAGATACTACAAGATACATGCCAACAATTACAGTGCACTATGAATCAAAGAAGAGGAGCATCTCCAACAATTGTGTTCATTTTCATCATCATGAAATGTTGCTATTCTTTAACGTAACTATACTGCTTCTCTTTTCCCTCTTCATTTCCATGCATATAGAATTTCCACGATTTCTAAATTCCCTTCCTCATCATTTTCATATGCAAGATGTAATTGTGTCATACTGCATCATGCCCTCTATAGAAGGTATGCCTGCATGTTCTTTATTTGATCTCTTCTATTGCAGGTGTATTGCATATTTTTTGGTTATGAATTATATAACTATTTAAATTTTGTAATTTAAATATTGGTTGCCAATGAAACATGCTCACCACACCAAACTTCAAATTTTCCTTGTGTGTAACTATATTCAAGTCAAACCATTTTAGATTGCAACTACATTGTATTTATATACAAGGTATACAGATCTCCAAAATGCTAAATAGCTTTATGATCTCAAATTTTCCATGGTGTACAAGTTGTGACTACATTCTATCTATATACAAGGTAAGGCTATATATCTTTATTCCATCTCCTCTTTGACAACTATTTGTCAATCTCTTCAAAATGTATAACATTGATTTCAACTCAAGCAAATTCTCAAGTTCCAAAGTATTGCTTTCACCATTGATCAAAGTGGTGGACAATTTATGTTTTTTCTTGGGGGTTTGGTGAGAGTGCATGAGGCTCCATGACCCAATATGGTAGGGTGGAGAGCAATCCTTCTTTTATTGTGTTGATACTGCAATATGTTGCGTGCACAAGGTATGCCTAGAGTTTATTTAATTTCTACCTTCTATTACAGTTGTAACAACTACTTGTCAATTTCTTAAAAATGTATAACATTGATTTGAACTCAAGGAAATTCTCAGGTGCCAAAGTATTGCTTTCACCATTGATCAAAGTGGTGGACAATTTATGTTTTTGCTTGGGGGTTTGGTGAGAGCCCATGAGGCTCCATGACCCAATATGGTAGGGTGGAGAGTAGGCCTTCTTTTATTGTGTTGATATTGCAATCCATTGCGTGCATAAGGTATGCCTAGATTTTATTTAATTGCTGCCTTCTATTACAGTTGCATTGTATATTATTTGTTATCGATTATACAACTCTTTATATTTCCCGATTTAGATATTGTCTACCAATGACACATGTTCACTGCACTAAACTTTACATTATCCTTCCATTTTTATAGAGCATACTCAAACCAAACAATTCTCCTTCATGCATGTTTTTGACACCATTAGATCTTCTATGAAGTCGACAGGTACCGAAACATTGTTTCCACCATTGATCAAAGTGATGGACAATTTATTTTTTTGCTCAGGGGTTTGGTGAGAGCCCATGGGGCTCCATGACCCAATATGGTAGGGTGGAGAGCAGGCCTTTTTGTTGTTGTCTGCATTTTGTATTCCACCGTGTGCATAAGGTATGTCTATATTTTATTTATTTCATTCCTTCTATTGCAAGTGCATTGCATATTATCTATTATAAATTATATAACTCTTTATATTTCCTGATTTGGCTATTGTCTACCAATGACACATGTTCATTGTACTAAACTTCACATTTTATTGTCATTTTTGCAGAACATACTCAAGCCATAATGGGGATTTTGATGAAGTATTTTTTTATAAACAACCTTTGAGAGTAATCATGGTCACTGCAAAATCAATCACAATCGTCAAATAAACAATTAGATCCTCATAGACTCTATATTAAGTGTAATAAGGAACATTGATTTCACCATTGATAAGAGTGGTGGACAATGTATGATCTTGCTTGGGGGTTTGGTGAGAGCCCATAAGGCTCCATGACCAAATATGGTAGGGTGGAGAGCAAGCCTCATTTTGTTGTGTTTCATTTTATATTTCCTATGTGTAGATCTGTATGTTTCTGGCATAAGATATAGAAAAGATTCATATGTTTCATAGGCTGTATATTAAGTGTAATATTAATAATTTCTATGAGAATTGATTACATTGACACAATATGCTCTATTTTTAAAACTTGCACCCAAACAAGTTTATACGTAATCTCTTAACATATATTCCGATCACATGTAAAGTCAAATTCGGGAAAAAAAAATAGTTCAATTTTTTTGTTTCAATGTACTTCTTGATTAACATCAACAAATTCAATCTTGTTTGAATCTGCTATGACATACATACATATTTTCACATAGAGGTCATAAGACCAAACACAACAAAATCAATGTTTGAAATAACACTTACAATATACCTTATCATTCCCTACATGCAAATATGTAAGCAATCTTTGCTCTCTCTAAAATTGCATGCTTGTCATTTGGACTCCACCTCTGCCTATCGACTCACCGTTGCATGTCACTACACGCAATTGCTAGTTTAATATTGTTCACCTATCTTATCTCAAACTACATTAAATAAGTGCTCTTGAAAACTATATTCCACACTCTAATTCACAAACAGTTAGCAACTATTGGCCACACCCTACCACAAATATATTTATGCCAAAGGCATCCCACGCTTAGCTTTTGCAACCCATTTTCATGTCCAAGGGTGCAGATTGCATGACAGGCGCTCGACTACGATTGAATGAATTTACACCATTCATCATTTTCCATCGGCTGTTTTCCTCGCTCCTCCAAACTCTTCCTCTCTGGTATTGACCTTTCACTTCTCGGATGGTCTCAAACTTGATCGTGGTTGCACACTCACACTCGCATGCGCTATTTGGTATTGTTGAAAGGGTGGATGAGCCTGTGAAGTTGAAAGGGTGGTATTGTTAGAGAACCCATGTTTGAGAAGGCGGTTACTCCCAACGATGTGGGGAAATTGAATCAACTACTTTGGTTGGCTTCTTACAGTCTGGACATAATGCCTCTAACATCTTCACTGTTGATTTAATTTTTTGTATCAATTTTTAGCTATTTTGAATTAATTTGCATTTATGTTGTAGAGGGTTTGTCGAGTTTTCTATATTCAGTTTCTGACGGTGCTCTTTGTTTTGGTGAGAATGAAAGACACTTGAGGTATGTCACTTGTTGCCTTGATTTTAGCGATAAGCCCTAGTTTTATATGGTTTTCTAAATACTTTTAAAAAAAAAAATTGCAAACCCTAGATTCGTATAGTATTGTGCCCCCAACGAAACCCCATTTTTTCTATTCTTGCCTTCTCAGGATTTATCTCATCCATCATCCAAGCCTATTCGTAGGGATTCCCACAGGGATGTTTTGCTATGCGATGAAGTTTTGATCTTCAGAGGTGCAAGTATTCATTTTTAAAGCAGTGTTTCCACTATTTCATTTTGCCTTGGAGCCCTGCTTGTAAATCTGAGGTTTGTGCAGTTGCCACTGCGGGGGATGAGTTCTGAGCATCTTTGGAGAATTGATGACACTTGAGAAGTCTAGATATGATGCAATGCGAATCTCAAATTTGGAATGAAGAATGAAACACTTGGACATAAGAATTTCATCAATAGAAAAAAGAACAATACCACGACTTTCTACAAGCCTCTATAGTGAATCAATTATTCATAATAGTTTCTCTACATGCCTGTCATTGCTCTATCCTACACACTTTTGGCTTTGAAGTTGTTGTCTTCTGGTGATATTATCCACTTTATCTCCAAACTATCTTTGGTCTTTTCTTCGCATGGTCTTTTCTACTATGTTAACTCACCATGACCATAAGCTATTGCTCCTTATAACTGTGACTTGTTTCAACTGCTTTTTTCTCATGACTGTCAATACATATCCTTTAACTCTGTCATACCTCTGATTTCACAATGTTGTCTACAGTCTGGTATGTAGTTCCAGGGTTATTGAGGAAATATTCTTGCAAAAAAGGAAGCTACACCCTCCAAAGAACCACTACTGTTCTCCCCAGTAGCCTCAATGACTCCTACACTCAATATTGATAGGAAATTCTGGGGCATATTTGGCAATAGATCACTAATTGTCCTGTGATTGAAATGATCTCCTTTCTTTGCAATGTTCTGATCTAGATCACTGTAACTTTTGTCCATGGAACATTATGCTCACTGTCCCTTGGTCCATCATTCTATCACTTATCTTTCCCTTTTCTTGGTCCCATATTTCACTTTTCCATGTGACTACCTATGCCAAAACCTCAAGCTGGAAACATATATCTTCAAGAGTTAGCATTGTGCCATCCAAATTTTGTGTAAGCACAAAAAGGAGTTGGTTGCTTTGGAAATTCATGAGATATTATTATAATCCAAAATATATATCAGCAGATGAAGGGTATACTTTTCTATATTGGGTCCTCCATTGATTTGTATTTTGAGGGGCAATCTGGTTTAAATGGTTAAATATAATGTGCTATGAAAAACATTAATTTATTTAGAAAATAATGTAGGAAATAAAGAGAAACAATATTTACTGTCAAAAAGAACAACAATTATGACAATAATGAAATATTTAACTTTGTTGATATGAGAAATAGGTGCAACAATCTGTGAGAAGATTTATGAAGTTATTTCTTGGAATTAGTAGTTCATCTTCCAATAGCTGCCGAAATGCTTAGTTGGTAGGGCTTGCCAGATTACAATTCGGGATGGTCATCTTATCTAGGTAATAGTTCATTTATTATAGCTCTGAATGGTCATTAGGAACACATACACATTTTGGAATTGGGAGTGATGTGGCTGATCCATTTAGGTAGGTTGTCTCTGACCGTTTGACCTATTTTTGTAGAACTTAGCAGTATCTTTAGTTTTTGTAATTTGAGAACCTTGATAGCAAATGTTTTATAATTTTTTTTTTCAGCTATGTCAAAATGGACTTCTGTCTATGACGCCTTGGAATGGACAAAATCCTCACCATTTGGCCAGCAAATACAAACCAATGCTTCATTGGTTATTTTGTGTTTTCAACAAATTTTCTTGCAGTGGCCAAAGGTACATGAACTTTCCTCCTACTACCATTTTGATCATCTATGATCCTTGATCGTCATGATCATCATTTCATGGGAATCTCCACTATTGGTATGATACTTGGAGGTTAGTATTGATCCCTAATTTTTTGTTGATAGATAAGTTGAGAGGGTTCTATACAAAATGTAACAGCTAGATAAATCTAGACACCAAAGAATATTATCAATTGGAATGCAAGAGGTTGTTAATTCATTGTGAATTTGTATAAATCTAGGCTAGGATTATATTTTTTACTCTTGTGGGAATTGAAATCTGTTGGGATTAATTTTGATTGTGCTTGTAGATAAATCTGGCTTAATGCTTGTATTTTTTCATCATAACATGAGAAAGGGGGTATTTATATACATTTGAATACTTAGCTACAATTTCTTCGACATACCTATTGCACCCCAAGGTGCGATTGCTAGTTTTAAACCCAACCAAAAAATTTCATTCTAACACAAGACTGCAACACTCTTGGTCGGGGAAGACGGTCGCACATTCTTTGCTAGTCTTCAAGAATGCATCTCCCCTATGTCACCACTCTCCACATGCATCTGACTCTCACAAAATGTGCTTTGCTATAGACAATTTCATTTGACCTGCAACCCTTTTTAAATATAGAGTAGATGCATGCTTAAACTATGCTTCTCAAGCGTATCAAGAATCAGTCACTTGAAGCTTCCAGGTAAATTCATTTTTTTTACAGTCTATCAACTATCAACACATATTACTTTGCTTTGACGTCTTAGAGTGCATTTCCTTCTCTGTTTAGTACTTTTCTGTGGCGTTTCACATAGGATCTTGGAAGTAGTGGTTGATCAGATAAATGCATTGAATGAATGAATGAAAGATTTTAATGGCGTCCACAAGAATAAATAGTCTATAGGACCGAGACAAACAACTTAATTTGTCTTCAAGCTCTTTTCCAAGTCAGACCTCTTGCTATTGATTTCGAATAGAAGGTTGGCAGTCTGATTGATCTTATCCTCCTCAAATAACTGTTGTATATTATCCACCCCCAAACTATTTGTTTACTAATTGCGGATATCTTCATAAGCTATGCATTCCATGACGAAGTGCCATTCCGTCTCCACCACCCCCTTATTACAGAATATGCACGTTCTTTCTTCCCAGGTCTCTTTAGGTATCTTCCACCTATCAATCTCTCATGTAAGATGGTGCAAGATCCCATCCTTAATTGTGCAACTAACAACCTCACTTTCCCTTTAATAGCTGCACCTAAATAGGTTTTTTCACCATGATCCTTTGTTGGGTTAAACTCTTTGATGTAGTATGCTTTTTTTCGCCCAATTTGATTTGACCACATGGCAGTCCTAAATTTTTCCCTCACATAGTTTTTTATTTCACTATTGGTGCTAGGACATTCATGCAGTTTGATGTCCCACTTGTTCAACCACTTGTTATTCTACTTCATCCAAGTTTTCTTTCTCTGGTCTAGTATCTCCTCCATAACCATTTTGGGCCATCGATGATTGCATAGGTTGGCACAATTAATTTGCAAACCTGTTCGATAAGCTGGTAAAATATCCTAGCTTGTAAAAGTGTTCGATCTGTCACATAAAATAAGCTACTAAAATATCCTACTTTGTAAACGTGTTCGATCAAAAGCTGCTAAAATATCCTACTTTGTAAATGTGTTCGATCAGAAAATAAATAGAAGTAGAAGAATTTTAACATCCCCGAGACCAATTAAGAGGTAAAATATCAATTGTACGACTGTTCTTACATGTCCCTTCAAATCAAATAAATTATACGACGTAATCAATTTACATTTATTGTTTTTGGTAACTGCAATTATCTTCAAGAATGCATCTCCCCTACGTCACAAAACCTATCAATTTCATTTGACCTGCAACCCTCTATAAATATAGAGCAGATGCATGCTTACACTTTACTTCTCAAGCCTATCAAGAATCAGTCACTTCAAGCTTCTAGGTAAATTCATTTTGTTTACAGTCTGTCAACACATATTACCTTGCTTCGACATCTTAGAGTGCATTGCCTTATCTGTTTAGTTAGTAGTAAGAGTTAGTACTTTGCTCTGACGTTTAACATAGGATCTTGGAAGTGGTGGCTGATCAATGCTCACTATCCATCCAGAAAAAATGCTTTGACATTTAAATAGGATCTTGGAAGTAGTGATTCTTGGTTATTCCATTTTGCTGAGAGGTATATGATGTCATCTTATATCATTTTGTCAAAGTTTTTGGAATAAAACTCACCTACCATTGTTAGATATTTTCCATCCATCTATGAAAGATACATAATACAAATATTTTAAAATAAAAAGGAATACTAACATGATCCATATAATATAATGAATTAAATAAAAAATTCTAGAAGAGTTTTATTTTTTATTTTTTTATTTATTGAAACAATGTAAAAAGAGTACAATAAGAATAAGGCAATATGAAGGTTGTCGATAGAATAAAAAAATTCTAGAAGAGTTGTGAGAACTTAAGTAAAACTTAACATAAATTTATTTACCATATACACAATGTTCACATAAATCAAACAAAAGGCCACAATTAGTTGACCCCTGTACAAAATTTTAAATTTTTAGGGTCTTAAGACCCCTTCCACCTATATGGTTAATTTTGTAGTGCCATAACATTGTCTTCTCATAAGTAACTTGGTCTATGAGGCAAGAGAACCATTAGGTACAAAAAATTGACCATTAACAATAGATGGAACACTCCTCTTTATTGTTGGTTCTAATAGTGAAGACATATATTTTATAGATTTTTTCACTATCATGACCATCTTCTTAACAAACCTACATCTCAATTATATAGCTAAAAATTATGGGTTCTAAATCAGATATGCAACCTCTTCTACCTTGAAAACTCAACAATTGCAGCTTGCTTCTATCTTCATCGACTTTCTCAATTTCAAATTCAACTTGTAATGGTGGCAGCTTTTTCTTTGAGTGCTCGATTTTCCTCCCAATGATCTTTAAGGCTATGAATTCTTCTAAAACTATAATAGTTTCATAAGATTATAGATTTTTCAGCTTTTATATAAGAAAAAAATGATTCAATTACTACAATCAGGCTCTCTTAAAAGAATGACTATGGTGAACTTTTGTGATCCAAGATCTACAACCTTCCTTTGTTGTGGCTTAATGCTTTGGTGGCTCCTTTGTTTTAGTGGCATCTTTGAGTGACTGCAAAATCGACACCTCAAAAAAAACAACAATCTTTCTTCATGAAATTGACATTTCTTTGACCTACGATTTCTCTTCGACGGTGGCTTCCTTGTCCAAAAAACTATGACTATACTTATTGTAGTGTAGGAAAATGCATACCCTTGCATTTTCACACTTTTTTGGGCCCACCTTGCATTATTTATCCTTATTTATGTCTTAATTGGTCCTATTTTGTATCCACAAGCCTAATAAATTACATCCTTTTATGGCTAATTTCGATAAACGTCAAAACATAAATGATAATTTAATGATTCTAGTTGTGTCCCTAATTTTTGGGTCGGGACTAAGACGCCACCTAGGGTGTCTTTGTCCCCCAAAGGTCTTGGGACCTTGATTTCAAAGGCACCTTAAATGGGCCCCTTTTTGGAGTTTGTGACCCAAGTTTCATGCCTTGGGACTAAGACGCCACCTAGGTTATTTTTGGGATTCAATTTCAAATCTTGGTTGGATTTAGCCTCCTTTAATTAATGAATTCATGTGTCGGCTTGTTGTTGTGTAATTTCAGGATATTAAGCATAGATAAGTATAAATACAAGGTTCCTTCTCTCATTTTCTCCTAACAAGCAATCTAAGTACATATGAGCATTCAAGAGAAATTCATCAAGCATTTGGAGCCATCATCAAGATTCAATCATCATGTCAAAGATATTCTTGCATCATGTGTGTTTTTAAGCTAACATTTGTGATGTAGGGTTTTGATTCAAGCAAGAAATTCAGGTCAATATCTATCAAGAATTCATTCGATTCAAGTCAACATTCAAGCTAGCCATCTCACACAAGTTTGCAAATTTTGTAACAACGGTTTGGTGAGTTGCAACATAGAACTTTATTCATTCATCATTTCCCTTCATTATTCTATCTCATTTCAAGGTTTAACTACCAACAAGGGGTTTGACCAAGACAAACCCTCATTTACTAACAATCAACAAGTTTTTCCTCTCTTGTGTGTTTATGTTTGTAGATTTAGGTTGAATACTTGAAGATCATTAGAAGTGAAAAGTTGCAAAGTTGCATTGCAAAGTTGTCATCTTCACAGAAACTCACGTACATGCTAGATTTGGAAGTTTCAATACTTGAGATTCAAGAAGAAGGAAGTGCATATATTGGACTTCGAGATCACATTCCAAGATTACAAAAATTCAAAATGGGACTAAGTCCCCACCTAGGGTGTCTTAGTCCTCCCAAAGGTATTTTCAAAGATTCTTTCAGATCTGGTTTCTACATTCGAAGATTTTGCATTTCACTCAAAAAACAACAAAGGGACTAAGACAATAGTAAGGGCCCCTTAGTCCTCCCTAGCATATTTTGGTAGAATTTTTGAATTTCCAAAATCCTCATCACATTTCTAGACTTCTCAGGTACACACATCCTAAATTGCACATTGCACAATTTCATCATTTGCACTCATCAATTGACTTGCATTATTAGGTTTTGTGAGTTGAATGTTAAGTTGTCTTTTCCAAGCTTTTGCTTGGTGGTGAACCCCTCAAAGCTTAAAAGAACCCCCTCCTAGGTCTTCCTTGTTGTGAATTGACTCACCTTTGGGTTGATAGTCAATATAATTTGGGTTCATAGGACATTATTGAATGACCTAAAGGAGAATCGTGGCATTTTCGCCCACCTATTTTTCTTTACAGTTCACTTATGTTGGCTATGATCTCTTCAACAATGTGAATTTTTTACATTAAAAAATTGGTGATCCTTGACTTGGATTGGGCGATTCTTCTTCTCATGTGATCCATTGTGGCCTACCTAAAATTTCACTAGTAGCTCCTTTAAATTCTTCAATGTCAAGCTTCTGCTTGGAACGACAACAACTTTCAAACTTCAATTCTTTTTCCTATGATAGCGATTTGCAAACTTTTGTGATTTGCCTCAAATATGATTTCTCCTTGACTGTGATTGACACTTTTCTATGATCTAGCTCTGATACCACTATGTTAGTGGGCAAAGGAAAACATGACAATTTTATATCAATGTGTTGTTGCACAAATGATTTCTATTGCTTGTGAAAAATAGATTGCATTAGCCTCTTTTATAGAGGACTATAGAAATTACATAGAGAATTCTAGATGATAGCTGATATGAAAATATTATGTTTTATTATATCTTTCCTAGTCGACATAAAAAACATTTACTAGCACTTGCACCTAAAGGAGGTTCAAAGATTATGCCGATAGAAAACTATATATATGTTAATATGTTAGAGAGTACGTGTTTGTGCATGGGTGCGTATGGATGCTATGTGTTGTAAATTCTAGTTGTATGTGGTTGGATTAAACAATTAATAATAAGTGTTAAATAATGGAATTAAATAAACTTTGAACAAATCTAGATTTTTTCCGTAAAGAAATTAAGTATTATCTGATCTTGATATATTTGCATACAGATTTAAAAATAAAGCAATGAAAATTTAAAAAGAAAGTTTCCATCAAATTGACAAAAAACATTGCAAATGAAAATAGAATGTTCCCATCCACTTGGAAAACCAATATTTATCTGGATTTTATGTGATAACTAAGATTTTGGAGGCTTTCACCTGATATTTTGGAGGCTTTTACCATTAAATGGCAGGTGGTTTACAATTAAATGACAACTAAAACTTGTTTTCTGATGACTCAACAATGGTTTACAGGTGCGAGACTTGTTTCAAGCTCAAATCTCACACTATATGCAATCTATCGACTAAATATTGTTCACCTATCTTATCTCAAACAACATTTAAATAATTGCTCCTAAATATATTTACTAGCACTTGCACCTAAAGAAGGTTCAAGGATTACACAAATAGAAACTATATGCATGTTAATATGTTAGAGAGTATGTGTAGTGACCCTCCTGATGACATTTCTATTTCAGTTGTATTGAGTTACTGTTAATAGTTAGATGCTTGAGACCATGTTACTTTGATGCATTATGCCATGGTTTACATGACTAGTTGTGAAACTCAGTTGATGATACACTTTACTTTATGGTGCTTTGTTTATTTATGTGAGATGAATTTTTTATGATGACCTATGATGCTTTGTAATGTTTATGACGACACTATGATGTGATTTATTTTAGATGCTATGTCTTACGTCAGTTCTGTGAAGGAGACGGTTAAGCAGTACTCATCCACGAGTGCCCTGCTATGCCATGATTCTTCTTCACGGTGTGTCTTCTATTTTATATACATGTTGTTCATTTGACCATGTAGTGTGATGCAACTTTCAGGTATAGGCATCGACTCCACCTGCTTCGTCAGGTCTGAGCGTGCCATGGCCCAATGAAATTCGTTGAAGGGAGATAGTCTTGTCCTTTGTCATGAACCTTTGTTTTGGAAAGAACGAGTATCATTTTGCCACCCATATGTCTTGTTGTCGTTCGTTTGTCGTAAATGTTCGTTAGTTGTCACATGTTGTCATGTTTTCATAATGTTTTGTTTAGATTAATTTAATGATTTAAATTTATGGTAATGATATGATTAATGATTAATTGCAATGTTTAAATTTAAAAGGTTATTTTTAGAATATTGAGGAATTAAATGTGAAATATTAAAATATATTAATTGTGAAGGATTAATTAGTTGTAATTGATTTTTTTGTGCAATTTTGATGTTTTCAAGAATTGGCAAAGTTTAACTTGCAGTTGTGATTTAAAGTTGCAAAATTTCTTGTTTTGAACTTGATGTCTGAAAAGTTGAAACTGGCTGATTAAAATTGCATGCAATCTGAAAGTTGAGTGAGTAAAATGTATTTATTTAGGCATTTGATTTTCGAAAAGGGGGATTGTTGTTGTTTTCACGAAAGAAGTTTCTTCTCTATATTTTCTTGTTTGAGAAGTTTTGGGGAAAAGTGGATTTGGAGGATTTTTGTGCTTTGGGAAAATAAGGATTAGCAGATTTTCTGGTCCTTGCCTCAATCTTTATGGATTCAAAAATCTAATTCAGGTTTTCTTCCTTGTTTTGTAATTTCTTAATTAAATGTTTCTGAAAGTTATGCATGAAAATCAATTTTTGAAAGCTGTGTTTGTACTGTGAAAGTTTTGTGGATTGAACTTTGAGGTTTTCACTTCACCGTTGCTCAACTCCGAAAAGCATTTCAGGTTATCTTCTTTAAAATTTTAAACTTGTTTTAATCAAATTTTGCCAAAATTCTTGCTGAAAACTTTGTTTGTGACATTTGTGAAAACTTGTCTTGAAATCCTACATGCACAATAGAAAATGAAAACGTTAATGTCATTATTGTTTGTTTGAATCTGCACAAGTTAGAAAACAAGAATTGAAGAATCATTTCGATAAAAAAAATGGAGAAAAGAAAATTTAAGGAAACGCTTGACAACGAATTGGTGGTATTATCAGAAAATATGTGTGTAGATTATTTTTGAACTCGAACGTTGTTTGTTTATTGATGCGTTATCTATGTTGAATTTATGTGGTCTTTTCTAAACCTTACTCTTGCATTCTGAGACTCAGACGACTGGTAGTTTCTCTATTCGCTGCTTTCTTTTATAATGAAATTCAACCTTCATTGAAAATGACTGTCGACCTTGGTCTGAGTTTGTGCTTTGGTTAATCTTGATTCGCTTGAATCTTCAATCATTTTGTTTTTAAAATCAACTATTCCTCTATGAGATTGAGTTTATTACTATTTTTTTAATAGAGAATAGTCGTTTGAATCTTCATGTGTTTGCTACCGTGATTCATTTTGGGTCGGCGGAATAACCATAAGCGGTTGTGATAATGATTATCAGAGAGATGCTTCTTTATTGATTCAAACACTTGGTAGTTCACTGTTTAGGATTTTGATAAACTCCGTTGTTGACAGTTCGCTCTTTTTGCATGTCTTGGTACAAAATGAAATCCATACATCCATGAACTTTATTCATTGAGTATATGTTAGAAATGGCTGAGAGTTAGATCTTTTTACCGTTTGACCTTTAGGTACCTCCTCCTTCTTCCAATTCGTATTCACTGCATTCATGCATGCATTCTGGTTCAGCGGTTCATGTGACTCTGACTATGAGCGGTTGATAGTTCTTTTGTGTTCGCTGTATCCCTTTCTGAAACGTTTGATAACAAAATGGGTCTTTATGGCTCTCTACATCGAAATTGTACCTTATAGTAATGATAACATTCCTTCTTCTGGTTTATACCATTACTCCTGTGTCAATTTCATGTTACTTCTTTGGCTACAAGTCATATTCACTCTACTGTCGCTTTGTGATAAGTTTCATTTAAGTATTTTATTTGATCTGTTTGTATGATTGCATGCAGCTTGCATGCTTAACCGTTATCTCTACCAGTTAGATCAATCTCTTCTATCGTAGTCACGGTCAAGTTTTAATTCAGTTCTCTGATATTCCTTTATTATTTCTTTTGTGCATGGAAACATTCATTGTTGCCACGTGAAGTTGATCTTGAGTCGATATTATATAGGTTTTAATATTGTGTGTTAAATCTTTGTATCACAAGTCTAAGTCGCGTATTTTTGGTACTTTGACATTTGAGTGATAAGGGTATTCGAAAGCTAGTTTTTTTTAATTTTCTTTTATCTTGGTGAAATCTCAATATCTCTGTATAGTTCAATAGAAAGTTAGACCAATTCACCGAAATTGCAAGTACAGAGAATTAATTTTAAATAAGTGATATATAAAAATATATATCTTGTCATTGTTTATTTATTGTCATTCTTAATTAAGGATATCAATGCTTAATTTTATTAAGTATTATATTCCCTCTTTAATTCATGAAATGGTCTATTATTGTAATTATAAATGCATTGATATATATATATTTAATGAATTGATATATATATAAAATAGTTTATTAATTTAAATATGCAATGCTAGTATTAGAATGTTTGTTAAAAATAGTAGCTCGGAAGATATTCCAGCCTGGAACCGTGTCATCCAGACTGGAGCAATTGTGGAGAAGTAATCTCCAAGTTTTTTGGTTTTTCTTCTTCTTCTCTTCTTATCTACAATGTACTTGCCAGTTCTACAAATTTCCTTTTTAGCAACAACCTTGTTTTGTTTATAAGTTAATCTCTACTCCACCGTAGGTGATGAGAGGTTATAAAAAGGAGATCGAGGTGAGTGCTAGAGATATACAAATGAAGTTTTTCTTGCAGGAATGAAACAAGAGAAAGGGAGATTGGGATGAATAGAATGAGGAGTTGAAATATTATCCAAGATTGCAGTATTGCTACGGATGCCAAGTTCTGGCAGTTATTGTAAATTTCTATTTTTTGTAGTAATAAAATCTCTCTTGTTGAATGTTGGTTTTTCCCCAGAGTTAAGGGTTTTCCAGGGTAAATCTTTGTGTCAAAGTGTAATTGGTTTTCTCTAATTTTTGTTGTGTTTAGTATTTCGTGAATGGTGTTGTGCATGCTTGAATTATTTGTTACAGTCATTTGATTTCTGTTATTTGAATCTCTGAGTTTAAGCAATAGTGAATTTATTGCTGGGTTTCACAACACCAATAGGGGAGATGTATTTTTCATATGGTATCAGAGCTAGATTCTGAAAGAGAAAACTAGGGCTTAATCACACAGGTGCAAGTTTTGATTTTCTTTTGTGTTCAGGGAGGTTTAAGTTCAAGGGTTTCAACAATGGTAGTAAACGGATTAAGAGATTCAGACATACTTGAGGGGGCTTCAAAATTTGGCATGTGGAAAGCAAGAATTCTTCTGTTACTGGAGGAGAATGGTTTGAAGGAATATGCAACCACTACCATTTTTGTTCCAACAGATACTACGCTATTGGCAACCTACCGGAAAGAAGATGCCAAAGCTAGATGCATCATTATGGATGGGGTCAAGGATCACCTTGTTCCTCATATTATAGATTTAGACACCTGCAAAAATATGTATGATACCATACTCAACCTATACCAGAGTTCAAATTTGAACAGGCAGCTGATTCTCAGAGATAAGCTGAGAAACATCAGAATGAAGAAAGGGGAGAGTGTTGTGGACTATCTTACCAGGATCATAACAGTAAAAGATGAGTTGATAACTGTCGGGGTAAAAATACCAGATGATGAGGTTGTTAGGATTGTATTGGCAGGATTCACAAAAGAATGGGACATCTTTGCCAAAGTTGTATCTGGACGATAATATATTCTTGATTGGGATCGTTTGTGGATTGATTTCACTCAGGAAGAGTTATAAATGAGTTATGTTAATGGAGGTAGCAATAGTGGTCGTAAAGGTGAGGTAGAAGAGAATGTTGCTCTTGCTAGCAAAGGTAGAGCTAAGAAAGGCTCAAGCAGTGAGTCTACCTCTAAAGGGGACAAGAAGAAAAATAAAGACTTGAGCAAAATTAAATGTTATGGTTGTGATCAGCTAGGACATTATGTCAGTCAATGTATGAATTGGAAGAAAGGAGGAAAGAAGAAGAAGTAGACAACGACTTCAGTGGATGTTGATGAGCTATCCTCTAGACTAGAAAATGAGTTTGCTCTTGTAACCTGCTTATCTAGCTTGAGCACTACAGGGGCTTAGTATATTGATAGTGGTGTGTCATGCCATATGACAGGAGTTAGCGAACACTTCTCCAACTACAAATCAGAAGAGATAGGCTTCCAGATAAGAATGGGAAACAAGTCCACATGCACTCCAATTGGGAGAGGGACTATTTCATTTCAGAGGGAGTCAAGCGGTGATATTAAGATCACAGATGTATTGCATATGCCAGGGATGCATATGAATCTGATTTCAGTATCTTCCCTTGAAGACAAAGGGTGCAATGGACTCTTTTAGGGACAAAAGGTCTATTTAAAACATAAAGACTAGAAGAAGGAAAAGCAGTTTAGGGTTAGAAGTGACAATTTATACTTATTGCGGTTTGAAACTCCAAAGGCACTAATGAGCAGTAATACCACCAGGGAAATAGGAGAGATATGGCATAGACAGACGGGACATATACACCATGGGGCATTGAAATTTCTTAGAGAAACCGTGATAGGAACTCTAGAGTTGAGTGCAGAGCACAGTGACGCGTGTAAAGGATGTGCACTCAAATTTTTTTCAAAGGAAACCTTTCCTAGAAGTGACAATAGAAGCATAGGTGTTCTTGATTTGATACATTCTGATATTTGTGGTCCCATGTCTACTCAGTCTTTGAGGAGTTATGAGTATTATGTAACCTTCATTGACGATTTCTCTAGGAAGACCCAGATATATTTCTTGAAGGCCAAAGATGAGGTCTTCAGTCGCTTCCAAGAATTCAAAGCTCTTGTGGAGAATATGATAGGCAAGAAGATCAAGGTTCTTCAGACAAACAACGAGGGTGAGTATAAAAGAAAATCCTTCTAGGAGTTTTTCACTAGAGAAGGAATCAAGAGAGAGTGGAGTGTTCCCTACAACCCACAACAAAACAGGGTTGCTAAGCATAAGAACAATGCAATTGTTGAAGTAGCCAGGGCCATGCTGTTTGATCAGGATTTTCCTAAGTATCTCTGGGTAGAAGCTTGCAACACAACAATCTATATTCAGAATAGAGTACCTCATAATATTTTGGGGAAAATGACACCAGAAGAAGCCTTTATAGGGAAGAAGCCTGAGGTCGAGCATTTTAGGATCTTTGGCAATATTGCATACTATCACGTACCATCAAAAAAATGAACCAAGTTAGATTCGACTGTAGAAAAAGGTTTCTTTGTTGGATACAGTGAAACCTCCAAGGCATACAAGATCTTTATTCTAGGGAGAAGGAGGATCATAGTGAGACAAGATGTGAAGTTTCTGGAGGAGAAAGCCTTCAGAAAATCTCAAGATTTTCCAATAGTTGAGCAGAGTCAGTAGATTGAAGCTCCAAAAGTGGATCAGGAGTCTCAGGTACAGGGCACTGTGACAAGAACAAATGTAGATACATGTACTTTGGGTGAGTTGATTCCATAGGATTAGGAGCAACAAAATAAGGAACAACAAGCTCCATCTATTGGTGTATCTCCTACTGGTGGGAGAAGGACTAGCCGAGTGGAAACTCAGATTGTGCAAGATGCTCGGGAGTTTATGGGAGCTCCTAGAATGAGTAGCAGGGAGAGGAGACCACTAGCTAAATATTCAGATTATGTGGCATTAATAAGCAAGCTCATTGATAGTGAGCCTTCCAGTTTTCAGGATGCTGCACAACAATAGGTTTGGCAGGATGCCATGGTGGAGTACAACTCCATCATGAAGAATGATGTCTGGGAGGTAGTGCCAAGGCCTATAGATAAGGCAGTGGTTGGTTCTCATTGGATCTATAAGATCAAGCATGCTGCAGATGGTAGCATAGAGAAATACAAAGCCAGGTTCGTGGCCAAGGGATTCTCTTAGAAGGAGGGAATCGATTATGATGAGACATTCGCTCGAGTGGCTAGATATACCTCCATACAAGCTGTGATCTCATTAGCAGCACAAATGGGATGGCAGAGCCATCAGATAGATGTCAAGATGACTTTTCTAAACAGAATAATAGAGGAGGAGGTGTACATCGAACAACCAAAAGGTTTTGTGGCGCATGGGAGTGACTCTCATGTTTGTAGGTTAAAGAAAGCACTATACAGACTTAAGCAGGCACCCAAAGCATGGTATGAGTGCATAGACAACTACTTTCAGAGCATGGGATTTGTGAAGAGTGAGGCAGACTCCAACCTTTACTATCTCATGGTGGGAGGTGAACCACTTATTCTAGTTTTGTATGTGGATGATTTATTTATGACTGGTTCACCGAGGCTCATAGAGGACTGTAAGAGGGACCTAGCAACAGAGTTCAAGATGAAAGATTTGGGGTTGATGCACTATTTTCTGGGACTAGAGGTGTGGAAGACAAAGGGAGAGATTTTCCTTGGTCAAGGGAAATATACTATGGAAATATTGAAGCGATTCAGAATGCTAGACTATAGACCCATGTCTACACCAATGGTTACAAATTGGTGGAAGATCAATGCATCAAAGCAGGAGGCTATAGACCCCACCTTGTATAGACAACTTATTGGGTCATTAATGTATTTGGTCAATACAAGACCAGACATTTTCTTTATAGTCAACTCTCTTAGTCAATTCATGGTAGAACTAAAGAGAGTACATTGGACAACAACAAAGCATGTGCTGAGGTATCTACATGGTACAATTGAGTATGGGTTGATATATACTCAGGGTGATGGTGTCAGGTTGATTGGCTACACTGATGCAGACTGGGCAGGTAATGTAGTGGACAAGAAAAGAACTTCAGGGTGTTGTTTCAGTATGGGATCAGGGGTTGTCTCTTGGTACAACAAGAAACAAAAGTTTGTTGCATTAAGCTCTACGAAAGGAAAGTACATGGCATCGAGCATGGCAACATGTGAGGCCATATGGCTTCGGAAGTTGTTAGTTGCATTGTTTGGTCAGGAGCTAGAATCAAACATCAATCACTGTGATAATCAGAGTTGCATAAAACTCTATGAGAATCCTGTGTTTCATGATAGGTCGAAGCATATTGACATTAGATATCACTTTATCAGGGATTGTGTACAACGTGGATTAGTTTGACTACAGTATATATCTGTAGATGAGCAGGTTGCAGACATCTTAATGAAGGCCGTGATGAAAATAAAGTTTGTCTTCTTTAGGGATAAGTTAGGTGTAGTAGAGAACACCTTCCTCGCTAAGAGGGAGTGTTAAAAATAGTAGCTTGAGAGATATTCCAGCTTGGAACTGTGTCATCCAAGCTGGAGCGATTGTGGAGAAGTAATCTCCAAGTTTCCTATTTTTTTGTTCTTCTTCTCTTCTTATCTACAATGTACTTGTCAGTTCTACAAATTTCCTTTTTAGCAACAGCCTTGCTTTTTTTCTAAGTTAATCTCTACTCCACCGTAGGTGATGAGAGGTTATAAAAAGGAGATCGAGGTGAGTGCTAGAGATATATAGATGAAGTTTTTTTTTGCAGGAATGACACAAGAGAAAGGGAGATTGGGATGAACAAAATGAGGAGTTGAAATATTGTCCAAGATTGTAGTATTGCTGTGGATGCCAAGTTTTGGCAGTTATTGTAAATTTCTCTTTTTCTGTAGTAATAAAATCTCTCTCATTGAATGCTAGTTTTTCCCTAGAGTTAGGGGTTTTTCAGGGTAAATCTTTGTGTCAAAGTGTGATTGGTTTTCTCTAATTTCTGCTGTGTTTAGTATTTCGTGAATGGTGTTGTGCATGCTTGAATTCTTTGTTACAGTCATTTGATTTCTGTTATTCGAATATCCGAGTTTAAACAATAGTGAATTTATTGCTGGGTTTCACAACACCAATAAGGGAGACGTATTTTTCACAATGTTGAGTTGTTTTATCTATTTGTAATGAATATATATATGTATTTGGATACTGGACTTTTAAATGCATAAGATCATCTTTTGTAAGATTATGAATTTAGAAACATTATCTTATATGGAAGAATTTATTATCCTCTCGTTCAACGAGCTTAATGTATTAAGATAGACTTGTTTGGATGGAGAATTTTGAATGGAACTTGTGAACTATGTTCAAGTGTTATTTCCTTCTTGAGTCCATGTGAAAATAAGTTTTCTCTTGCATGCATGTTGGCTTTATAGTCTTGACTTTTTGAGAAGTTGTACCATAGGAGGAGTGGCTTTTGTTAGGGGCCGGACCTGGAAGTGGTTGCAGGGGTAACCTCTCAAAAGTGTGTTAACCAAGTGATAACTATAAAAAGCTTTTAGGGGTTTGGGTAGTTAATATTTAACCATTCAGATAATGTTTGCCTCACCTTGGACTTTAATGCTTATTTAAGTTAAAGCGGGTTGAGAAGGCTTGGAATGGCAACTCGAACACTTCGTCTTCTTGAGAAGTGATTTGAAGCCACATAAGTTCATATAGGGGCTAGAAGTCGTTAGAGGTTGCCAGGGTAACTTGGGTAGAGGGCCGATAACCTAGGAAGACTATCCAAGGTAACCTATTACATTTATGTGATGACACTCATGTCCTTGTACACTTGTTAGTTCTCTTGTGATGAGTCACTGGTGATTGTGAGTCGCCTCTAGGAGTATGTCAGTTGTCTTGTCATGTAGGTTGACCATGTGTTGTGTCATGTTCTTGTTGTTGTTTGTTTTGACTTGAGGACCTGTTCTATCTCCTAGCATGTGGGGTGGGATTTCGAGTTCCACACGACTGGGAGGAACGTGCTATTTCTTCCATTGGATCCCCTGCAGGTGATATTGTTTGAAACATGCTTGTTCTTGGCAGGATCTTGCTTACACATCGTTCACAGTGATTGGTTCTTTGGATGAGCTCGTGGACTTGGTCATCAACTATTCCTGTTCTTACTCTGTATTGTACACACTCATGATGTTAATGAGGTTTCATTGTATTATCACTTGTGTTGTATCGAGATTTGTCACAATTTTGCTTGTTATAAATATACTTGTAATGTAACTCTTGATGTAATGTAATATGGATATGTTATTCACATGATATAATATATATAGTTCTTGATGTGTTATGTTGTTTATTTACTTTAGTAGTGTAGTTGTGGAACTTGAGAACGATCAAGTTAGGTTTAATTACATGTTTTTATTAAATGTTTAAAAAAATAAAATTATTTGATTGATTGGCATCAGTGACGTGTCATTCCCAGGGTTCTACGACAGGGCATTACAGTATGTGTTTGTGCATGGATGCACTGCAAATTCTAGTTACATGTAGTTGGATTAAACAATTAATAATAAGTGCTAAATAATGGAATGAAATAAACTTAGATAAATCTAGATTTTTTCCTTAAAGAAATTAAGTATTATCTGATTATGAAATATTTGCATACCAATTTAAAACATAAAACAATGCAAATGAAAAAATAAAGTTGCCATTAAATTGACAAAAGACATTGTAAATGGAAATAGAATGTTCCCATCCAATTGTCAAATCATTATTTATCTGTCTTTTATGTGATAAGTGAGATTTTGGAGGCTTTTACATGATACTTTGGAGGCTTTTATCATTAAACGAAAGTTGGTTTACCATTAAATGACAACTGAACTTGTTTTCCGATGATTCAATAGTAATTTACAAGCGTGAAACTTGTTTCAAGCTCAAATCTCATACTATATGTAGCCTATTAGCTAAATATCTAGATAAATGGTGGAAATTAATATTCCAAACACCCTAACTCACAAACAGTGAGCAACTACTGGCCAGCCCTACCACAAATATATTTTTAACCCAAAACAAGACTGCAACACTCTTGGTCGTGGAAGACTGTCGCACGTGCTTTCCTAGTCTTCGCGAATGCATCTCCCCTACGTCACCACTCTCTACATGCATTTGACTCTCACAAAACTTATCAATTTCATTTGACCTGCAACCCTTTATAAATATAGTGCAGATGCATGCTTAGCCTACACTATGCTTCTCAAGCCTATCAAGAATCAGTCGCTTCAAGCTTCCAGGTACACGCATAGATATCTCTCATGGCGGAAGTGTGTGAAAACGTTAGCGTTTCAGCATCCTCCAAGGCCATCGTTCGTCGGAATGGGAATCATCATCCTAACTTGAGTGATGATTTCATATAGTCTCTTACTTCTCCATATGGGGTATGAAAGATACATACCTTTTGATCCACACAAATTTATTTTATATAATATATTTTCTATTGTGGAAGCTGATGTAAAGAATCGTTAATCTTTTGTAACCAGGATTCCTCATACTATGAACATAGGGAAATACAAATTAATGAGATTCATGATATGTTTTCTCTTGGGGAAGAAGAACTTGGTCTACTTGAAAGGATTTCGTTTGTTGATGTTCTACAACGTTTGGGAATAGATCGACATTTTCAAAAGGAAATCAAAATGACACTCGATTATATCAAGTATGTGTGTTTTGTCAAGAAAATTTTCTACTTGCATCTAGAGGTGTATCAAATGCTACATATAAGAAGATTTGTGATCAAATAATGTCAGCATGAATAGGTACTGGAATCATAATATTATTGGCGATCTCAACATGATGGCTCTAGGATTTCGGATACTACGATTGAATAGATACGATGTTTCCTTAGGTGATGGATTTTTAAATTTTTTTTTTTCTGGATTACTATTAGCAAAGTTTTTCAAATCACTATAATATTTTGGATATGCGAGCAGATGTTTTTCAAAAATTCAAAGGTGAAGGAGGACAATTCTTTGGCTTTGGATCTAGCCATGAAGATGTAAAGCTAGCAATTATGTTGGATTTATATAAAGCTTCAGAGCTAGATTTCCCTGATGAGAAAATCTTAAAAGAAGCTAGAGTTTTCGCATCTGCATACCTGCAAAAGGCCATGAAGGAATATGGTGACATAAAAGTGACTAAAAATCCACTTCTAATGGAGGCAAGTACCTTTCCATGAAAGAGATTATCACTTAGGTTATATCTATATATAAAAAAAAAATTGGAGCCCTTGCTTTCCTATCAAATTCTTGTCATTTTTCACATCTACAAAAGGACAACAATTGAACAACAACCCATCAATCTTTTTTTATTTTTCTAAAGTTTAGAAACTTACTAGTAGCTACATATAATATTTTCAATGGCTTAGCTACATATTGGTTGAATATTATTGGTAATTTTATATATACATACTATCTATTTTAAAAACATGATATCTTTTCCAGATTGAGTATGCTTTGAAATATGCTTGGAGATCTAGGGTTCCGAGGTGGTAGGCTTGGAACTTTATTCAGATATTCAGACAACAAAATTGCAATGAATCACTTATCAATAACATTTATAAGTAAGATCAAAGTTTATGTGTGATCGTTGGTACTTCATTCTTTTCTTAAAAATAAATATTGATACAAATATAATCTTTCAATCTACTGTGATGTTTTGAGTTAACAACAAATAAAATAAGTTTAATGCTAATCATTCATGTTTATAATTTCTCCCAGGATTCCACACACATATGGCCAAAAGCTATTCGAACCAACAATATTAGACTTCAATATTTTACAAGCTCAACATCAATCTGAATTGAAATTAGTGTCCACGTGAGTATTAGTCAAATGGAGTACCTTAGCTCAACAAATGTTCCCTTGAACATTAGGCAAGATAAATATAGAAACATTTTGATTATTTGACTAAAATTATTATCCTATTAATAATATACAATAATTACATGTTTAGTCATACAAAGAATTCCTAATGGCAAATTAGTTTAAGTGAGAAGGGTAAATCAAATGTTGAAATTAATTTTTTTTTTTTAAGAATTAAAAATAGTCAATCTAATAAAATGGATTTATAATCATAATGATATGAAGTTCCTTTTTGCTAGATGGTGGAAATATTCAAGTGTAATTCAACTTGATTTCTTTCGGCATCGCCACATGTAATTTTATTTTTGGTGGGCATGCTCATTATTTGAGCCCGAGTTCAGTGCAAGTAGAATTGGTTCTACAAAATTAGCTACCAGCCTTTCCCTCCTTAATGATATTTATGACACATATGGAACCATTGATGAATTGAAACCATTCACAATGACATTAATAAGGTATTCAATTAGATAGTAATCCTAGATTATGTTGAATGTCTAATTATTTTTTTGACTTTGTTTGTTCATTTCTATTATAGATGGGATATTTCCACGATTGATAATCATCTAGACTACATGAAAAATGCTTTCAAATTTGCATATCAGATACACAAGGAAATTGCAAGTGAAGCTAAAAGAAGGCATGGTCCCTTTGTTCACAAATACATTCATTCTTGTGTAAGTACAAATTTGTTAATTTTGTGGTCTTGTAATTTTATTAAATCTTATTATTATCTACATCAATTATTATCATGTTACATATTCTTATCACATGTTTCATTCTAGTACTTTAATTTTCATAAAATCAGATGATATGTTTATACCACTAAACATAAACTCATAATAGTTTACTACTATTATAAATAATTTGCTCACATTTTTTTTTTAATGAAAGCATATAATAATTTTTTGATATTTCTTTTTAGATTAAAAAAAGATATATAAAATATATTACCATTTTGTCTTTTTTTTACTATTGGAACATAAATTGATAACTATTATTTACATTGAATATTTATTTATAGATCAGAAAAATTGCATACTCACAAAACAATGTTGACACCTTGGATTACTTTTTCAAAATAATATAATTATAGCTTATTAATGTTTAAGTTGGATTCTTTAAACATTTTTTTATATGAATATATTAAAAATTTAAGTAAATGCTTGAATTTTTATCACCCATATTTTAAATGATGAATTTTCTTTCTTTCTATCACTTAAATGAAAATATTTGGTATTCATTAATTTTCATTTTATAGATAGTCTTTTTTCTCCATAAGGTTATAATGTAAAAAAAATTTTTTTAGAAAAGTAAAATATATGTATTATTTATATTAAAATTTTAAAAATACTATTGTATATACTCTATAAATTCTTAAAATTCTATTTTCAAAATCCAATGTTTTAAACCAATCTTTATTTGTATTATTTTAGTGGAAGATTTTTATCTCAACTTTTATGCAAGAAGCGGAATGGATAGCTTCTAATCATACACCGGTTCTTGGTGAATATTTAATGAATGGAGCAATACGTAGTGGCATGAGAAATCTGATGGTTCATTCATTGATACTAATGGACACTCCTTTATCTGATGAGATTTTTGAACAACTTGATATACCATCATCAAAGTTGCTAGCTCTTGTGTCATTGACTACATGACTAGTGGATGATATCAAAGATTTTGAGGTAAATGATATAAATGTTAGATACTTAAGTGTAAAAGTTATATTAATAATTAAAAAAATATTGAAATAAAGGAAACCATACATTAATACTCTTTGATAATTTTTGAAGGATGAGCAAGCTCGTGGAGAGATAGCTTCAAGCATTGAGTGTTACATGAAAGACAACCATGGTTCTACAAGGGAAGATGCTTTAAATTATATCACAAATCATATTGAGAGTTGTGTGCAAGAGTTAAATAAGGAGTTTCTTAAGCCTTCAAATGCACCAGATTGTTGCAGGAACCTATATTTCAATGCTGGCATGTGAGGTGTGTTTTTCTTGATCAAGGATGTTGATGGTATTACATTTTCTCATCGAAAAGAGATACGAGATACAATAATAAAAATTATGTTGGAACTAATCATGCCATAGACCAAAATTTAGATTATCCAATATAAGTAGTGCCATATCCCAAAAAATGCTACTCAAAACATTTTGAATAAAGTGAACCATGTCCTATTGTAAGTTGGATGTCGGTATTGATCGAGATATTGTTGTTAGATTATGAATCCTACTTTTTATGTTATATAGCACATTCTAATTAATGTGTTTTCCATTTTAGATAATTAAAGAGGCTAAGTGTGACATTATTGATAATATGTTTAATAATAATATATAGTGTGGATGTTGTTGTGTTGTTGTGTTTACAAGCATTAACAATGCATAATATTAACATGAATAATAATTGAAATACAACAATAAACTATGTTTGATTATAATTTCATTGCGATTATATATCTTTTCTAATCATAGTTGTGTATCTTTAGGTTGTTGTAGTAATTAATGTATGTATATTATTGAAATGATAAACCCTTAGTGTGTTCAATTTCTTACTTCCAATATTAATAGTTAATAGAATAAATAATTCTTTAAATAGATCAATAAAATGATTTAATACACGAGAGAGGTAGAGGAATCTATAGAAATATAGTGTAACGCCCCGCCACACAACCGTAGAGGAAGTTGCAAACATCAACTTAGACAGGCTAATTTTTTTTTAAAGTATAATTAACAAGCAAGTTCGCTAACAAATGCCAACATCCTCTAAGGTTACGAGATAGAGGTTATATAGAACCTCAACAAAAAACATGAACTTAATTTATGTCAATTAATTAACCAATAATTAAAGTACATACATCCAATAAGATGAGTTACATCAAAGCATAAAGATAACTTTCCATTTCAATAAATCATTCATTATCCCATAAGATTACAACTCTCATTCCCCAAATGAGGCAAGATCAATAAATAAGATTACAATTACAACTTCCCACCTTGATACAACTGAGGGGTAAAATGGTACAAGATCAACTGAATGAAATACAATAAGGACTAATATTGAAACCCACGAGCTCTCCAACTGGAAGTCTCATCCATAAGAACATGAAGATAGAACCCAACGGATTTAGGTGCACACCACCCAACCAAGTGGGACCCAAAGGCCCACCCCCCGTGCTAGGAGATAGTAACCAAGAATCCTAGTCAAGACCATCTACCTCTAGATGCAGGATAACATAACTGAACCAACTAAAACAACCAAACACATGAACCTCACAAGTACATCCCAAGGTACAACTCAAATACCATGCAAGTACAACACAAGTACAACTCTACATGGTCACATTGCTTCCAGAAATAAAGTAGATCAAGTATGTTAAGGGAACCATACACAAAATAATCGAACACCAACTATGGTCACATCAGGTATGTTACGAAAACCATACCCACAATAAACAAGTACCAACTATGGTCACACAAAGTGCCATCTCACAGCACATCATGAGTTACCCACTGTGGATCGTTAAGATGGTGGCCTCAACCGATCCTCGGCCCTCATACATACTAATACGAACTCAAAACCCAACTGTTGTCCTAGATAGAGTGTCATCACACAACTCATCATGAGTTACCCACATCGGATCGTCATGATGGTGGCCACAAACCGATCCCCGACCCTCACACTTACTAATGCAGAATCAAATACCTTTCGTGCAGACAAGATAGATGACCTTGCCGTTACCGGCCTTCCCACCTATTCCAAACCTAACCGAGCACTTGGATCTATGAGTGAGGGATAATTATCTTTTTAGTGTGAAGTACTACCCAAACTCTAAGTATATTGATTTAGTTATCACTTAATTATTCCACTTCCGAAGGTTACCCAATCTTACCTCTTCTGGGCTCTGGCCCCTACGGAAACCACTCTTCTACTAGACAACACACATAACATCCAACATCAAGGGTACAAAGAGCAACAAACAAGGTATTACAACCTCTCCTTTCTCAAGAGGCAACCTAAGTTCAAACCCTCCCCAAACACTGGAGGTAACAAGGTAACTAAACTACTCCTAACCGCTCCCGACCGCTCCTAACAAGGAGGCACACATTACAAAATTCACTCCTTTCTCAGGAGGCGACAAAGATAAAACCACTCCAAACATTGGAGGTAATAACAATAACAAAACCGCTCCCGACAAGGAGGCACACTTTACAAAATTCACTCCTTTCTCAGGAGGCACAAAACATTCCTGAATGTGGAAACCGGGTACTAACATAGACACAACTTCATGCACTATCCAAGGGATACAAACCAGGTTGACATAACAAACCGACAACCCACGAAACAAAAAACTCAACTGGAAGCCTTGTCCAATGTAATGACTCAAATTTCCCAAAGATGACAAGAATAGATAAAAGTCAAAACGAGAATTAAATCTGCTTTGGATATTCTAAATCCATGTTCTCATGCTAACATTCAGGATTTTATTGCATTATATAAACCGATACAAAATACGTCTCTTTCAGAGGAACGATAATATTTAAATCAAATATTTAATTACACTAATTGTTTCAATGGTAATAAGTAAACATGTATCTTTCTACATTTCAAAATATAACGTTGAGAAATTACAATAGGTTTACTGCAAAATAAATTATTAAATAAATACGATGCTAACCACATTTCCTTAAATCCTTATATTTGACTTTACAATTATGCCTTTAAAATTTCAACGGCTAACTCACTAAAATTTCATAATATAAATTTTCACTTTAACATTTAGCACTACCCATTCATTTAAATTTAATATTTATTATCCCCAAAAAGGATTATCTAACATGTAAACAAATTACCCAACCCTTCCAAATACAAATATATCAAATAATTTGCATATTTAATTACTTAATACACAACTATTTATTTGATTACATAATATCCCTTTAATATATATTATATTAACATTATAACATTATAAATATTAATATATATTATAATATATTAATATTATAATGTTATAAAAAAATTAATAATATATATTATATTATATTAATATTAAAATATTATATTATATTAATATTAAAATATTATATATATCATAATAATAAATATTAATATTTAATATTATAAATATATAATAATAATACTAATATAATATTAAACCAAAAAAATAAAAATAAAAATAAAAAAGAAAACAAAAGTCAAAGGGGGAGAAACCTACGCACCTCCCTTGCAGCACGTGCCCTAACACCATGGGCGGCTGTGTTTACACACACAGTCGTCCTCACGGGCGGCGACCAATGCAAGGAGAGGGGGGAGTGGGGAGGGGCGCGCTGGGCACAACTCCCTCCACCCACCTCCCATGGGGGGCGTGGTGGGGGTTGAGCCCCCAGTGGCCTCCCCAAATTTTTATTTAAAAAATAATTTTAAACCCTAATATAAAACGCGACCTGCATTTTTTTAACATGCGCTTTTTTTTAAACTGTGTTTTTTTTTTTAAAAGCTGAAATGACTCATTTCAAGTTCGGATTTTTTGATAATAATATTTTAAAACCAACATGATTATATATATATACTCTTTAATGTGTGTGTGTATATATATATATATATATATATATATATATATATATATATATGCATTTTTGGTTTAAAACACAAAATAAATTGAGAAAACCAGAATAATATAATTACAAGAACAATCATTTACATTCAATCATTTTCTTGGAAGCAATTTAAATTTTAAAAGGGTCTTCTTACAAATTTGAAGAACAAAATTCCAACCTTTGTTTTAATTGAATTCAAACAACAAAATCTAAAACTCTTTCCATAAGATTTTAACCACTAATATTTAAATTTCAAAATTTCAAAACAAGCATTTAAAAGACTTGAACCTGGTTTTTCTCTGAGTTTGAGGAGGTCTAGATGATGCTTAGCTTCCCACCTTGCTTCCAAATCCAACTCCACAAATTTTCACAGCTCAAATCCAAAAACCCACAAAATGAAGAATTCTTTCTCTCACTAATTCAACTTTTTCAAAAACTCCAAGATCCAAAAATTGAGAGCAAAATTCAAACATAAGGATTTTTTGCCCTAAAAACCTTCAACCACCATCATAAATTCTTCAAAATAGAATATTAGAAAATATCTTAATTTCTTCAATTTTGAATTTCAAACTTCTAATTTGACTTTTAATTCCATTTTCAATTTTGAATTCCAAATTTCACAATTTGACTTTCATGCATTTTCTTTATTTTCAAATTCCATAAAATAACAATACTTCAACATAGATAAATTCACTTCTTTCAACACCAAAATTTAATTAATTAATAAATAGATTTAATCAACAATTAAATTATTTATTAATTAAATTAAATTATTTATTAATTAAATTAAATTATTTATTAATTAAATTAAATTAATAATAAATAAATTATATTTCAACATAATTTCCAGATTACCTTATCCAACAACTTAAATACCTTAAGCCATTTAAATCACCCATTTTCTAACTTACAATTAAATAACGAAGAGAGGGCACAATAAACACAGCAACACACTCGACAAACCACTGACGACATACAAGGACTAGGGTGACGACTTGGCACATAATCCTAGCTACTATCTCCCAATCGAATACCGTTGGGCATGGACACGCTCAAACCTGTGAAACCAGGTGGAGTCGATGTCATGTACCTGTCAACCTGAACATCAAGTAAACCACAACATACAATATGAACAACATAAAATACACACCGTGAAGAGGAAATCATGGGATCGCAGGGCGCTCGCAAGCGAGTGATGCGATACCGTCCCCTTCACCAATACAATGCAACTAACCGACAAATCTAACATATTAATATAATTGAAAGCATAACATCATTAATTCAAATATCCATTTATGTTAATCCAAAACATGCCATAAGATAACATCATATTAAAATACCATCACAACAAAGATTAAATTAACGTCGCGTTATAGATAATGACCAAATAGAAGCCGAGTACCATAGTCAAGGTACTAACATAAAGTACAACAAAAGAGAATAGAACACTGTTCAACCAAAATGCAAAACAGAGGGGTATTACATATAGAGCAAATTGAAGAAGCAACTAGCTCTAAAATATGCAATAGTGTTAGCATGTCCATCTAAGATGTGTTTGAATATTTTTAATTGTGATTATATATCCTACATAGTCATTGTGTTATGTATGGTTAAATTGTGAATTACTTTTAATGTATGTAAGAAAAAATATTTTAATGTAATGTGAATTTCCTTTGAACTAATTTTTCTATTTTTATTAGTTAATAAATTAAAGTCTTATTAAAATTAGATAAATAGAAGATATAAACTTGTAACCAATTAAAAAAAAAACAAAACCTGAAAAATGAAACAAAACTTGTAACTAAATTAGATAGCTTCTTTATCATACACTAGGTATTTCCTTTATTTTCATCCAAATATGCTATTTAGGTTTTTAATTGTATGAAAATAAAGCAAAGAAAATAGACATTTGTAACCAATTAAAAAGGAAACAAAATCAAAACTAGAGAGGAAATTAGAAAGGAAAAAAATTAAATGAAGAAATAATAATCTAAAAATGATAAAAAGGTATCAATTTATAAACATAAACTATAGAAACATAAAAAAGATGAAAAAACGTGAGCGCACCTACAATAGAGGTAGGAGGAAGATTTTATCATTCATTGCATGACAATAATGAAGTGGAAGATGTTGAGAAACCTCTAAAGAAAATTTAAAATAATTAATGTGAAGGTTAGAGGTTTTCTATTATTATTCTATATGAAATTAATTGACCGACATATAAATAGGATTTAGAGTGCAATGAATTTTAATAATAAGGATATACAACAAATAGGATAAATATTTCAAGGGAAAAATAAAATATTTCTATGGTAGTTGCATTTCTTTTGAAAGGATTTGTTGGCATAAAAAAGTAAAACTCGTATTTTACAATTATGTTAATTAATAGCAATTTTATATTCATAGATAGAGGATGAAATGAATGCACAATCAGATTTTCTTGTTATATTCAAATTTTATTTGAGAAAATAGGTTTGAATATATATAATTATTAATGAGACATCATTCTAAAATAAAAAATTGGAAGCATTTATGTGAAATCATGAAAAAAGGTTAAATTCTTTCATAACTATGATTTGGAGAAGATGTATGAGATTAATATATTTTGCATACTTGAAATATTAATATGCTAGTAGGTCTAGAAGAATGACATTTTAGACTCATGGGTAAAAGCACAAAGCTGTGTCACACTTTTAGCCAACTAAATAGTCTTGAGCGAAAAAAAATTGGCTGGAAAAGTTTCGGCTGAATAGGTTTCGAGTGAAACCACGTGGCCTATACGTGGCACATGGAGTTTGGCTGAATATGTTTTGCTTGAATCTGAAAAATTTAAATTTTTTCCTTTGCCGCTTTGAAATTGGCTTATTTTATATGCATGGTTTTTGTAGAAAGGGTTTCGGTAAAAATCATTTCTACTGAAACCCTTTCTACCGAAACCCTTTCTATCGAAACTATTTATGTGGCATCCTAGTTGGCAGCCAACTCAGTTTTTTTTCAGAATTTTTTGAAACTTTCAACTTCAACTAAGTATTTCTTTAGTCAGAGTGATGTTTTTTTTTAAAAAAATACTCTTTGGTAGAGCTCGGAGTAGTGAATCCAAATATGTAATTTTTTAAATATTTGATTAGTTTTAATATATTTTATTTTTAAAATAATGCAAGTAGGTTGTTAAAGTTAAAAAAGAGGCTAATTAGAAATTCAAAAAATAGTAAAACATATTAATTTTTAAAAAAAAATATATGGTGCACTAGAGGAGAGAGTCCTCTTCAAAAGGGTATAATTTGTTTTTTGAAAATGATTTAAAAAATAGACAATAGTTGACGTCCAATGAAAACTGTCAAATTTTGAAAAGTTTGACTTTAGAATGTTATTACAAGAAAAATATACATCAAAATTTCAAAAAAAATTCCATGCACTAGATATTGATGTTACCTATTTGGAAACAAAAATTAGGAGAAAATGAATTTTTTTTCTATTTGTTTCTTGACATCAAGTGAACGCCACTTTTTCTTGAAATTTTCAACATTCAAAATCTACTCTTAAATCGATAAAAAAAAATCTGAAAAATTACAAGATTAAACTTTATCAATATTTCTACCTTTCATTAGTTTACATCATTTTGAAATTCAAAACATAAAAACCACTTTTATGTGGTCAAAGTTCAATTTTTGTTGTTGTTGTTGGTTGATTCTTTTATAAAGTGTGACACGGGTTTGTGAGCTTTTACCCTCATGTTTAGCTATCATAGTTAATGGTAAAAATATATGGGAGATAATTTGCACATTTTTTTCTTGAAAAATGAACTTTTTAAGTTGTTATATGTCCAACCTATAATACTAGTTAGCTTATATATCTAGATTGTGAAGTATTTAATTTTCATAGATGTGGCCATGAGGGATGGACACCATGTTGTACTAAATGAGAGTGTCATCATGTCATTCAAATGGGATCACACTTTTTGGACATGATAATTCCTAAAAACAAACCATGCTAACATGGGTGAGACTATTATGTGCAATGGAATCTCATTTTAAATAATTTTTACCATATAAATGAAACTAGATAATTTTTATGTCTTTTCTATGTCATACTTAAGAACATTTTTGTATTATTTCAAAATATCATTATATTATTATATTTGGGTAATCATATTTATAAGGTAGATAGAAGTCAATAAGAACTTGAGTTGAGCATTAAATAGCTTATATATAAGATTTTTCATGTTGATTAAGAGTGAATCATTACTGTTGTTTGTGGCCCAAGCTTGAAAGTTAAAGACACTATGAGGCAGGTCTAATTTTTTGAGATATCAACAAGGCACAAGTATATTTTAGAAATGATAGGTTCTTTCGACTAGTCATAAAGCTACGAAGAATAGGTGATTAATATGAAGGATTAGAAAGGATAAGGAATATGAGGGAATGTTGAGGAATCCCTTAGACTAATATAATGAATTGTTAGGAAGACTATAACCTTCTAGTAATTTGCATGGCTAGCTCCAAAGTACTTGGCATGATTCTTATGGCCATATTGAATCATGAATGGTCAAGCATAGGGAAAATGTAGACATCACAAGTGTAGAGTAGCTCAATGAATACTTATACCTACTTCAACCTAAGTGTGCATCAAATTCTGATTCTAATGATCCTTAATATAGATATCCATATCTAGGATCTTCTAGTTAGTAGTAACCATCATAAGAGTAGTGTGTAGATTGTATTAGGTGCACTTGCAATGCCAATATTACAATTACCATTATTGTTAGGTTGTCTATAATATAAATTTTAATAAGCTAAGATTCTTTAAATATGATTTTTTGAGAGTTTAGACATAAGTTATATGTTTAAGAAAGATGGAAGGAGTATGCGGAGGCTATGCACAGATGAAAAAAATTATATGTAATTGCTATAAAGATAAGTGGAAGAGCTTGCTAGAATAATTGTGGGGGCAAGAACATAGGAAAATAGTTGCAAATTGAAAAAATGAAGAAAGAGGGTTGGAAGGAATTTTTAGAAGGTGATTTATCATCTATTTAGCAAGAGGAGGAAGATGAATTTGAAGCCTAGTTAATCAAAGAAAGAGTGATTAGGGCATTAGAAGGAAGGAATGGTAGAATAAAGGTTGAAGTGTCAAATTATGTGGGAAGTCTAAATCTAGAGGAGTCAATATAATGATTAAATGACATGCATAAGTTTCTTCAAATGAAAAACTATGAAAGAGGAAAATAATGTGAAATTTGTATGGTCAAAATTCAAGCATCATGTAATGATATGGTGGGAATATTTGAAGAAAAAAATTAAAATCAAGATAAAGGAAAATATCAAAGACTTGGAATAAGATGGAAAGAACAAAGAATTTTTTTTTTTTTCCCTATACATTATACACAAAACCTCTATAGAATTTTTTTAAATCTAAGACAAAAGGAGGCTCAATGTATATGAATAGACTAATGAATTTTATAAGTTATCCATTTGAATGGAGCATGATGCAATAAATGAGTAGGGTATGTACATAGAAATGGTATAAGCACAAGCGCATTAGGGTGCTGCCACAATTGTTTGCCAATAAGATAATTTTGTTTAACATGAAACAAACATTGAGTGTGAATACTAAGAAAAAATTGTAAGACAAACTTCCTGCTATGTACATGGAAATAAAATGATGGAAACTGTCCAACATGTTTCCTTCATACTCATACTCATTGAATTTTATTGATGAAAGGAGTTGGTGCATTGTTACCAATTTGATTGCAATGATTTGAGCACATGTTTTGGATTGACTATATGCCAAAGGTAGTAGTGGCAGGAGCAAGATTATTAATAAAATATGGTGAAAACCCATTGTTTAAAAAACTTGGTTCTAGAGCTTCTAGATATGGGGTATTAAAGTGAGTTCTAGGGTCTATGCCTTGACTTATAAGCTATTTTCTTAGATGGGTGTTCCAGTAATTCTTTATCTCATTATCAGTTTTCCTAGGTATATGCCCTTCTATGAGAGACCACCTGCATGTTTATATGCCCTTCTATTTTCAAAATTCAATGTTTTAAACCAAATTTTGTTTGTATTGTTTTAGTGGAAGAGTTTTATCTCAACTTATATGCAAGAAGCGGAATGGATGGCTTCTAATCATACACCGGGTCTTGATGAATATTTAATGAATGGAGTGCAACAAGTAGTGGCATGAAAACTCTAATGGTTCATTCATTGATACTAATGAACACTCCTTTATCTTGTGATATTTTGGAACAACTTTGATATTCCATCATCAAAGTTGCAAGCTCTTGTGTCATTGACTACATGACTGGTGGATGATATCAAATATTTTGAGGTAAATGATATAAATGTTAGATACTTAAGTGTGAAAATTATATTAACAATTTTTAAAAATTGAAATAAATGAAAGCATGCACTAATATCTCTTTGGTAATTTTTGAAGGATGAGCAAGCTCATGGAGAGACAACTTCAAGCATTGAGTGTTACATGAAAGACAACCATGGTTCTACAAGGGAAGATGCTTTAAATCATATGACAAATCATATTGAGAGTTGTGTACAAGAGTTAAATAAGGAGTTTCTTAAGCCTTCAAATGCACCAGATTGTTGCAGGAATCTATATTTTAATGTTGACATGCGAGGTGTATTTTTCTTGTTCAAGGATGTTGATGGTATTACATTTTCTCATTGAAAATAGATATGAGATGCAATAACGAAAATTCTGGTGGAACCAATCATGCCATATACCAAAATTTAGATTATCCAATGTATAATTAGTTTCATATCCCCAAAAATGCTACTCAAAACACTTTGAATAAAGTGGACCATATCCCATAGCAATCTGGATGTGAGTATTGATTAAGATATTGTTGTTAGATTATGAATCCTACTTTTAATGTCATATAACACTTTCTAATTAATGTGTTTTCCATTCTAGATACTTAGAGAGGCTAAACATAAATTTGTTGATAATATATTTACTGATAATATTTTACAAGCATTAAGCAAACATAATATTAACATGAATAATAATTGAAGTACAAAAGTAAATTATGTTTGATTATAATTTCATTGCAATTATATGTCTTGTCTAGTCATGGTCTTGTGTATCTTTAGGTGGTTGTAGTAATTAATATATGCACATTATTGAAATGATAAACCCTTAGTGTGTTCAATTTTTTACTTTCATTATCAATAGTTAATAGGAGAAATAATTCTTTAAATTAGATCAATAAATGCTTTAATACATGAGAGACATATAGGAAATATAGACATATAGAGAAAATTGAAGAAGCAACCAGTCCTAACCTATGTCATAGTGTTAGCATGTCCATCTAGGATGTGTTAGAATATTTTTTAATTGTGATTATATATCCTACATAGTCATTGTGTTATGTATAGTTAGATTATGAATTATTTTTAATATATGTAATAAAAAAATATTTAAATATAATGTGAATTTTCTTTGAACTAGATTTTCCATTTTTATCAATTAATAAATTAAAGTCTTATTAAAATAAGATAAATAGAAGATATAAAATTGTAACCAATTAAAAAAGAAACAAAACTTGTAACCAAACTGTGGATAGCTTCTTATCATATAGTAGGTCTTTCCTTTATTTTCATTCAAGTATGCTATCTAGATTTTTAATTGTATGAAAATAAAATAAATAAAATAGAAATTTGTAACCAATTAAAAAAGAAACAAAATCAAAACTAGAGAGGAAATTAGAAAATAAAAAAATAAATGAAGAAATAATAAGAAAAAAAGATGAAAAGGTATCAATTTATAAACACATAAACTATAAACATAAAAAGACAAAAAAAAAGTGAAAGTGCCTATAATAGAGGTAGAAGGAGGAAGATTTGATCATTCATTACATGACAACAATGAAGTGGAAGATGTTGAGAAACCTCTAAAGAAGCCACAAAAATATATTTTAAAGAGAAATATGTTGAGAAACCTCTAAAGAAGCCACAAAAGTATATTTTAAAGAGAAATTAAAAATAATTAATGTGAAAGTCAGAAGTTCTCTATTATTATTCTATATGAAATTAATTGATGAATATGTAAATAGGATTTAGAGTGCAAAAAAATTTAATAATAAGGATATATAAAAAATAGGATAAATATTTCAAAGGGAAAATAAAATATTTCTATGACAGTTTGTTTTGAAAGGATTTGTTTGCATAAAAAAGTAAAACTTGTATTTTACAATTATCTTAGTGGATAGCAATTGTATATTCACCAAAGGATAAAGTGAATGCACAATCAAATTTTCTTGTTATATTCAAATTTTATTTGAAAAACTAGGTTTGAATATATATAATTTATTAATGAGACATCATTCTAAAATTAAAAAAACACAATCAAATTTTCTTTTTATATTCAAATTTTATTTGAGAAACTAGGTTTGAATATATATAATTTATTAATGAGACATCATCCTAAAATAAAAAAATTGGAAGCATTTATGTGAAATAATAAAAAAAAGGTTCAATGTTTTCATAACTATGATTTGGAGAAGATGTATGAGATTATTATATTTTGCATACTTGAAATATTACTATGCTAGTAGGTCTAAAAGAATGTCATTTTAGACTCATATGTTTAGCTATCATAGTTAACAGTAAAAATATATGGGAGAAAATTTGTACATTTTTTAAAATAAAGATTTAAGTTATTATATGTCCAACCTATAATACTAGTTAGCTTACATATCTATATTGTGAAGTATTCAATTGTCATAGATGTGTTCATGAGGGATGGACACCATTGTACTAAATGAGAATGTCATCATGTCATTCAAACAGGATCACATTGTTTGGACATGATAATTCCTATTAAAACATAATCATGCCAACATGGGTGAGACTATTATGTGCAATAGAATCTCATTTTAAATAATTTTTACCATATAAAGGGAATTAGATAATTGTTATGTCTTTTCTATGTCACACTTAAGAACATTTTTGTATTATTTTAAAATATCATTATGTTATTATATTTGGGTAATCATATTCATAAAGAAAAATAGAAGTTAATAAGAACTTGATTTGAGCATTAAATAGCTTATATATAAGAATTTTCATGTTGACTAAGAGTGAATAACTAATGTTATTTGTGGTCCAATCTTGAAAGTTAAAGACACTATGAAGTAGGTCTAATTTTTTGAGATATCAACAAGGCACAAGTATACTATAGAAATGATAGGTTCTTTGGAATAGTCATAAAGCTACCAAGAATAGGAAATTAATGTGAAGGATTATAAAGGTTAAGAAAATATAAGGAAATGTTGAGGAATAGACTAATGTAATAATTTTTTAGGAAGACTATAACCTTCTAGTAATTTGCATGTCTAGCTCCAAGGTACTTGGCATGATTCTTACAATCATATTGCATCATGAATGGTCAACATAGGGAAAATATAGACATCATAAGTATAGAATAACTCAATGCATACTTATACCTATTTCAACCTAAGTGTGCATCAAATTCTAATTCTAATTCTAATCATAATTAATATAGATATCCATATCTAGGATCTTCTAGAGTTAGTAATAACCATCATAAGAGTAGTGTGTATATTGTATTAGGTACACTTCGAATGCAATATTACAACTATAACATTATATTATAATTATCGTTGTTGTTAGGATGTTTATAATATAAATTTTAATATGCTAAGAGTCATTAATATGATTTGTTGAGAATTTAGGTACAAGTTATATGTTTAAGAAAGATGGAAGGAGTATGTGGAGTCTATGCACAAATGAACAAAATTATGCAATTGCTACAAAGGTAGGTGGAAGAGCTTGCTAGAATAATTTTGGGGGAAAGAACATAGAAAAATAGTTGTAAATTAAAAAATGAAGAAAGAGGATTGGGAGGGATTTTTAGAAGGTGATTTATCATCTATTTAGCAATAGGAAGATAAATTTTAACCCTAGTTAATCAAATAAAGGGTGATTAGGGCATTAGAAGGAAGGAATGGCATTATAAAGGTTGAATTGTCAAATTATGTGCATAGTCTAAATCCAAAGGAGTCAATATAATGGTTAAATGACATGCATAAGTTTATTTAAATGGAAATCTATGAAAGAGGAAAAGAATGTGAAATTTACATGGTCAAAATTCAAGCATCACGAAATAATATGGTAGGAATATTTGGAGAAATAAATAAAAATGAAGGAAAATATCAAGACTTGGAGTAATATGGAAAGGACAATAAAGGGAAATGGAGGTTGGAAACTTTGTAGAAGTGATAGACTTGTTGCCACTATTTTTAGACATGCATCATGGCACTAAGTTCATCTCAACTAATAGGGACTCCATTTTGATCATCAACAGTGGCTCAATACATGTCTATTGTAGGGTCAAGGAATTTTTTTCCCAAGTTCACTAGTGAAAATTCATAGGATCCCGATAGTCATATCCAAGCATTCACTATCACTTGTGGAATTTTGGGAGTTCGTGAAGAATATGTGTTTGTGCGATTTTTTGTAGAAATACTTATTGGATATGTTGAGGAATGGTTTTAGACTTTGAAAGATGGATGTATTACAAATTGGACCAAACCAAAAGGGAAGTTTCTTTTAATATTTGAACCTGTAGTTGATATATACACACTATTATCTTAATTTTTCCAAATTTGGAAGGAGAAAATTGAACCCATAAGGGAGTTTGAGGAATGAGTCAACCAGTCTTGGAAGAAGATTCATCAATATGATCAACTGAATGAAAACAATTAGTTGTGTATCTTTATTGCTAAAGTACAAAAGGTTAATAGTGAGAACTACTAAATATTATGTTGCAAATGTTTTAATTTTATCAATTTGTTGTTTTTATTAAGCATGTCAAAATTCTATGAATTTTTAGTGCAAAATAGAAATGGAATGTTACACCTAATAGTGTTATTTGATCAAGTGAATTTGTTTTGGTTTCTTATTAGATCACACGTCAACTCTCATTATATCATGATCATTAAGTATGTTCATGTAGTAGAAAGTGGATGTGTTCAAAGAACCTACATTAAAATGAGTACAAGACAATGATGCAAGACTATATTGTGCCAAAGTATACAATTTTATCATCTCAAAATATAAATTTGGTGACACTTTGAAGTTTCATTGCCATAATATATGTAACAAGTATAGGATCCAATATTTTTAAAATGAGACAAGATTGTGTAAACAAGCTTGTGTTGATTAAATTTGTCATTAAATTTGTCAAGATCAAAATTTAGCTTGTCCATTATAAGGCCTTGTGATTTATGTACATGTTATTTGCAAAGGGAATTTCCACCACACTAATATTTATTCCCTTATTTTACTTTTTATCCACTCTTATTAAAGGGTTCCATGGTGGAGAGATGTTTGGTCTATATAACTTGTATTTTTTATGACAAGCTTTTATAATTTCAATATCATCGTATTGAATCTGAACAACACATCCTTGCTCAAAAAAAAAATCCTTGAATATATCATCTACACCATTGACCAAACTATATTTTATATCAAAATTATTAGCAATTAGCTCAGCAAAAAGATTTTATTTTAGTGTAAAAATAGCTAGTAATATTGATCCATCTACTTTAGCAACCCCTTCATCAATAGACATATGTTACAAGATTGTTAATTGTAGTTAATATGTAACTCTCCCCCAAGAAAAGGGGAATAATTTTTCTATTGCACAATTCAACATCTAAATTCCTGCAAAATAAGAATGGAAATTTTGAATCATTAGGTGCAAGTCTATAGCAATTTTTACTCAAGTAGAAAATATCTTGCTTGGTTTGTTAAAAATTAATGACACAATTTAGAATGAAAATAAAATGTTGCTTGATTTGTGTCATGGTTGTCTATAATTGCAAACACTTTATATTATCTATAAAAAATATGTATGGGACTATTTCACTATGCAATAGGTTATTCAAATATCCATGTATCAAGCATAGGTTGAGCTTGGTACAAAAAACTATATCCAATTTTCCAAATGAGTTTTATGTGTCCTTGATTTGATGAAGCCTATTATATATATTGTACAACATTTGAGAGCCAACCAAATATGGCTCATCAATAATCAAAAGTTGGAGTTGCTTGTACTTTTTTCTAAAACTATCCACTGTGTTTGAATCCAAAGGAAGCACTCTTGAATATTTGCATGGTAGTTAGAAAATTAAATATATTATAGAATTGCTTGCATTGTATGCAACTTTTGTAGTGATGTGCAACAATAAAAAAATTGTTTTGAATGAATCATTACTTTTTTATTATTGTATAATCACACTAATGTTGAACATAAATCATATTTTTTATATAAAAAATGTTTCTTTGGCTCCACCTATGAGGAACAAATACAATGTCTTTTTTAGTTGTCTTGAGCATCACTGTGACTTTCATTATTGATTTTTTTATTTGTTTAACTATTTTTGTAATTCATGGTTTCAAAACTAGCTTAATTTCAAGTATGGTCCCTCAAAAACCAACTTAATCTTAATCAAATCAATCTTTGTAATTTATATTACTCTTTTTTAGAAAGAAGATATGGGTGGGTTGTTTCAAAAATGTGTTGCCTAAATTCTCTTAGACATTTCTTAGAGTTCTTGTGTGTTTTAGATGAATTCCAATTTCATACTTTTTTATGTCAATTTATTTTTATTTTAAAATCTATTTCATTAATAGTTTTCTTCTCTTTATAACAATAAGCATCAAGCTCTTGGGCAAAGTGTAACACCCCGCCACTCAACCCTAGAGGAAGTTGCAAACAACTACTTAAACAGACTAATTTTTTTTTTTGTTTAAGTACAATTAACATGCAAGTTCACTACCCATTGCCAACAACCTCTAAGGTTATGAGACAGAGGTTATATAGAACCTCAACAAAAAACATGAATATAAATCATATCATTTATTTACTTATGAAATTAAATACATACATTCCAAATAAGATAAATATATTAAAGCATAAGAGATAACTTTCAATTAAATTTATCCATAATTAAATATTACAATTACAACTTCCACCTCGATAACAAATGAGGGGTAATAAATCACAAGAACAACTGAAATGAAATAAAGCAAGAACTGAAACTGAAACCAACGAGCTCTGCAACTGGAAGTCTCGTCCACACGAACATGAAGAAAGAACCCAACGGATTTAGGTGCATGCCACTTAACCAAGTGGAACCCAAAGGCCCACCCCTTGTGCTAGGAGATAGTAACAAGGAATCCTAGCTAAGACCATCTACCTCTAGACACAGGTTAAAACATAACTGAACCAAACTGACACAACCAGTCACATGACCCACACAAGTACAACACGAGTACAACACACATACAACTCAAGTACAACTCTAACATGGTCACATTGCTTCCAGATAAAAATCAGATCAAGTAAGTTACGAAACCATACACACAGAAACAAATACCAACTGTGGTCACATCAGGTATGTTAAGGAAACCATACCCATAATAATCAAATACCGACTATTGTCCTAGATAGAGTGTCATCACACAACTCGTCATGAGTTACCCACTACGGATCGTCAAGATGGTGGCCTCAACTAGTCCCCGGCCCTCATACTTAATAATGTAGAATCAAATACCTTTCGTACAAACAAGATAGATGACCTTGCCATTCCAGGCCTTCCCACCCATCCCAAGTCTAAACGAGCCCTTGTGTCTATGAGTGAGGTCAACTTATCTTGATTAGTGAGAAGTTAGTCCTAATCTTCTAAGTATTGATTTAGTTTCACTTGATTAAACCACTTCCAAAGGTTACCCAATCTTTCCTCTTCCTGGCTCTAGCCCCTAACGGAAGCCACTCTTCTACTTGACAACACACATACCATCCATTCACCAAGGGTACAAAGTGCAACAAACAAGATATCATGACCACGCCTTTCTCAGGAGGCGACATAAAATGAAACTCACTCCAATACTGGAGGCAACAAACCACATAACTAGGTCACTCCTTACAAGGAGACGCGGATCCCATAATCCACTCTTAATCCAAGGAGACACAAAACATCCCCGTTTGTGGAAACCGGGTTAAACATTGACTAGACACCATGCACTACCCAAGGGATTCACAACAGGTTGACAAACACATTACGACAACCTACTACCTTGAAAACCCAATTGGAAGACTTGTCAACGGCTATGACCCACATTTCCCAAAGCAATAACAAAAGAAAACATATTTAAACAAGCAATTAATCAAGAATTAAACTCGCTTCAGATTTTCTAAATCCAATTCTTTTGATAAAATTCCATAGATTATTGTCATAATAAAATTAATATAATAATGTCTCTTTCAGACATAAGCATAAATTTGAATCAAATATTCAATCTTTAATTGCTTGTAATTAAAATAAAATAAACATTTAGTACTTTATTGCCTTAATGCAACAGAATAGAATGACTCCATTGGACAAGGATGAAATTTGAATCCAATATCACATACTCTAACTGATTTTAATAATATAAAATAACAATTTATTTCCACCATTCAGAAAATAACGTTTTAAAGTCATTATATCTCATTTGCAAATTAAAATATTTTAAAGTCAACTAGTCTCGTTATAAAAACATAATACCTTCAAATCTAATATTTATCTTTTTCAATACAAACTTTCTACAAAAATTTCATCAATTCGACTAACAGCACAATATTTAAATCTACTCCATTATATTAAATCATGATATTAAATCAAATTATTTACTCAATACTATAATATATGTATATTTTAAAATCTATACATATTTAATCATTTAAATCTTATATAAATTAATATTTAATATTATATAATAAAATATTAAACATTAATATATATTTTATCATTTAATATATATTAATATTTAATATTATAAAAATATAATATTAGAATATTAAAACATATTCTATTTTTTAAAAAAGGAAAGGTCTACTTAAATTAGGGCATGCTTTGCCCTCGGGACATGCGCCAACCCTTAGGGTTGAGCCGTGATTGCCTTGGGCTGCGCGCACGCATGAGGGTTAGTGCTTTAGGGCCGACGGATTTACCAGGGGCAGCGGTGTTTTTCTTTCCTTAGTTATGATTTCAATGCATAGGGGCGGTGACAGCGACTGTGCCGAACACATCCGTCCACCCCTGCGGGAGGCGCGGCTGTGCTTAGCACAGTTGACCACCGCCCGCGGTGGCGGCTGTGTAAGCATGGCCGTGGGTGGTCCATGGGGGTTGCGCTAGGCGCAACTTCCCCCCACTCGCCTCCTATGGGGGCACGGTGGGGGTGAGCCCCCAACCCCCCCAAAACTTCATCATTTTTTTTAATATTAATTTAAAAAAAAAAAATTCCTACGAATTTTTCTCCCAAATACAAAATCCGATTTTATTATAATAAAAACAGAGTTTTTATTTCCCCAACCAAACAAAATGAAATATATAAAATATACATATATGTATGTATATATATATGCAATTATATGTACATATATTTATAGATTCACAAGGAATTAACATAATTGATTGAGGAAATAATACTAAAATTTGTAATTTTCAGTCAAGAACACCATCATTTCCATGGAGAAATTTATTTTCAAACAGGGTTTTTCTTTTCTTTCAAATTTTGAAGCAAGAACCAAGATGGGTTTTATTTGCAAACCAAACCTAGGTTTTGAATGTTTCCAAACAACAAAACATATATAATAAAACAACTAAATTTAATAAACAAAGAACTTGGTATCCTTGAGTTTGAGGAGATCCAGATGGTGCCCAGCTCCTTGCTTGGATTCCCTCTTCAGATCAGCAATTTTCACAACTTCAATCCAAAACCCACAAAATCTAACAATTCCTCCTCTTTCTATTTCAATCTTTTCCAAAATTTCATGATCCAAAATTGTGAAAAAAATTTCCATAATAAGGAAATTCCAAAAATATCTCCAAAATATTAGTGCAACCACCCTCATCAATTTCAAAAAACAGAAATAGAAAATATCTCTAATTTCAATTTTTGAATTCAAATTTTCTAATTTGACTTTTAAAATATTTTCTTTAATTTTCAATTTCAACCAATATGCATAAATTTCCAAAATAAATAATTTAACTTACTTCAACATCATAAATTTAATTAATTAATAAAATAGATTTAATCAACGATTAAATTATTTATTAATTAAATTAAATTAATAGTAAAATAAATTACCTTACTAACATAATTCTAGATCAAATTAATCAACAACTTAAATGCATAAAACCATTCAATTACATTTTTCTAACTTGAAATTAAATAACGAAGAGAGAGAACAATAATCAAAGCAACACAACCCAACAACACTCGACGACACATTAGGACTAGGGTGACGACTTGGCACAGAAAACCTAGCTACTATCTCCCAATCGAATACCGTTGGGCAATGGACACGCTCGAACCTGTGAAACCAGGTGGAGTCGATGTCCTGTACCTATTAACCTGCGAACAAAAGCATATTGCACATGCATATTTGCATCATATAAAACACACCGTGAAGAGGAAATCGCGGAATCGCAGGGCGCTCGCAAGCGAGTGGTGCAATCTCATCCCCTTCACCAATACAATATTACCAACTGACGAATCTAACATATTAATATAATCCAAAGCATAAACATCATTAATTCGAATATCCATTTATGTTAATTCAAAACATGACATAAAATAGCATCATATTAAAATACCATCACATCAAAAGATAACATTAACGCCGCTTTATAGATAGTGATCAAATAGCAGCTGAGTACCATAGTCAAGGTACTAATAGAAAGTACAACATAAAATAGCAGAACATAGTTCAATCAAAAGGACAAAATGGAGGGATATTACACAAAGTCTAAATATTTCACCAAATTGCATCAACTTGAGGATAAAAAAATTGCTTCAACTTTGACAATATGTATATTATATACAAAAAATGTTGCAACCCATCTTGGTTAGCCACTTAACAAGATATCTTCAATACCTTAAATGTAGCACATAACATCATCTTCTCTCTACAATAGTTTTCAATATCATTGTATTGATTGTATCTAACATAATAGATGATATATGGCACAGTCCTTTTTTATGCTTTTACCTTTAGCATTAAAATGGTGTGTACTATTCCAAGGATACATTTTCTAGAATTTTTGGGCATGCTACACATTTTTCAACCACAAAATGCGCATATGATACTTTCAACTTTGTCAGGCTCTTTCACTAATGACTCATATATTTTAGCATCAATGTTGTTTTTATAGAGGTGAAGTATTTGTGAATATAATTCTCCTTAAGTTAACTTACAAAAGTAATGAGAAAAAAAAAATACACAACTTGGTGACTTAACATTTTCTTGTAGTTCAAAAAAATTTCCAAGCTTCTACATCATTTTCATCAACCTCTTAGACACTTTTAGATTGTTCCTACAGTTTGTTAAAAGTTCATGATAATGATCAATGTAGCTTGGTTTTGTATGAAGTCTCATAATTTGCAACCATATGTGTGCAGAGAATGAATTAGGTTTCATTATTTATATATTGAATATGTGGGATGTGTTTCACAAAAGCATTCACCCAAACATTGATTGCTCATCTTTTCACTAGAATTTTAGTGTGCAGTGATGTTAATTGTAATATTTCAATGTAATCTACTCTATTCATTCTTGTCTTGCAAGAAAATCTTAAGTGTTGTTTCCTTTATATATTATTTGCTTTGTAGTTACAAATGGAAGGTTTTTTCCCTTTCTTTAATGTCACGTGAATTGTATCCAATGGTTCCAATATTATTGTTTTTTCAATTGGAAACCAAGGGAAACTAGATTTACAATTTGAAGTCTTGTATCTCTTATAGGTGTATATATGATGATTTTTTTGCAACTTCACAAGTATGAACCATATGATGAAAAGTTAATTAAAATATATTTATCAATGAAGTTTTTAATATTAGAATTAGGATAGTATCATAAACAAGAGGGTCTTTCACCCATTACATGAAATAAACATGTTCATTGCCTCTATTATGGAATTTCATAATAAAGAAACAATCCTCAATCTGACCAAACAACTCATGAATTTTAACCATCATTTTTTCTAAATTAAATGATTCTATGATTAAAATAATGGGTACAAATGACAACATGCTTTCTAATTATATAATCAATGTTATCAGATTTGTAGACACGTAAAATATGACCTTATCCAACCATACCTCATTTCAGCCCATCCTTAGCCATTAATTAAATAAATATATATTATTTATTTAATTATTCTCATCCTTTCCTACCTTTATCCTAACTCTTTAATTAAATAAATATTTATCAATTATTTAATTAATAACCCTTATTCTAATCCATTGATTAAATAAATATTTATCATTTATTTAATTAATAGCCCTTATCCTAATTCATTAATTAAATAAATATTTATCATTTATTTAATTAATATCCCTTATCCTAATCCATTAATTAAATAAATATTATCATTTATTTAATTAATATCCCTTATTCTATTCCATTTATTAGATAAATATTTATTATTTATTTAATTAATATCTTTTATCATATACCTTCAATTAAAGAAATATTTATCATTTACTTAATTGATATCCCTCCACATGATCCCATTAATTAAATAAATGCTTTATTTATTTAATTAATTGTCCTTTGTCTTCTATTCTTGTCCATCCAATCCTAGCCTTTCATCTTATTTAAATGGACCATAATCTAAATTTGTCCTCATGTGATAAATGCCCACTTCACATGTCTAACTAACTCCTTGCCTAGATTCATTGAACCTAGGCACCTACCCAAAAGTCAAACTAACTTTTCATCTTATCCACTCATCTCATTTAACCTCTTAATCCTAGCCATTGTCATTTTTTTTTTTTTATCTTTATCTCAATTCTAAACCTAGATCCTATCCATCATTTTACACTTGTCGTATGATTACATCCTTGATCCAAACCATAATCCTCCTTCAATCTCAGCCATTTGTTATCAATCATTTCTAGCCATTAATTTTGTATCTTCAAGACTCTATATCCAGAGGCTCTCATCCTTCATTTTCATAATCAAAATATCTTAAGCTATAATAATTACATGCTATCATTTTCATCTCTTATCTTGCAATCACTATCAATCATATCAAGGTTATGCTAGAGCATTGAGCAATCCACACATCAAGATCAAGAGCAAACCAAATGGAATATGGGTGCACTCCATTTTTTCTCATCAAAGAGAGAAGCAAAAATTATAGGTGAAGGTATTGTGCTTTTATATTGCTTTTATCTTCCTTCCTTTGTCTTTAATATTTTCTAACCTCTTCATTTTGGAACACTTGGTGGGACCCTCAAGTTCCTGAATTTAACTTTTTATGTGAGTTTCTTACGTTTTTAGTAGTTTCAAGCTATTTTGGCACAATTATTGGGTAGGAAATTCATTGGGTTTAGGCATCAAGTTTTCTTTTAGTCACTAATAATTTGCAATTATTTGCCATCCCTAGTGTTTTCTTCTTCATTGTTGACTATGGTTTTGCAAATTTTTAACCTTGGAATAGCAAATTTGTTTCTTAGATTAGGGTTTTACTACTAACATCTTTCTTGTATTTTCATTGGTTTAAGGCTTTGTTTTCCACTAATCTGGGCATCTATAGTAGCTTAGTGGGTTAATGAACATTGTTTGTAATGTTTGGAAGTGTGTGTAGACGTATGCTCTCTCTTTGCACTTAGTGTGATATCAGAGATCATAAATCTCACATTTCTTCATCTCTTTTATGTTCTAAGTGTTACCCAAGGCTTACTAGCTTCTGTGTATGCTCTCTCATTATGCTTCATGCAATCTTGGGTGACCAAAAGAACCTAGTATAGTCTCTCCTATTAGGAGGCATGCTTTGGGATTTGATCACCTTAAGGATGACCTCAACCACATTTTCAGGTGGGTTATAGAAATGAGGGAGAACAAAAGTTACACCCTAAAGTGTGGGTGGCGTCATTTGAGTCATGATGTGCAACCCTTAGTCCGTCAAGACACATTTGGTGAAGAGAGTGAAGGAGACCCCTCCAATCTCCAACATTACAATCAAGATAACTATTCATTGCTTCCACTAAGAGCCTTGTTTTATAATCCTTAAAGACCATTTGTCATTGATTAGTGTGATATAGGGTATAGTATCATGCCCGAAGTTACTCATTATGTACTTTCTCTTGTTGAGGTGACAAATATCCCTTGGTAGGGAATTTTACTTTCAAGGTAATGGATGTAGAGGTGGTACATGAACTTTGCATACCCTAGTTACCAATTCATTTGAAGGTATTACACCTTTGGTAGGTGGGCATACATTAATTTAACACTACTAATTGACTAAATATAGGTTGTGATATCAAGTTTGGTGTGTTTGTATGTGTAAAACCAATGAATTCAATCAACATGCATTGTTGAAACTTATCCTTATCACCTTGAAAGTCAAGTCAACCATTATGTCTTCTTATTTTATTGTCTCTAACCAAAAATCATCTTGAGTATTCCATTTGTAATCTTGACCTTTGTAGCCCTAGAGTAGACTGTGGAGACCTCTCCCCAATCATCATTTCACTTAAAATATTAACCATTATCCATCCAAAATATATCATCAATTTCTCTTATCTTATCATTTTCATCCATTATCATAACATAGTCATCACAACCATCATCCTTAGACCTTGGTCCTATCACCTATCATTCCATATTCATCATCATTTCTTTTATCATTGATCCTCTTCATCCTCCTATCCAATTACAATCCTATTAGCATATCAAATCTAATCCAATCTCATCATCCAATTATAATCCATATCATATCCTATCAAAATCAGTCTTGTCAAGAGTCTATCTAGATCCTAATCTTTGATATCAAATCCCCATCAAACCCTTGATTAGGTGATCATCCAAGCCTAAGTAAGCATATCCAAGCCTTTCCTAAGTTATTATCCAAGTTTAGGTAAGATCATATTTATCTAAGCCTTACTCAAATGATTATCCAAGCTTGAGTGAGAAAATCCAAGCCTTACCTGGGCAATTATTAAAGTCTAGTGTAGAAAACCCCATCATTATCAATCAAGGATCTAGTTATCTTGAGACACTATTGGTCTTGTATTATCATTTCTTCATTATCCCCTTTATATCCATTATATCATTATCATTTTCCATCATTATCCCTTTCCATAATTATCCCCTTTTCATTCATTATCATCCCAATCATATCTAAGGTCTACCCCACTATCACTAATCATTCTTATCCCACCTCATTATTCCTAGGTCTCTCTCTCTTGTAGGCCTATCACAAGATCCCAAGCAAGAAAGAAAATTATGGCCTCTCAATATTTCCCCTCATTATCCCATGATACACCCTTTGAGGAGATAGTTCATCAAATCCTCATGGAGAATCCATTCCCATCCTATATCATCCATGATCATGATTTAAGTGACTAAGACTCCAAAAAAACATTAGAGGACTTTACCCAAGATACCCAAGCTATAGACTCGATACATAGGTACATAATGAAGCATCCTGACCAATATATCCTTTTGTTATCAAACAAAGGTGCCAAATTACCCCATGAATTTGACACATCTCAAATCATCCAACAAACTCCTTCTAAACCCCCACCTTCCATTCATCATAATCATATATACCTTCCATATTATTTTAATCCTCATATTCCTTCATCTCTCCCATCTTCTTCTAAGGTCCCTATTTAATCTCAATGCATCAATCCTACATCCCACTTACATATCACAATCCCCTCTCATACCCAAAACATTTCATCATATATCCCTCAACCATAGAATTCTATCCCTTCTCCTCATGTGTCAACATCCATCCCACCTAGCACATCATATCACCTTCAAAAATCCAACCCCATCTCATCCTCTCATCAACATCTCCAATCTTCCAATCTCATTTCATCCTCTTATCAATGCCAACAAATATCATACTCACAATCTCCCATATCCAACAATAAATTACCTCTCTTTGATTTCACAAGTACTATGGCCTAAGATGTGAAATAAATAAATGATATGGTCCTTAAGGGACTTCAACTTGTTGATGTTGGAGCATCCAGGTACATGTGTGATCCTGTGTCAACCAAAAACAGTTTTGCAGTTTAATTTTCAATTTTGGTTTGTTTTGGTTCTCCATTGCAGAAAAACACAGATGTGACTTTGAAAGTGGCAAAGAAATTCAATGAGAAAATATCCAATCATATTTAAATTCACTCGTATTGAAATTTTTTGCAGAGCTCCAATAATCGAGTTTACATGTTGAAGATTGCAACATTTCTATTTTTCTTTGGTATTCATAAATTTGGACTCAAAGATACATAATCTGAAATAACTTAAATTATAAAGTATGTTATTTTATTCCAAGTCCTCAATATTTTAGTATTGACAAAATACTTTGAAACATGTAAGGCTATTGAAAATGAAAAGTCAGGGAAATGATATGCCTGAGGAATACATTTGTTTTTTGTATTTATTATATGAGTGACCATATTCTGGACATGAATCTGGAAGTCAAAGGGGAAACATAGTAAGGAGGAGATATGGAGTAAAAGAACTCCCACATAAGACCACGCCATACCAAGTAACACCCCTGAAAAATATGAAAATAGGGAATTTGAGGGGGTGGTTGGAGTCTTGAATAACCATGTTTTAAGTTTTTAAAAGATGTAGATTTAAAAGAAAAAAGAGAGATATAAAGAGGTTGCATGGAAAAGCCAAGGGGCAACATTGGAAATTGAGGTTGCACAAGAATTAAAAGGAGAAAAATAAAGGTGTTGTGCATGGAGAATGAGGGAGGGGCTGCATTGGAAAAATTGGGGAGAATGAATATGGTGTGAGTTGTAGAGAGTTTAGGAAAAGTCATAAGCAATGAAGTTCCAGCAGCTACAAATAAAAGAAATAAAAGACCAATAATATATGTAGAAGACATGAAGGGGAATGCACAATAAAAAGCGGAGGAATGTTGGAAGCCGTGAGTTTGGAGGAGCAGATATAGTGTTGAAAGATCAACATAAAATTAAAAAAATTGCTACACTTTGGTAGAGGCATGAAGAGGGTGTGCAGGGGAAGTAGAGTGTACCAAGAGTGATGAAAATTGATATATAGAGGAACAATAATTACAGATGAAAGATTTGAATGGTAGAACGTGAAACAATTGAAAATGCAAAGAAGAGTATCGATGAACATGCCTTCGAGAGAGGCCACTCAAGAATTATAATTGTTGTTTTGTATAATTTTTTTTTGATGGAGAATTCTAATAAAAACTGAGTATAGTGGTTATTGTTTGTTACAATGTTCGTAATGTTTTGAAATTAATAGGTAGAGAGGATCTTCCTATAAGTAATTGTGTTTGAGAGTTTGGGTTCTTTTGGAAGAGGGGAGGGCCCTCTTGCGTCAATTGGTATTAGAGTGGGTAATCCTAACTGTGGAGAGGATCCACCAGGACCTATAGGTGAAAGTGTGAATAGATCACCAATCATGAGGCAGTTCACACCTAGAGGAAAGTGTATGAAGCAGTTGTGGAGAGCTCGAGAGGGTTGTTGCAGGTAGAGGAGTCTTGAGCAACGGGGAGCTTGAAACCGTGAAGGAATTTTTTTTGTAGATTGAGTGTGATGATAGATTGCATGATGTGAAATTGTAGTAGATGAAGATGGTTTGGATCGTGAGGAGACCCATGCAAATACTGTCTTGGGAGCAATATTGGGAGAAAGTGGAAGATGAGATGTTTGAAAAGATGGGATAAATAGTTTGTGAAGAAGTAGGAAAGATTGAGGTGAGGCTCGAGAAGTTGGAAAATAATGTTGGGAAAAGTGAGAGGAAAATGGTAAATAAGAGTGAGGACAACAACTTGAGATGAAAAGAGGAAGAAATGAGAGCATCCCCTACCGATGCAAATGAAGAAGTTGCAGATGAGACATGTCATGAGGAAGGCATGGAGGAAAAGGTAGAAAAGAATAAAGCAAGTAGCAAAGAGGTTGTAGTGGATGGTGAAGGTGAATCAATTTTTTTCAGACAACCGTTGGCGATTGAGGAAGAATGGATGTTGAATCTCGTTGGTGCAACAAAGAGAGAAGAGCAAAAAGTTACAGTTGATGAGGATGTGGAAGACATTGTAGTGAAGTTCGAAGTTGTAGATGCAAATGAAGATGAGGTAAATCAGCTTTGTGATGTTATTTCATTTTCTTATGTGGTAGTAGAAGGAGATATGGATAGAAAACAATAGCATGAACTGTATATGTAACATGGTTGTGTGTAGAAATGGTAGAAGATGTTGCAGGATTTTGGTGAAGGTGGTCGGTTAGAGGTGGGTTTGAACCCACAGAGGAGGAGAGGAGTGTGGAACATATTTGGTGGAGGAGGTCAATATTTGGTGGACATGAGTCCATGAAGGGGAAAAGGAGGAAGATGCGGTGTTGTTGGAGGGAGATGGTGCGTGTTCCGACACGATGCTGAAAAAAACGGAAGAAAGATTGATCTTGATCACTTGACAACGAATGAGTTCATTGTAGGTTGATGGTAACCTGAAAGAGTGGTGCAACTACTCAACTCCACCATTGTGAGCCTATGCTCACAATATTTCTACCCGACGTGTCTAATGTAGGAGCATCTGGGTATAGACACGATCCTGTGTCAACCAATTTTTTTTTTGTAGTTTAATTTTCAATTTTGGTTTTTTTTGGTTTTTCGTTGTAGGAAAACATGGATGTGACTTTGAAAGTGGAAAAGATATTCAATGAGAAAATATCCAATCATTTTTAAATTCGCTCGTTTTGAAATTTTTTGAAGAGCTCCAATAATTGGGTTTACATGTCAAAGATTGCGACATTTCTATTTTTCTTTGGTATTCATAAATTTGGACTCAAAGATACATAATTTGAAATAAATTAAATTGCAAAGTAATTTTATTCCAAGTCCTTAATATTTTTGTATTGACAAAATACTTTGAAACATGTAAGGCTATTGAAAATGAGAAGTCAGGGAAACAATATGCCTTAGGAATACATTTGTTTTTTGTATTTATTATATGAGTGACAATATTCTGGACACAAATATGGAAGTCAAAGGGGAAACATAATAAGGAGGAGATATGGAGTAAAATAACTCCCACATAAGACCATGCCATACCAAGTAACACCGCTAAAAAATATGTAAATAGGGAATTTGAGGGGGCGGTTGGAGTCTTGAACAACCATGTTTTAAGTTTTTAAAAAGATGCATATTTAAAAGAAAAAAGAGAGATATGAAGAGGCTATGGGGAAAATCCAAGGGGCGGCATTGGAAACTATGGCTGCACAAGAATTAAAAGGAGAAAAAGAAAATTGTTGTGCACAAGGAATGAGGGAGGGGATGCATTGGCAAAATTAGGGAGAATGAATATGGTGTGAGCAGTAGAGAGATTAGGAAAATTCAAAAGAAATGAAGTTCGAGTAGTTGAAAATAAAAGAAATAAAAGACCAATAAATGTATGTAGAAGACATGAAGGGGACTTCACAATAAAAAACAGAGGAATATTGGAAGCCGCGAGTTTGGAGGAGCAGATAGAGTGTTGAATGATCAACATAAAATAAAAATAAAATTGATACACTTTGGTAGAGGCATGAAGAGGGTGTGCAAGGGAAGTAGAGTGTACCAAGAGTGATATAAATTGATATATAGAGGAACAATAATTATAGATGAAAGAGTTGAATGGAAAAATGAGGAAAATTTGAAAAGGCAAAGAAGAGTATCGATGAACACGCCTCTGAGAGAGGCCACTCAAGAATTGTAATTGTTGTTTTGTATAATTTTGTTTTGATGGAGAATTCTAATAAAAACTAATTGTAGTGATTATTATTTTTGCAATGTCCATAATGTTTTGAAATTAATAGGTAGAGAGGATCTACCTGTAAGTAATTGTGTTTGGGGGTTTGGATTCTTTTGGTAGAGGGGAGGACCCTCTTGTGTCACTTGTACATCACAATAAATCCTACACTTTTCAAGAACTATGTCCTTATCCTTTTGACAAGTCCATCACCATGATCCTCTTCCCACAAAATTTTGAAATGCCTAAATTTGACAAGTACAAGAGAAAGGGAGATCCTAGGGAACATTTACAATAATTCTATATTGCATGCCAAGAGGTCTCCTATCTTAACGCTTACCTCTTGAGGCACTTCCTTAGAAGCTTGGGTGGACAAGCCCTTGATTGGTTCACTAACCTCCCCCATGGGGTAATCACAACATTTTTCAAGCTAGCCAATCAAATTTTCACCCATTTTTCCTATAACATAGAACATGATATCACCATGATGGATATTTGCAACATAATAAAATAATGGTGAATACTTTGCCTCATTTTTAAAAAGATGGAGACATCTTGCAAGCCACTTTGCATGACCCATACCTATAAAATAACTCATCACTATCTTTGTCGAGAACCTAAACTCTAAATTGAGCTTCCATCTTCGTATGCAATGTGCTCACTCCTTTGAAAACATCATAGAAAAGGGGTATCTAGTGAAAAATCTCTTATTAACAAAGGCTTAGTCAAGATATACAAAGAATGCAAAGACAACAATTCCCAATCTAGTGAAAAATCTTGTTTTTGGAATAAAAATAAAAACATGGTCAATGATGGGGTGATTGATTCAAAACATCCAAATATATCCACCAATAATATGTGGTTATCCCTAAAGGTCAACCTAAACAACATACTCAATGTGAATATACCCCCTTTGGTGAACCAATTGAAACAATCCCCCATAAGATAATCCAAGCCAACATGATCCAATTTCCACCCATCAAACCCCTTGGTCCTCACGTGCTTAAACCCTCTTGGTACAAAGAACATGAATTTTATGACTATCATAGGGTTCATGGACATAAAATCTCCTCATGCATGAAACTCAATAACTATATCCAAGATCTTATTGATCAAGGAGATATCTCTATTGAAGGCCATACATCCCCTAATGAAAACTTGGGTATATACAAGAAACCTTTTCCTCAATATAATGATAGTAAAACTTATGCATCTTATAATGTAGTACCTTATACACAAAATAATAATATCTCATTGATTTTTTTCATTGGACGCATCAAACAAAGTCCTTCCCAAGTGGCTATCATAACTATCAAAGCACCTAATTGTATCATCACTTCTTGACATGGTCAAATCACTATCCAAGGAGCTTCACCCTCCTCTCAACCTATTAATCCATATATAATCCTCAACCACTTGAACAAAATTCCAGCACAAACATCTATCCTTGAGCTACTCAAAACATCTCCCATCCACAAGGACCTTCTTGAGAAAGTCTTCCATGAGTCCTGTGTCGAATGATATTGATCTTGTTCAATTTCAAGCCATGATAGGACACTTATCATCTCCACAAACCCTCAATTTATCCACTAAAGGCATTCCTTCCATCAATCCATCTCATAATCATTCACTTCACATTCAAGCCCACATCCATAAAACCATAATAAAAAACATCCTAGTAGATGGTGGTCCATCAAGACTTAATCTTTACAATCTAATTCTAGTAAAGAAAATGCCCATTATGATGATGATGTTTATCCCCACACTATAACTACCATAAAATCATATGATGAAGTTGAGTGTGAATCTAAAGTCTCTATCAAGCTACCAATCAAAGTCGGACTAGCAATAATTGAAATCACCTACCAAATCTTAGACCTTTATCTCCCCTATAATATCCTCCTTGGCCACCAATGGATCCATATCATGAAAATCATTCCATCCACATTCTATCAATGCATAAATTTCCTCCATAATGGAATTTAAGTGATTGTGCATGTTAATTCAAATCCTTGAAATAATATTGTAAATTCTTAAATAACAGTCATGGCCTTTCATAGCATTGCCCTACCAACACTGCATCACCATCTTCATCTTCATACATTGATCCTTCATCACTACCTACCTCCTACACTCCCTCGGATATCAAGGCTAATATCAAATACCTTGTAATTGGTGAATATGAGCTACATGCCTTCCACATCGAACCGGCCTCACCATTCACATCATCCTAAACTTTTGATGTCCATGATAATCCTCTATTTGATCATGATATCTACGATAATCCACTCTTTTCCCTTCCAAGATCATATCCCTTCCACTCCAAATCATGAACCTTCATCATTCCATATCGACCATCTTGGGTTAGGGTATGCATCTCCTAATAATACCTCTACTACACCTTCTTGCCAATTTTCTAAGGACGTGCAAGCTTCCTTTGACATTAACAATACCAGAAAGAATAGTAACAAAGAATCTTTTGAGTGCATCACAAATTTATTCCATACTCATAACCTTACCATTTCCTACAACATATCCAATGCATCCACTTGCATCCCTTTCCTAAACTTGGATCAACATGCATTAGCCTAAAATAACAAGGCTATAAAAAAAAACCTTTATCAAATGGAGACCCAAAATCAAAAGTAAAAAGCAAAAGCCAAGACAAGTCCTTTAGTAAAAATAAAAATCAAAAGCTATTGGAAAAATAAAAAATGATCTCCAATCATTCCCCTTCATCCAAAATAACTAGGGGCATCTATTAAAGAAAAATATCATGTAATGAGCTTGTTGATCCTAAGTCTTCATCCTCATCATCTTTATGCAATCCATACACTTTACCAAATCTACCCATATCCATACACCCATCATATCATCCCATCCCCTTTGGTGATGTATCTCAATGGACCTGTGATGGTGACCCCTTCATGTACTTTAATCCAAAGGTTGCCCAAACCCCTTTTCGTGTGAAGCATGACAACTCTTGTACTCCATACATTAGGGAGCATACCTTATCTTCCTCTAACATCCTCCATCATCAACATCATTCCATCCCCATACATATCCATCTATCATGCTTCACCATCCATCTATTAAGGAGCATCCACCATGATCACACCATCATCAAGTCATATTTATCCAAAAAATTCTTTAAATTTTTTTAAAATATCAACAAAAAATATTAAAGAGAAACAATCCATCCATCGATGAAAACCACTTTGGTGGCACCTTGGAAAAGTACCATGGTGAAAACCTAGAAATATGCACCATGTGTAGTAGTCTTTTATCCATCTCTTATGATGTCACCCCATCTGCTATCATCCCTCTCCACATCATAGTAAAGTATCATCCATCCATCTATCCACAATAAACCTATCATGGCTTGTCTTTGATCCTTGATCAAGTGTCATCCTTTCATTTGACATTATCCCCACCCTTCCCCATACTTTCCCATGTGTTAGATGTGTAAGTTACATCTACATTATGTCTAGGATTTGATCTTGCATATCCTCACTTTCCTCTCGGTTTGGCCTTCCCATCTCATGCATTTGAAGTCCATCCCTCATCTTCATCCATAATAAATCACCTACCAACCCTTGCAATCTCCAATTTTATCCCTTCCATCTCAAACATAATAAAAAAATCATCATCCATTCATCGCATCTTAAAATTTGGAATAAAAAAATCTAACTATCAAGCTCCTTAGACTTGACATTCAATCAATCCAAACCCTACATCCAAGATATCAATCCTTAATCAAAATCATATCATAAACCTTTCTATTAACATTAATCAACCATCTTATCCTTTTTCCAATCGATCAATAAATCACCATCATCTTCATCAAAGCGTTGCTTAGGTGATTATCCAAGCCTACTTGCAAGCAAATCAATCATCATCATTTGATATTTGGCAAGAGATATGTTGGCTATATGGCATGTTTGTAGTGAGTCTTTTGCTTTTATTTATCTTTTGATCATTATCTTTTTTACCCATGACTACACCTACTTATGACCACCTTGATCTATCTATATCTTGGTGTGTCACAACAGGTGTATAATGGGGCATCATCTTGTTTGTTGATCTTATCATTGTTTGAGTATAAAATCCATGCAAATATTACATTTTCACCTTGGTTCCTCATACCTTGATGTTTACTTTCCTTTTCTATATCAAATCTTAGGATTGCTCAATACATACTAGCATAACCTATCCATCATCCTCAAATTCCCCTTCCTTTTCATATCCCTCATCTTTTTCATCTTCCAATTCATCTGCTTCCTGATCCTAACCCCTCATCGTTCCCTTCTATTTCAAGAGCACACTCATGTTCTCCTAACCCACATGTCCTCTTGAGGGGGCATCCCATCACCTAATCATCGGCCTTTCCTTCATAATCCTAATATTTCCTTCATCCTTTTCCCATCCTCCCATTGATTGGGGCATTATCTTTGATCCAATTATCCTCTCATCCAATATGTTTTAAACTTCTTTGACACAATGCCACTTCATGACATCATATCAAAGAGGGGTAAAATGTAAACACCTAAAATTTGACCTTACCCAACCATACTTGATTTTAGCCCATCCTTAGTCATTAATTAAATAAATATCTATTATTTATTTAATTATTCTCATCCTTTCCCACCTTTATCCTAATCCCTTAATTAAATAAATGTTTATCATTTATTTCATTAATATTCCTTATCCTAATCCATTAATTAAATAAATGATAAATATTTATTTTATTAATATCCCTTACCCTAATCCATTAATTAAAAAAATATTTATCATTTATTTTATTTATATCTCTTACCATAATCCATTAATTAAATAAATATTTATCATTTATTTTATTAATATCCCTTACCCTAATCCATTAATTAAATAAATATTATCATTTATTTTATTAATATCCATTATCCTAATCTATTAATTAAACAAATATTTATCATTTATTTAATTAATATCCCTTATCCTAATCCATTACTTAGATAAATATTTATTGTTTATTTAATTAATATCCTTTATCATAATCCTTTAATTAAATAAATATTTATCATTTATTTAATTAATATCCCTCTACATGATCCCATTAATTAATTAATTTCATTGCCCTTGATCCTCTATTCTTGTCCATCTAGTCTTTATCTTATTCATATAGATCATAATCTAAATTTGTTGTCATGTGACAAATATCCCCTTCACATGTCTAACCAACTCCTTGCCTAGATCCATAGAATCTAGACACATAATTGTAGTGTAAAAAATTGTCACCCTTAACAATTTCACATTATGTTTTGTCTCCCTAATTTATTAGACTTAATTAAGCTCCTAATTTTTCAAATTATGCATTCTAAGGCCTAACTTTTACCGTTTTCTGAAGGATTGCAAGCATTGAATAAATGCATCCAATTTTTATGTTGCTCCCGAATAGGGTGTCTTGGAAATTTGGGCCAAGACCCATTCGCCCATGTCCCTCTTCTTAGCTAGAACCCAAATTCAAATATGTTGTTGGCGACATTTTAACATCCAAAATTCAAATTTCAAGTGTTAGCTTTTAGAATCTATTTTTTGGGAAATTAGAACAATTACATATAAATACATAGTTATTGCATCATTTGAAATCTAACAACAACTATCTAGGAAACTATTGGCAAACTTATGATCAAGAGCACTATTAAGCAAGTCAAGAGTAGCATTTCAGAGCTTTATTGTAGCAATTCAAGATCCAACATCATGCCAAAGTTTATGTGTGTTCATACTAATGTTTTGTGAAGGCTAACATCTTTTTGTAGGTCTCTAAAGCATTCAAGCAAGCAAGATCCAAATCCTTGAGGAGATTTGTATGACTTCAATCTTTCAAGGCAACCATTGAAGGGTGGTTATAGGTTTGAGGAGGATCAAGGAAAGTTTGAAGGCAATTCATTCATTGTTGCATTTGTTGTCATCAAAGTTGTCAAGCCATGAAAACTCACCTACATAATTTACTGATGACATTCCGACAATTTTGCAACCAAGAATTAGGAGCTCAAATCCAACATCAGGAGACTGCAAAATTAGTTTCAAGACCCCTCATCAAAGACCCATACACCCCTAGGCATCTGAGTCCCTCTTTACATGTTGAATTCAACTTTTGGTGACATGCACACATCACTCGGCCTCTCCTAGATCTGCTTGTAAATTACTGTTTCTATCTATTTATCTTTGGGATATTGCATTTTTCATATTATGTCATATAGTCCAATTAGGTTAATCATTCTAAATCATTTCCAATCCATTTCTAAGACTCAAAGGGATTAGATTCAGGTTTGATTAGCTCACCTTTGAGGTTGAAAGTCAATTTATGCACCTTGTTGATTTGCATCCTAATGAAACCCTTAGAAAAGTGGAATTGATCTTAGGCTTAGATAATAAACTTAACATTTCACCCCTTTTCCTATGTTTCACTACTTAAAAGTCATACTAACTTCTCATCTTATCCACTCATCTCATTTAACCTCTTAATTTTAACCATTGCCATGAGGATTTTTGTCCTTGTCTCAATTCTAAACCTAGATCCTATCCATCATTTGACACTTGTCATATGATTGCATCCTTGATCGAAACCATAACCCTCCTTCAATCTCATCCATTTGTCATCAATCATTTTTAGCCATTGATTTTGCCTCTTCAAGACTCTATATCTAGAGGCTCTAATCCTTCATTTTCATAACTAGAATCTCTTGAGCTATCATACTTACATGTTGTCATTTTGATCTCTTATCTTGCAATCACTATCAATCACATCAAGGTTATGCTAGAGCATTGAGCAATTCACACATCAACATCTAGAGCAAATCAAATGGAATAAGGGTGCACTCCATTTCTACTCATCAAAGAGAGAAGCAAAGATTCTAGGTGAAGATATTGTGCTTTTGTATTGCTTTAATCTTCCTTTGTTTTCCGTTAATCTTTGCTAACCTCTTCATCATCTTCAATATTTTTGATGTGAGCATGATCCTTCAACTTTGTAATTTTCATTATGTCTCACATAAAGGCATCCAAAGTTGTTCAACACTTGTCAATATAAGAAAGAAAATTGGAGGCTCCAATTGACATATCATTGCAAATAGATTTTTTCTAGTATCTTGAAATAGTTTCGAGGGGTATGTATTTTTATGATTTGTAACCCAAAGTTGTTTTCAAAATATTCAATAGCATGTAGAGTATGCACATCCTTTGCATTTTTTTTTCTTTCAATTCACCTTTACATATGCAAACCCAAGCAACAAAAAATATTTGTTAAATTATAATTATAATTCATTTGAACAAAAATATGTAATATGAGTTGCAAAGTCATTTTCTTTGTGTAGTAACTCCCACTTTGCCATATTTTGAATATAGTTTTTTTGTTCTATTAATTCGTAAAGTAGAACCATAAAATAATGTTGGAAGTTTGTATCCTCTAAAAACTTATCTTGAAAACTTCCTAAAAGTTTTAATTCTTTAGCTGGTGCAATTTCAATAACATCTTCCATTTCTTTGACTGTTTGAGCTTCATCAAATCAAATAACAACAATCTAATAAATGAGCTTTGCATCATCTTGTTTAATTTTAGCATGCACACCTTTCATATAGTACCTTGATTATCAAGCCTTTCTTGGAGTTTTATTTTGATTATATTTTTTCCAATAATTGTTGATTATCACATTTTATTTTATATATAATGATGTTTTTACAAGGCTAGCTAACACAACAACGATGTATGCAAATCTAACATTTCTTTATGCATATGTATTTTTGTACTCTAAGTCACATTTTAATTTGATAGCAATTATTGTAGTTTCTTCTATCTACCTAAGTAGTGCTTGCTAAATCCTATCAATTTCTACCGAGACATAAATATGATTACACCTAGCAAAATCAATTTTAGCTCTCTTATACTCTAGTTATCTAATTTTTAAAAATGCAATATGCAATGAAACAAGTCATCCACCATTTTGTGCTTCTTTCACAAATCTAACAACCCTCATGAAATGGCAAACAATGTAGGTCGGATAGCATGTTTGGCACATTCTTGCAACTCCAAACAAAGCTTTTAAATGGCACAAGGCTCTAGACAGATAAGTATGTCTTTTATCATTGATTGTTGTTGATTGTGTATTGAAGCTTTTAAATGGCACAAGGCTCTAGACAGATAAGTATGTCTTTTATCATTGATGTTAATATTTATGGATTGCAATTATCATAATGTTTGGAAAGCGACTATCACTAGCTTGACATTGTTATTTTTGTTGCAATAGCTCGTAGTGCAAATGGCTCGTGCTATTTTCAAAGTAAAGCAAGTTCAAAAAGTATTTTGCCACTTGACAATTGTAGTAGACCTTGATATTAACATTTTGACATACTGACCAAATTTACAACATTGAAGATATTTGAAAGCCACATTTAATTTTCTTTATTTATTTATTATTTGAATATTTAATTTTAACACTATTTATTTAATATTTGCATATTATTAAATATTGGTGTTTAAAAACACCTTCCTGGTTCGGCTGGGTGTGCAAGAAATTATAGGGACATGACAGCATACAAAGCTCACTATATTTTGTTTGATATTTACTATGATATGGTGTAATCACTTTGTTCCACTGTCTCACTTTCATATACCACATATCATGGATAATTATAAAACAGAGGATAGGCCTTGGAATGTGTGAAGGTGAAATCAAGTTAGGATCAAGTTATTTGTGCCACCTTCCACATAAAAATGCCATTTTTTCGCATGAGTCACATTAGAGACAAACAAGTTAAAAGGGAGTCCAAAACATAGGGAAAAAGTGCAAGTTATGCATTTTTCATTATCACAGAACTGTCTACTTTTCTGCAGGATCTGCAAAAAAGCATGCTCCTTTTTTTTATTTGGAGCATGATTTATTGGCTGAGATTTGAACTGAATGCTGAGAACTGAGGCAAAGGATCTAATCAGACCTTCAAGGGCATACTCAGTTTAGCTGGCACAGGAGAATAAGATGCTTGTGCCAGAGTTTGGGTAATTACAATGGCAACTGTAGAGGTTGATGCTTGCTGGTTAGCTTTGGCTGAGATTTGAACTGAATGCTGAGAACTGAGGCAAAGGATCTAATCTTTCCTTCAAGGGCAGACTCAGTTTAGCTGGCATAGGAGAAAAAGATGCTTGTGCCAGAGTTTGGGTAATTACAATGGCAACTGTAGAGGTTGCTACTTGCTGGTTAGCTTTATGCCTGCAAGTTGCTAGAGACAGATAATATCAAATACTTTGACATCAGCCATAAACTTCAAATGAGTTGGTTTTTAAAGTTCTTTTTGTAGGGTATATTAGGCTTTTTGCTCTTGCTATGACAGGTCCTGTATTAAACAACCCAATTAATCTACTCAGTGCCCAACTTCTTTTAACTATTCTCTTGCTCCACCCACATTAAACAAGTCAGCAACCCAAAAAATTTAGTGATCCAGGCAACTTAATCACATATGATTAATTTTCAGGCTATAACCCGCTTCTATGATAACATCTGTTTCTGGAGCAATTTGAAGAAAAAGTGGATTTAGCTCTTCAAGAGTTTAGCATCTTTGACAATAAATCAACCAAAACCAACATCTACAACTACAAAATTTGGCTTCTCAACACGACCTATTCCACATCCGAAAATAGGATCAACCTTTTTAGATGCTATGTCAGGAGTATAAGGTCATCAACGCTCCTATAAAAAGGATCCATGAGATCTAGTTTCAATGTCACTTGGCAGTTGACCCATCCCAAAAATAAGTCAGGAAGATTGAAGAGAAAAGAAACTTTTGTTCTGTTTATCTGGGCTATTGACACCATCTGTAAAGCTGAGGCAAAACAAATAAAAGTTTCAGAAAACCTTAACAGACGAAAGGTAGCTTTGGCTGTTAAGGTAGCCTTGCTAAGGTCACAAAGCCCTCATATCACCTAATATTTAGAAAAGATAAGGGAGGGACAGTTAAAACAAGATAAAATATCAGCCTATTTTTAACCAGCACCTCCTAAGTTTCATGGCAATGCCATTCTTTGACTGTTTATGTGGTTTTACTCATTGTCTATTTTCTGTGTTCTAAAACAATGACCTTTGTTGTCATGCTGCTACTATTATTTTCTATCTTGGATGGTATTTTTATTTGCCTTGTCCTCTCATTCAAATTTTAGAATGTTAGATCATTTTCCATTTCTGATTTTGTACCCCTTTATCTAAGATATTGGAGTCTAACCGGATCTTGTTCTGTTGCGGAGGCAAACTCCCCACAAACTGCCGCACTTCCATTAACATAACCAATTTAACACTGGGGACTTGTCCAGCTGCTTTTGAACCCTAGGAATCAATCTGGACCTTACCACTCCACCAAGCCTGCTGGACTTCTCCTTTTCCGCATTGATTAATGTAAAAGCAATACTCTTTCCTGTTGCTATATCTAAAATTACAATACCTACAAATCTGACAACATAATTGCACATAATTATGGATAAAATTAATCCATAAACTACTGGAAAAATGTTCTCTCAAATTACATATCATAGTTCATAATACCCCATTCAGTTGTATACACTAAAAATACTAATTTCTCGCTAATCATAAAAAGTTGTAACTCATGTCTTTGATTTCAGACAGGCATAGCTCTAACTATTATAACGGATAACCTCTTTCTGCCAACAATTGTTTCTCTTGCCATCAAAATATTGAAACCCTAAGTCAATAAAACATGTCAGAAAACTGAAAAATTAAAGGACAAAACTCATAACAATGCTTTTTAATCTCATATTTGATAAAAAAACTATATCCAAAGTTCAAACAATTTCAGAAAGGGAAACACAATGAGTCAGTGTATCGCAGAGTAAAGTCAATATAATTTCCTCCAAGAGATTGAAACTACTTGCATTCAGAATACTACAGTTAATATGTGCCTTGCCAGGTGTTCCTAAAATAACTCTGTATATAAACACAAACAAAATCTCGAAAATAGGGGAAAAACAATCAAATAGATGAACCAACATCCAAATAATAAATTGTGTGCTATTAAACAAGCCAGTTGCAGCCATTAATAAAACCTACCATATATCAGAATATTAACAAAGCAAGTTGAATGTCAAAACAGAAAAAATGAAAAAACATGCATCCGTATGATAAGAACATTATAACTCTGACATTATATAACTCAAAAAACAGATTTATCATGATACCAGCAGAAGCAGAAAGAGGGGGAAGTGCAGTTCTAGTAGACCTTGATATTAACATTTTGACATGCTGGTCAAATTTACAATATTGAAGATATTTGAAAAATGTTTACTCTCAAATTAAATATCATAGTTCATAATACCCCATTCAGTTGTATACACTCAAAATACTAATTACTCGCTAATTATAAAAAGTTGTAACTCATGTCTTGGATTTCAGACAGGCATAGCTCTAACTATTATAACGGATAACCTCTTTCTGCCAACAATTGTTTCTCTTGCCATCAAAATATTGAAACCCTAAGTCAATAGAACATGTAAGAAAACTGAAAAATTAAAGGACAAAACTCATAACAATGCTTTTTAATCTCATATTTGATAAAAAACTATATCCAAAGTTCAAACAATTTCAGAAAGGGAAACACAATGAGTCAGTGTATGCCAGAGTAAAGTCAATATAATTTCCTCCAAGAGATTGAATAATTTCCTCCAAGAGATTGTCCAAGAGATTGAATAATTTCCTCCATGAGATTGAAACTACTTGCATTCAGAATACTGCAGTCAATATGTGCCTTGCCAGGTGTTCCTAAAATAACTGTATATAAACACAAAAAGAATCTCGAAAATAGGGAAGAAACAACTAAATAGATGAACCAACATCCAAATAATAAATTGTGTGCTATTAAACAAGCCAGTTGCAGCCATTAATAAAACCTACCATATATGAGAATATTAACAAAGCAAGTTGAATGCCAAAACAGAAAAAATGAAAAAAACATGCATCTGTATGATAAGAACATTATAAATCTGAAATTATATAACTCAAAAAACAGATTTATCATCATACCGGCAGAAGCAGAATGAGGAGGTGGTGCAGTTCTAGTAGACCTTGATATTAACATTTTGGCATGCTGGCCAAATTTACAATATTGAATATATTTGAAAGCCGCATCAAGGAAAATAAGTAACCTTGTATTCTGCTATGTAAATAGCACAAATCAATTTTAGCTAAAAATGACTATAAAGCATTTAGAGAGCTATATTTTACTTTAAATAAGAATGAAAAAATGTGAGTAGACATGAAATCACAAATATATTTTCTCCAACAAGCACATCAGCCAATGACTGCACCATAAATCAAACTCCAAATCAGTCAATATGCTTACAGCATTAAACATGTTTTCACCATAACTGCTTGTGAATAGCAGTGATAGGAAACACACCATGAAACCCATAAGCGAAAACTTGGATCCCTGTATGAGGATGCAGCAAGTTGCAGGTTGCCCAAATGTCCACAAAACATCTGTGCGGACAAATTGGCAGAGCTTCTTGGATTCAAATAACACTGCATCTCCCATCTTCTTTGCCTCTTTTAACCTTCCACCTGATCAGCACGGAGACAATGGAAAATAAATAAAATCAGCGTGCAAACATCTGCTTATTGAAATATTGGATCGCATAAAACTTACGTTCCCCTGTTTCTCAATGTGGCTAATTTGCTGTGGTGGCCGAAGGCTGTCTTTGAAATGTCCTTTCCCTAATCTCTCAGCAGATCATGCATGCATTCTCAAGCACTTTTTCCAAACTATCCATCCCTCTCCATCCGAACTTATTCCACACCATAATGGCTGAATACTTTTCTCTCCCAATAAAGAAACAAGACTTATCTAAAAATATATACTTCTCTTCCTCACCCATTGCATCGAAGCTCACTATAAGAATGTTTTTAATATCTTTGTGCAAATGCGTATATATAGGGAAAGACGGGGAATTCTTCGCAATGCATTATTTGGAGAAAAAAGCAAACGGCTAGGATGAGAAAAAAAAACAAACGGTTAGCATCAGAAAAAAGCAAACGGATGGCATTTGAAAAAATCAAACAGCTGCACCTTCCACATCTCCATCGCTGATTACTTCAGCTTTTTATGTTTGTAACCCTATTCATGTATTGAAATAATATTTGAGTTTGTTTGCTTTTTTCAAATGCTAGCCGTTTCCTTTTTTCTGATGCCAGCGTTTGCTTTTCTTCCGTTGGAGTATTGAGCCTCAGCCATCAGGTAAACCTAAACCCACCTCCCTTTATCCATTTCCATAGTACAGCTCTGGTTTGCCGGTTTCCGGCTTCTCGGCTCCCGGCGATAAAATCAGATTTCCCGAATCAAATCGAAATTCCTCACATCCGTTATGTGTAAACAGATATTAACTCGCAACTACTATTTTCCTTCAACTTTCCCCCACATTTTCTGAAGCCGAATTTTTTTAGGGTTTTCTATCAGATTTTTTGAAGTCCGGGTTATAAAGAGGCTGAATTTGTTTTCTAACGCTCGGCGTGGTGGCTGGAAGACATGGCGGTCAGGGAGCCTCAACAAGGATGTGGACAGGGAGCCCGAGGAGCTTTCTACCGGAAGTGTTTCTGAGGACGGTGGTGGTGACGCTTGGGTTGCTGATCATCGACTGGCATTTGACCCAAGCAATCAATACAAACATGATCAATGAATGCATGGGCAATGAAATGTCCAAACGGAGGTTGTTCCAATTTTGTGTTTTCTTTTGCTCCTATTGTGAATCTTTTTAATCTTCTTCTTGTATTGACCTCCAGATGTCTCATTTTTTATATGCTACACGACGGAGTTCCTATAAAAATTAATAAATGCTTTTCTGCTGTGTCGTTTCGTCTACAATATCGGTGTTGCAAGACAGTTTCATATTGGTGTTTGATATTTCTGCATTTATTGTTCTGTTTTATTGTTTTAACTTGTTATGCCCTTACAGTTTGTAGGTTATTTGTTGATTGTTCTCCAAGTGCAGACTACCATGGAGGCATTTTAATTATAGGTAAATCTTTACTTGAATTGATCTCTCTCTGGTTTACAAAGCATGTTCTTTCCCTTACAAGACCTGACTTACATCACTTGATGCCTTGAACTAACCTTCTTATCTTTTCGATAGACAAAACTCCAATAACTTAATTGCTTTTATGCTTTATTACCTACGGATCTTCTTATTGCTATTATTGATAAAAACAAACAAATAATGTTTTGTTATCACTAATGAGGCACAAAACCCTACTTACATCACTTGATGCCTGAACTAACTTGATACACGAAGGCCAGAAAACTGGCTCATAGACCACTCTGGATTACATGCAACAAGCCTGCATAGATAGCATTTAGATTACAAAGGCCACACAAGTCAATCGCAATCGGATTTCATTAAAAACGTGAAATTTCCAGTTCATAATATCAGCTTGACACTTTTTTTTAATCTTACATAGTCAAACCAACAAATATTGCAAAGCTGGAATCAGATTTCATGCCTTCCAGGAGTATAAATTAGTGTACAATGTACATGTGCAATAAATACAATCCATTTGACCTTATCAAAGCAAGCCCACCAAACATGTCCAGCAGCAAAATATAATTGTTTTCCTCTAGCAATTTACCTCAATGGTGATAGAATACCCCATCCACATCGCCGAAGTAGCAAGAAATAACACTTGGGCAAGAGTTCCAACCTACAACTGCCCAAAATCTACAAAACTGGAGGTAGCCCTAACAGATCCACAAATTTATTCATTTTCTTCACATTTCTCTCTTTTAAAGCACTTTGAGCTAACTGCACCTAATTTCTAAGACAAGTTATCTCTCCAAAGAACTCTGCTTATTTCCATTTTGTTGTCAATGTTTGATTGTTTCAATTTTATATACTATTTGTGGTAAGTTATTTATATCAGACATCAGTAATGAATTCAATCACATTAATTTCAGCATGCTCAGAAGCTCACAGATCTCTGAACAAAACTAAAGTCTTAAGAATTGTGTTTGCCATGTTGGACTTATCTAAACCCCGAGATCTTGTATGTGTTTGAAATTTAAACACCCAGTGAAAAGGGAAGGATAACCATGCCGCTCTTCTGGAAATTTAAAAACCTAGCATGAACGAGAGTGTAAGGGTGCTTTAAAGCTTTGTATTAATGTGTAGAACGATCTCAAATAAAATCAACAATTTCCTTTTGATGTGTAGAATATACCTTGTTCATTTTGTATTACATTTGACAGCATTTGAGGTTGGAAACTATTAATTTAAATAGTGGATGCCTCCATGCTAGATACATTTTATATCGACACTTTCCCAAATTAAATAGCTCTGCTATTCTGACATCTTTTGGGTCCTTGGTTTTGAGCTTCCCCTATCTGATATCGACAGTTTTAATTTAGCCCAGCACTTTCCATTTTGACATTAGATGAGATCATTTGATCTTATTACTTCAAAGAGTATCCTCATTACTCTTGAGGGTTTTGTGGTTGGATCAAGTTTCAACCCAATGCACCCACTTGATTTTTTGGATGTTTAATCAACAGTTTTAGTTTGGCTTGGCAATTTCCATTTTGACATTATATGATATTAGTGGTGCTCAGTATGCCTCGTTTGATAGTATTAGTGTAAGAGTATCCTCATTACTCTTGAAGGTTTTGTGGTTGGATGAAACTTCCACCAAAAATACAGCCACTTGATTTTTTGGATGTTTGAGTTGACAGGTTATAAGATACATGAAATTGCCTGTTAAAAGTGTTTGAAAATATCCACATGAACAGATTTGTTAAACTTTTGCTAGGCCTCTCCTAAATTCCAACTCTAATTTGAATATTTGACAGCTAGCAGTTACAAAGCTAAATAAATATCACTGTAAATCACTTTTTCTGATGATGGTGGCATTTGATTATAGGATGTTGGGACCATTAGGAAATTGAGGCAGGATTTTAATACATGAGCAGACTTGGTGATCTAAACCGTAGATGAAATTATCATTCAGATTTGTTTTAACCAATCAACCTTGTGTTTGTCATACTATGTTACCGTTTGGAGCAATAATTTTTTTCGTGTTGGTCATATTATGTGAATTTTATAAGCAACAAGTCTTTCTTTATTTTAATCAATTAAAAAGTATTATTGTATGCTTAATATTTCTGTTTTGGAAACAATTTGTGTTTGGAAAATCTCCATAAGTGGTTACAATGCTTACATTTTTTATGGTGATCAAATCTAAAATAAAATTTATTGCTGAACTATATCAGATGTGTGTTTAAAGCTGAAACGAACATGTCATGAAGTCTAACAATGCAAAAAGGACAAGATTTAGACAACACACTTTTGAAAAATCTCACAATGGTTAAAAACTAGCATCAACAAGAGTTTCAAGGTTGCTCTCAAGCTTCGTATTAATGTGTAGAAAGATCTCAAAAACCATACAAAGCTATACCACATGTTTTAGAGCCAAATTGGCTTGCTGAAACGTGTGCTAATGTAAAAACCATACAAAACTATGCCACATGTTTTCAAGCTTCAAAACTTTCTCATAATAAAAATCGTTGTACTGGCATAACAAAACTTTGAATCTGTGTCTGAACCAACAACTTAGATTATCACTTTAACCATTAAATTAGAAGCATCCTATTTGTAGCTGTACCCCTCCATCATAATTCATCTTAGTGCCTTTGAGTTCCCTTATCAAAGCTAAGAGAAGGTAAATTCCAAGTTGATCATAATGCAATTTCTTCCAATCTAGGCATGACAGAGCTCTCATCTTTAGCTGATCTTACCTATGCAATCTTTTTGTGCCTTTCACATGCATAAGAGTAACCATCCACTACCTATGCATAAACCTGCATAAAAGTATGATGTACACATCTATAACATTCTCAAAGGTTCATTTATTTAATCATTTCCTCTTCATTAATTTCATGTGTTTTTTCAAAGTTATAAATCTTTTAGAAAATTAAGCATCTAACTATAATCTAACTTATGACACATTGTCTAGTTTCAACCAATTTACCTACATAATCATTGTATTTATATTTTATGAAGCTATACATCTTTTACAAATTTAAAAATCAAAATATAGTCTAACATATAGAAACAACTTAATTATAACAATTTATAACTATTTCTATTTATGCTTTCTACTTTGATTGCAATTAGAAATATAGCAGAAATGATTCATTGGTCCTGCCTAATAAGAAGATAAATTATATTTTGCATTTCAGAGGTTGGGTTTTTTATGTACTGGATGCGACTGATTTTCTTGCAACTTTGTACTAGGGAAAATAAGTAGTTGTCCTCATAAGAACAAATGTTCCTCTCAGCAATGCTCTATTACAAAGTCTGCCAAATGTGGAAGCACCAGAAAAGCTTTAGTTCCAACAATGCTCTGATGTCAGGTTTGTGCAGCATCATTGTGGCAAGTAAACTCTTTTTTTGAACACATGCTTGAGGAAGGTATAAATCCAATTCAAATTACCTCCATCGTTGTTCCAGTTGCATATAGTCTTATAGGGCTTGTGGATGACGACAGACTGTATGAGCTTACATTTCCAAGTTAATTGTCATTTTATATTTTATAATCTTAATAGCTTATGCTTTTCTTGTCTTTACTTGAAATACAGGGAGGAATTGCTTTGGTTGGATAATGAGGGTTATGTATCCAATCCAAGGTGGGAGTAGCAAGCTTCTTACAATTTCTGCCACTATTTTCTTTACAAGGTCTAGCTTGGGTTTGCCCAGGATCCTGCCCCAAGCCTTTGCATTTGGTCTAGATATGACATTACGCAATCCTAGGTGAATGCCCGTGGGACAAAACAAAGCCCCATTTATAGGATGAGGGACATAATGCTGGTATATAGGTTCTCTTGTATAGTGTAGATATTGGGATTGCCATTGATGTTGCTTCCACTAGACCAACCAATTGCGTTGATGCTCTCGATGAAGAGCAATATGATGGATTGCATTAAATCTCCATGTGCAGTTGCACTGACATAAACCATTTTGATATTTCTATAGATTTGACAATTAAGTAACTAACATTGAATTGACAATTATTAGTTGTGTTCTACATTTTGACCTAAAACTAACATTGAATGGATATTAGTAGCAGAAAACAACATTTCTCTATCAAGAGTCCAAATTTATTATGATTAAAGGCACAAACAAAGTATATGGGCAGATTGAGTTATTTGTAGTAAGAGAGGAAATTGACAATGTTAGAACTAAAGTTAATTTGAATTATTTTGGTTGTAACATTGAGTGTTTGGCATGCCTAGTTGAATTAATCTAAGAGTTTGTGGAAGGTTTCTTACCAATAATATTTGTTCAATTGTCCTGATATGTATATGAATGCCAATACAGCTGATATGGAAAGAGCATATTTTTCAAAATCCTTGTATATGGTATAGTTGGGATACGACATCAATAACAATAAAGAATATCCTCCTTAACATGTTAACTTACATAAACTTTTCTATCAGCGTAACTCTTGCACCCCCTTATAGTGCAAGTGCTAGTTGGTGACTTAGCAAGCCAATGCCTTCGGTTGATGATGTCTTTCTCTTTTTGTGTGATACAGGTTTCAATTTTGGACTCAAAGCAGTGGACACACATCAGAGTCACATCCATTGTAGGCACATTTGGGTGGGTACTTTTGTTTTTGTGTACTTTGGCATGTGTGAACTAGTCCTTTCTTTTCAACATGGAACTACAACAGAATTGTCTAATGGTTAGAATGCTATTTGATTTGTTTCTAGTCATTGGGAAAACATACAATTGGGTTTCAAGTTTCCAATCTAAATCATTTTGTAGTTATTTTAAATAGGAAGACTTAATTGATATCTGATGCTCTTTTATGCCAAAATTTGTTGGAAAGTCCATGTACTTGTAACACCATCTCTGGTTATTACTGCACTTACCTTGCACCAAGTATTTCATGCATGGAGTTGTAGATGAGAAGACGAATGTGTTTGTATTTGGGGTGTTGATCATCTAATCCCATCAAAACTTAACCACAAAATGAACAATTAACTTTTCATTTCCAACAATATATGTAAAAAAGGTCAATTCTATGAAAGCCCCATTTGAATTACAACAGTGATATATATGAATCGGAATTCATTCTGTTCCCATCAATTTACTTTTATCTGATATTTTTAGACTGACCACTGAATCTCATAGAATTAAACGAAGTTTATGCAGGCAGAGCATTTGATTGACATCGGGAACATCCAAGGGCTTGTGGACCTATCCCTTGGTGATTCATATGATAATCATCTGATAAATGATATGGTTATGACAGCTAGTATATGCATTCAGCAGTCTACTCTTCTTCGTTCCTGCATGGCTCATGTAAGTCGTATATATTCAAAAATCATCCTGCAAGTCATGACAATATCAAGCACCATTACATCAATAATAAGGCTTCTTTTGAAATCAGTGTTTCTCAAATTGTAAGGCTTGGCTACATTAAACAAAATTGTGTCTGTTTAAATAAGTTGTCAAGTGATAATGCTTAATTTATGTTTTGTTCATGGGATCCAAGTTCTGAAGCTTCTAACAGGAGGAGGAGACAACTTAGGAAATACAGACTGTGGAGGGGTTCCAACATTAGCCTTTATTTATGCTGGGAACCTCTGATACAAAAGATTATACTTCCCCCAGATACCTTGCTGAGTTGGGCTATAGAAATCAACCTCGTCTTTCATTGCTAGTTTTATGTTTGTAACCTGCCTAGTATTCAAACTTCTCCCCTTACTACATAAGGAAATGTCAAGACTGGAACCCAAGAATATGTAACTGCTTTGACATGAGGTGTTGAGTTTTGGTAAGATTGTACCATAAGCTTGTAAAGTATTTCCCAACCAGGCTACTTTCGTTGGCAAGAATTGGTCAGACGTTCTCAATGACTAGTTCTTTATCGGTAGAAATATTGTTGTATTAATTTATATGGATTGCATTGACTGACTTTGGTATATCCGGTGGCAAGGCGTGGAGACTTTCGGGCTTTCCTTGCTTATAGTCAGAGGTAGAATCCATTGTAATGATATTGGGATGAGGTACAAAATGGGTCTAGTAAAGAAGGCCGAGAGGTTGGTTGAAAGAAAAAAAAAAGGATGCCTAGCGACTGTCATGCTTGGGTTCAGATTGGAGAAGGAAGAGTGATGGAGACCACAAACACCACGCAACTCCTCTTACACTGTAACCATTGGGTTCAGATTGGAGAAGAGTGATGGAGAGGTGCAGACAAGTTTGTGTTTATGTCATTTCTCAAATCATGCTTTTGGGATTTGTAAGCAAATTTTTATGTCAATGAGGACAAGTTAGAAGTCAAAAAAATGGCCTATGATCAAATGATGTCTAAACTAAAGTCTACATCGGAAATCCTTTCTTGTGTCGTGTGAGTTGAGAAATTAGGCATATGAGATAGTTGGAGGGGCATACTGAAAGTGTAGTATTTATTCAAATTTAATACTTAACATTTGATAAATGTTTTAATATTAAAGTTTGGTATAAGTTATATGGAAGGGTTATAGAATGGTTGTGAAGAAAACTATTAAATAATTCTTTCATTTAGGCTACTTAAAAAAACTTAAATATATGGTATCAGCTATGCAAATCATAATCATATGACATCATTTTATTCTTGGTATTATAAAAAAAACAGTTCGATGAAATGTTTCGTGTGTATCCATAAACTTGATTTAAAAGATGTCTTGTCTAAATTATCTTATTTTGATGCATAGACTGCATAATAAACCTTATAGATTTTGGAAAACAAGTTGGTATGATAAGACACTAGCAAACCTATATCATTGTGATAATGAAATTTTGGCCAAAAGCATGATAAATTATATGGCAATTGTAAAGTCATGGGACCCTTAGCTTTATTGAGAAATACTATGATCATCATAAATTATGCTCATTCATAATGTGTCAATTAAACAACTAATGTGGTTATGTCTACTTGAGACCTATTTTAGAGGCTATAGAAATGCATCGAGTGCCTAAATATTGTGTTTATTCTTTGCTGGTCTACAAGTTAATTTATACTAAAACTAATATTTTTGGTTAATCTTGTGTCAAGAAAACCCTTGTAAACATTTGATAGTCAAATATTGAAAAGTCAAACAAGTGCAATGATTGTTTTTTATTAAGGAAAAAATAGGTTTTGAAGAGGCCCCAAAACCTTTAACAACAAAGAAGAGACATATATAGCAAGAAACAGTACATATCAGAGAACAGTAAGCTGCCTAAAAATAAGATAAAAAAGAACCAGCCCATAGGCAACACCACAAAAAACCAGCAAAAACCCAACAAAAGTCTAGCCTTTAGGCCAAATTCCTCAAGATGTTCACCACCTCCTACTCCAGATTGTTCATATTTAACATTGCTTTCTTTATCTCCTAAATGTTAACAGGGGCCTTGTCAGTCTTTCTCTTCAGATTCGCTCTAGTTCTTTTGCTCGAACTGACACCCTTCGGCTTTGTTCTTTTTCGGCGTCCAAATCCACAACAGTCCTCACTTGATAAACATTCACCAGATTTTCAACCATCATATTCATTGTGTTCGCAGTAGATTTTAAAATCTTGTGGCTCATTTCCATCACCATCTGGATAGACTATTTTATATTCTTAAGCTTGTCCTCCATAGCAGAAAGCTTATCATCATGGTTACTCTTAAATTGCTGAAGATCTTCAACTGTTTTCTTGAGGCAGTCCACCATGTATTTCTTTTCTTCCTCAGTCCATAAATCAATGGCCCTTTCTTTGTCTCTTGTTGTGTGGTCAAGCAGACCAGGCCCTTCCAACTTGCTGCTAATAGCCCTTTGATTCAGCTTAATTTCCTTAATCTCAAAAAACACCCATCTCATCAGTTTGAAAAAATCCACAGATCCATTACGGGCAATGGCGAGGATATCAACAGGAAACTCACATTCGAATTTGAAGTAATGGTCATCAACCTTGAGATCACTGGGAAAACGAGGCCTATCCTCTCTGTCAGTGGCATGGTAGCTAGAATATTCCGACGAGGGGGCCGACTGAGAATCATCTTGATTAGTATCATAGGAGGGATCCTCCAAATCCTTTCTTTTAACCTTCTCCTGGGGGGAGACAATAGATTTTCCTTTCGCCTTAGATTTAACATCTTCAGAACTCGGGAATAAAGCCTTAACTCTGCCTTTAGAGGTCATAGAACCAGGTTTAGAGGGGGTGCTAGCTTTCGACTTGCCTTTGCTACTACCCTTCCCCAAAGCCTTCGAGGGCCGACCAACCTCATCCTCCAAATCAATTTCCCATTCTTCCTTTTCTGTGTAACTAGTGCCCAATTCATCCTTAGCAAAAACAAAATGGGGAGAAGGGGACAAATGGGACAAAGCCGACATAGATTTGAAATGCTCAAAGATTAAGACAAGCAAGCCATCATGAAGGATAGGGTATCTAATAGGGTTCATGCTATGGTCATTAAGGCTGGCATTCAAAGAGGTGGAAAGATAGAAAGGGAAAGAAACCCTTACCTGATGCCAAAAGTGGTTGAGGAACACGAAATCATAGCCAAAGACCCTAGTGTATCTCCCATCCAGAGTAATGTATTCCATGATCACCTTCAACACCTCCTGCCAGAGCAATTTAATATTCTTGGAGTCATAATTGCTTTTGGAAACCCCGCATAGGTCCTCTTTTTCCTTCTCTGTCTTCGAAAAATTTTTCACAGCTTGGTCTGAAAGTTTCCTATCCTTGTAAAAATTGAGACCCTCCATGGAAAGCCCTGTAACCTCAGCAATTAATTGCTCGTCAATGGCAACCTTTCTCCCAAACAAATTTACTTTACCATTCTTCCATTCCTTGGCAAAATACCTAGTGATCTTCTGGTCCCAGCCATGGAGTTTTTCAATATAAGTGGTAATCCCACCCTTCTCCAACAGTGGCCACACCTTAGCATTATTCCTCAGCTCTTCATAGTCTATCGGTTCCACACGATGACTCTCACCACCCATATTGGAAGAGTTACAAACCTGTTCAGAAGACTCCTGAAAGCCACATAAACTAATAGCCAAAATACCCAAAAAGCGAGCAAGGCACACAATATCGGAATGGCTATTAATTCTTTGGTACTCCGACCTTTGATATGAAATTATTGAACAACAGTTCCAAGACTGCATGACTTGACACTCATATCCCATAAACATTAGTTGATAGGGGAATTTGAGACCTTCCCGTGAATTCTATCATACCTCAATAAGGCTATGACATCAGCCTCCAACTTGTCACCCCTTTGCCACGTGATTTTTCATTGGCCTGAATGCCCTTGTTGGCAAAGAAGTCCACCATCGTGTTAATTTCTCGGTATGCATGGGAAATGAAGCAATTTTCAAAAGAGCTTATAATCCCCTTGGATAGATTAATCCAACTCTCTATGGTCCATGAAGGCTTTTGGAGGCCCTTAATACATTGGATGATCTTGTTCGAGTCCCCTTCTAGCCACACATTTTTTAAGTTCAGTTGACGAGCAAGATTTAAAACTTGGAAAGCCCCTATAGCTTCAACAACGCGGTTGGTCTAGGTGCCCAAGGGGAGCGCTACCACTAACGAGCGCAATGATTGTTATTATTGTGCAAGTCTTTAATAATTAAAAGGTGCTAGTTAAGTTGAGTTATGCCAACCATTTTCATTATGGAATTGGGTATTCAGTAATATTCATGGAAACAATTTATGAGGTTGTGTTTGAGTTTTAGTTGAAGGTTGAATTTGAATATACTATGTTATGAAATAAATATTACAGTATATAACAAGTTGTCATACATCCCTTTTAAAATCATTATTCCTTATAGACAAAGACATCATATTGGTAAATGCATTTGATAACTAAACTTATTAGGTGGTCTATGTTCAAGATGTGGATTGTTTTGTTTCATAGATTTATTTTGTTAGTTGTGGATTAAACTTGTTAAATGATATTGTATGTTATTATTACTCACTAAATATTGATAAATAGATTATCAATATGAAATCACATTTGGTACTTCTATGCTTGGTAAAGTGAACATTAAATTTTGGCATGATACTGAGTCTTGTCATTTGATCATGTATATACATTAAATGAGAAGTCCTAAATTTGAAAATACAAGCTACATGTGCAAGAAACAAACAATAACATGTTGTAGGTTGAGAGTAGAGAATTCATATCTTACAAGGTGGAAGCCAATTAACTACTTTAAGAAATGGGATGTTCATGAGTAAACCTTTTGAATCTGATTCCCTTGTGATATACGTTAAAAGTTAATATCATTGAATTAATTAAAGTATATTCAAATAAATCTTAAATTGAATCTTCATGGCACAAGTTACACTTGACATCAAGGTACTATTATATACAAGATTTGTTATCCTATAATGAATATGGGTACACACATGACTTTAAAAATTAATATTAGTTTGATAAGGTTTAATTAAACCCCTTGGGTGGACATTTATTTTATCCTTATTTATTAATTAGACAAGGGGTTTTCTATGTAGGAATTCCAAGTGTATGTTCCTTGAGAGAGACCTTGTGAGGAGAACTACATGAGACTTTGATCCCATTTGGAAGAAAGTATGTAGGAAGTCCTTGAGTGAAGGATGCCCCTATGACCTCAAGTCCATAGGGGATGGTTTAGGAGGACAACTCCAAGGTTTAGGATTGTTCCTTTTTTTGACCTTCCCTCTTCAGTAGGCTTTGATTTGAGGCTGAAATTTGTAGTAGATGATTATGAATGAGTTAGGAAAATTTTATAACTTGCATCTAATAATGATGTAAAATTTGGTTAGTAGGATTTAATGAGGTGAATAATGTGTGTTTGTATGGGATATGGATAGTCCACTTGTGTTAGCTACATGTCAGACTTAGGTTGTATTTGGGATGGCATTCCTTAAGATCACTTGTGCCATATGTAGGAAAAAACTATAAGTATTATTGAGTAAGGTTGGATATTTTTCCCTATGATCTTTCTAATGAAGAATGCATTTTTGAATAGTTTTTTGGTTAACAATTTTAGTGAAGTGAGTGGATTTGAATATTTTATTATCAGTATTTGTTTCTGTACATGTGGAGTAGAGACCATCTTATGTGGGTTCAATGTGATTCTTATGTATTTGTGAAATTCAACTCTAGACCTATAAGAATCTATGTATCATCGACTCTTCACTCACTTGATTGTAGTAGACATATCTATAGTGTGTGGACTTTGTGAAGATTTTTGCAAGACTGCCAAATGTTAGAACTAAGTTTGATACTGGAGTAGTTAGTAGGTTGTCATTGGACCATGCAAATGATAAATTCCTAGAGTTACTATTGTATCTTATGGACTTGATTGTGATAAATATTTTGAAGCTAATTCCCTTGTGATATACGTTCAAAGAATTGATATCATTGAATTACTTGAAGTATATTCAAGTTAATCTTAAATTCAATCTTCATGGTACAAGTTACATCTGAAATCAAGGTACTATTATATATAAGATTTTGTATCCTATCAAGAATATGGGTGCATACATGTCTATGTAAATCAATATTATTTTTCTAAGGTTTAATTAATTGTCTTGGGTGGAAAATTGTGTTACCCTTATTTATTAATTGGACAAAGGGTTTTATGTGTAGGAACTCTAATTGTATGTTCCTTGAGAGTGACCTTGTGAGGATAACTACATGTGACTTCAATCTTATTCAGAAGTGAGTATGCAGGTATTCCTTGTGGGAAGGATGGCCATGTGACCTCAAGTCCCTAGGGGAGGGTTTAGTGGGATAACTCCAATGGGGATGGCTCATGTGAGTTGTAAAGATTCAGAAATCACCCTACAAGTCATGATTGTATCAGGTTGCAAGCACCATTACATCCATAATAATGTCCACCCAATTTAAAGAAGCTTCTATCTTCTTTTGAAATTAATGTTTAACAAATTATAAGGCTTGGTTATGTTAAAAAAAATTGTGTCTGTTTTCAAAACTGATAATGCTTAATTTATGTTTGGTTCATGGGATTTAGGTTTTTAAGCTTCTAACAAGAGAAGGAGATGACTTAGAAAACATAAACTGTAGGAGGATTCCAATATCAATCTTTATTTCTATTGGGGAACCTTTGATATAGAAGATTATACTTCCACTAGATACCTTATTGATCTGAACCATCATAGGAATATTTCTTTGGGGAGCTATAGAAATCAACCTCATCTTTTATTTCAATTTTTATGTTGTTACATACATAGTATTCAAATTTCTCCTCTTACTACATAAAAAATGTCAAGACTAGAATCCAAGAATATGCAATTATTTTGACATGAGGTGTTGAGTTTTGGTAAGATTGTACCATAAGATTGTAAAGTATTTCTTAACTAGACTACTTTCATTGGCGAGAATCGGTTAGACATTCTTAATGACTATTTATGTATCCTTAGAAATGTTTTTCTTATCCATGTATTAATTTATATGGATTGCATTGACTACTTTTAGAGACTTTGGTATATCTAGTCGCAAGACATGAAGTGTATCAATTTATCTATTGATGAGTTCATAAATCTAATTAGTACTTCACATACATATGAAAAATATATCTATGTAGAAAATAAAATAATTATTAAAGTATCTTGTTCATGGGTTAAGTGGGTTACTCTTTGCAAAATCCAAAGAAAGACATCAAATGGACGGTCTCTATGGAAGGTTGGTACAAGCTAAACTTCAATAGGGGATCTAGGGGAAACTAGGGTATCTTTGGGGTTGGTTGTATTTTGAGAGATCATGAAGGACATATAGTAGGCGTCTTCTCAAAGGGCTTGGAACAGGGAAAAAATATTGTGGTAGAGTTCATGGCACTCCTAATTGTCCTATAAGAATGTTATCAACTAGGTATAAGAGTTACAAATTGAAGGAGGTTCTCATATCATTATAAATGCAATAAGGAGAAATGGGACCATTGCTTCCCCAAAAATTTGTAGACACCCTCACTAGGCTCCCTTTTAGTTGTTTAAGTTTTATAATCTTTGCATTTACTATTTATTCTACCTCCTTACTTTTGTGCAATTGCTTTGGGTTTGATATTTTATTGTTATGTCCATGATGCAAAATTTTAGCCTTGTCTTTTTACTACTTATACATTATTTATTATCATGTTTACCTATGATTTAATGGTAGATAAATAGACACTAAATGCAAATGTTATACAAAAGAATATGTTCATAGTAAAAAACTTATACTTATATACCGTATGTTGGGATGTTGCATATGATCATACGAGATATGCTTGCATAAGTTGATATTTTATGGAACCTGATATATGAGGGATATGTAATTACACCTACCTTTCTTTATTAGTACCAATATATACCTTCTTAACTCTTAAATATACCACACTCAAGGTAGATGGTTTATTATTAAAGTGGGGGGTCATCATCTTATGATATTCAAATGTCAAAATTGGTTGCATGCTTGTGAAGCTTGTTATTATTATCATAATATCATCTTTTTTTCCTTTATTTAGCAATATAATTTTGAAACCAACTACATTCTTCCAGGTTCTATTTATCCATAGTGCCTAAATAGTAAGAAGATCTACTATATTTATTTAGCAGTAAGATTCTTAATTCCTGATTTGTATAGCTCTCTAAATAGTGGGTCTTGGTCTGCTATTGACCTTCATCTTGACTCGCTTAAGGATTAGGGTGTTAACATGATGATGGCATCATTTCCCTAACCTTGTAGCATTCTTAGAATAAAAATATGTTAAATTTTAATCAACCTTAAAGCCCTCTATAAAAGCTCTGAAGAGAAAATAATGTCGATCTACTGACCCAACAGTGCAGAATACATTCCCTTAACACCTTTACTATAGGGGAGAGAAGCAAAAACGAAAAACTATCAGTTTCAAAACTTATAGAGATGCATACAATCATGGCAATGAGAAACCAGAAAGATAAGCAAACAAAGATGACACAGTATTTACGTTGGAAAACCCTTTCAGGTAAAAAACCCACCACACAAAGTCAAAACTATTGTATTACGGTAATGAATCGATTACATACAATATCCAGATTTCTTTGTTCTGCTCGCAATCACCCAGAGAGTTTCAAATCCACTATTACAATGTTTTCACAACATACAGTTCAAAACCCTCTTCAAGAACTCACGTTCTTCTTGTTCTTCAGCTCACAACTTCAACTTGCTCTGCAACTCACGACTCAAACTTAACTTGTCTAACTTATGAGAAATAGCATATCTCTCATCCATATGTAACCAACTTAGAAGAGTCCTACACAATCAATGAAGTCCATCCTCAAATCACGCATCTGGTCGGATCTGACAGATCTCCCTGCAACGAGTCGTCCATGCATTCAATGTCATCACCAAAACGGTTGAGTTCGCCACCCTTGGTTGACAATGCAACTGCCACAATAACTATTCTTGGTCTCCGTCCAATCACCATTTAGACAGGTGCCACGTGTCCAAAACCCATTGCTTATCGCAACTGACAAAATGACCAAAACGGTCAAACAGACATCGAGCGCGACCAAGACTTCAAGTCATTTCTAACACTGCCGGAGTCGGAGTCAGAACAGGAGTCGAAACAGGACTCCACCGAAAATACATACTGTCGAAGTCAGAGTCGGAGTCGGAGTCGGAACTGGAGTCGAAACATGACTCCACCGAAAGTCCAAGATCAGGAACCAATTTGGTTTCGATTCCGCGTCCGCCAACTACAGGAAACAACAATCCAAAACTAGGACAAAGTGGAGGAAAACACCCCGAGGAGAATCCAAACATCCAGAAGAGCTAGATCGCAAAAGCAGGAGTCGGACTCGGAGTCGGAACAAAAACTGAAACAGGAACATGGCAAACAGACATTGCCAAATTCCAAAACTGGTTCCGCCTCCGCCAGAACTTGTGAAGTGAAGCGAGAAGAACATAATGTAGGAAGTGGAGTCGGAGTCGGAATGGGAACAGAAACTTGGAACTTAGGCAAACGAAACAATGCCAAGTTCCATCCCGGTTCCACCTCTGGCAGAACTTCCAAACAACACAAAAAATCACCAAGGCAAGAAAATGAGAACTTCAAGTTGGAAGTTGAGACATAATTTCTCAACAAGCTCAAATATAAACCTACCAGTAATATTGAATTAAGATACAATAATACAAAATTATATAATTGGAATATCTTTTTCCACAAGAAGATAACATCAAGAACATGTATATTGAATGAAGAACTGTTAACATCATGGTTTAAATTTTTCTATAGCTTGGTGGAAAGAAATTAAATATATATCTAGATGATACAAAAACTTTAGGATTTAATGTATAGTGAATGATGAGAACATAACTCTATATAATGAGGCCTTTAAATACTAGCAAGAACATTAGTTATCCTAAAACTAACACCCCACATACCAAAAACATGTCCATGTACTTATTTACCATTTAATTGGATCATAATTCTATAATTTTAGCAACTCTTGCAACCAAAATCCACATGATAAGAACTTATAAAAACATCACCAAAATTAAAATAAGTGGGATGGGGGAATTTTTTATATATTTAGGAAATATTCTTAGAGGATAAGTGTAAAAATGGGGGAACAAAAAGTGGCCATGCCACTTTTTGGTCCCATAATAGATATAATGTGAGTGTGTTATAACACACTCACATTATATCAAGCATAAAAAAAAAAATCACGAGGTCAAGTTTATTTAAACACAACCTCTCAACAAAAAATATAAAAAACTGCAACCCTTTAGAGCATGCTTGTATTGCGGTGTAGCTATATAAATATCATTTCTTTGCCAAATCACCACTAAAATGCCACCACAATATCCCCAAGGTTGAGGTTACCTTTTTTAGTATAAAAATTCAATTAAATAGATAAATAGAAATGGTTTTGAGTGAATTTTGTTTAATTTATAGGAATTGAGAATACCCCACCAGTTGATGAAAACCCTCATTCACCAGTTCATGAAAATCCTAGTGAAAAATAACTACAACGAACCCCTCCAACAATGCCTCAATATTCTCTTGGGATGTAAGAAAACAATAAGAGAGAACTTGAGGCAATAATTGAAAGGTTGAGAGATTCATCAAGAACAAGCTCCCATAGGTCTACCCTCACCACTTCATTAGAATTGATCATCTCACATAGAATCTATGAGTGGCCAAATCAACACTTGATCAAACAAGAGGGAGAAAAAAGTTGTATGCCAACAAATTATCCTACAAGAAAAGAAAAGAAAAGAAAATTGAAATCCAAGTTTTGTACATTGTTCACTAACCCACGAACTAATGAACCCCTACACGATGGTTGCAGGAGGTTCCCTATCCATTGGGGCCGCTACCAAGGGATAATGAATAATTTTTGGGATAGGTTTTAGATGGTTTTTGACCATCCTCCATAGAATACCAATAAGTTATTGCATTACTTTTGAAGAATCTCTTTTGTGAGTATGTCTTCAACAAGATCCCTAACTACTTTGGCATACAAGAGTTCTAGGGTAGAGGTGGGGCTCTGCATATGATAGAGTGGGGCACAACATACCCAAAACCAATAATTGAGACCCCTCGCTAAGCTAGACATTGAGAATGTCACAACCCCTTCCATACTGAAGCAGGGTGTTGAGGTCAAGACCCTATAGTCTGAAAACTCACTCACTCATACCCATTTACGACACACTACACCTCTAGCACATAGTGATCTTGGTGAGTCTTCTAGGTCTCAACAGTCACCTCACTTAAGCCAAAACTGAGGGCCACTTTGTGTTTATGGGTCTAAAGATGATTAGGATGCATGTAGCCAACAACATGTTGTGTCTATATTGGATAATATTTTCATGACAAATGAACTACTGGATCAAAAAATTGGTATTGATAGACAAGTAAAATTAAACAAGGTAAAAATCAATTTATTATATTTCATTTTGAAATGTAAGATTAACTATATTAAGAGTGATTCTATTAAAATTTTATGGTTAGAGTGTTCACTCTACGTTTAGTGGCCCTCCACCTCCTGTTTACATGATGATGTCAAGTCCATAGGTATGTAACTAGTAAAGAAATAATAAATATAGTACATTTGAATAGTTTAACCTTATATAAATGGTAATCTTAAAACTCACATTGGATGTTGAATATGTTAATTGCGGTCCTTTAAAATGAACACCTGTCAACTAGAGTGGACATATATCTTACATTGAGGTAAACTTAACTATTTTTAATCATTAAATGTTTGTTAAATAATGTTAGATAATTTTTGGCAATTTAATAACGTTGTTTCATTTTCAGATGATGACATCAGTTGATGATCCTTCTGGTATTTATATCACAATGGAGCATGGTTTTGTAATAATAATATCATCTTCAATGCATTTGATAGAGGTATGAGCTAGATTAGTAAATTTCATATTCTATTTATTGTTTTATATGTCTATTAGTGAAAATTTAAATGATATTCATTTGTAGTTTAATTTGAATCTCGATGCTTGCCACAAGGCTTCACAATTCCAATTCATGAACATGCCCTTGTTACTGATGAAGAGAGGAAACAATTGGTTCTGAGTGATTATGAGTATGCAACAAGTGATTATTCTATCCTATGTCATTTTATAATTCAATTCTTATATATTAACGTGCATTTTTTTTGTTGTATTAGGTGGAGGTCCAAAATAGTTTAGAGAGGAGAACGAGTCAGTGGGTTTGAAAGAAACCATCATCTTATGCCTCTCCATCCACTTGATAGTCAAAGGTGGCTCGTGATATCTTCCCTTACCTCAGAGGGAAGTGATTACATTAGGATCCTTTGTTGTATGCATATATGCCAATTTTGTACATATATTTTTGTATTACAAATATGTGACATTATACACCTATATGACTTTGTTGTAAGCCTACATGGACTTCTTGTACATATATACTTTTATCGACATATAACACCAGATTGCCTATATGGATTTTTTTAAATATAAATTTGTTTTATCAATGTTGTCCATATTTGCTATAAGTGTTTAATTGAATAAATGAATAATTACACAAGTAAAAAGAGGGAATATAGGACATGTGTTTGATAAAAAATGAATAATTACTCAAGTAAAAGGAAGGAATATATGACCTATTTTATAACTTCAAGCCAACCACCTTGTTTTCTCTTTCCATGCAAGATATTTTCTCAAGCAAGATGATTGTGTGACATAGATATATGATTGCCATAACATATAATCATTTTGATTTGGTCATGTATTGCACATAAATTGTCAATACTTCTTTTTTTATGGATTTTGATGAAATTCCTCATGGTCTCATACATCACCTTTATATTTGACTATGCATAGGTTTTTAGACTATCATAAAAAACATCTTTAATGACTATTCAAAGCCATACTACTATCATGTGTGTCTTAGAGAGGTTTCACTATCATTCGACTCCCTTTTCCTTTCTAGTTTTGTGAAGATAGGCCTACATGTAGACTGTCTCTCATGAACATCTCTTACACAATTTATGTAATAAAAATGTATTGCCTTCATCACTATATTTCATGAGTCTATACTTGAAAAAACTATACTTAGCTCAATCATCTCCGGTATGTAGGTTGTCTTAATTGTCCATGCAAAGTCACCTTGAGTCATAGGGATCACTATCATTATGATTTTTAGACATCTATAACTGTCATATCTTCCAATCTCTAGCATGCTCTTGACTCTTATTTGTTCACCACTCATTCAAATAAGCATACCATTGTAATATTTACATCATTATCTCCATTTATTATTATCATTTATACCTAGTTTTTTGGAATAACCATGCTTTGTTTTATGATAGGACTTTCACTATCATTTAGTCTTGCATCCTACACCATCCTCTTGACATTGTTTCCATCATCAAATGGCTTGAAGATAAAAAAGATGAGAGATATTATTTTGGAGGGACTCTATGTGTACCTATAATTTAGATGAAACATGCATAGTTGCCATGGATTATGAGAACCATTTTGTCATAGTTTGGTAGTTTAATGCATTTAGGGCTCTTAAGAGGCTATGCTAGAATAGTGCAACCCAAAAAGATAAAAAAAAATAGGGTATAAAATAGTTCCTCCTCTATAATTTATATGCCCATCCCGACACGTTCACACATTTGATTGAGCTCCATGAGATAAAGAACACAAAATATGGCTCTTGATAATTTCTTGTTGAATGCAAATGATGCTTTTTGCAACTTTTCATACATTATTGCCATAGTCAAATGGTTAAGAGATAAAAATATGAGAGAGCTTATTGTGAAAGGACACTATGTGCAATTTTAGATTTAGATAAAACATTTGTAGATTTCATGGATTTCGAGAAGCAGTTCATCATTGTTTGGCATTTTTTTGTAGTCAGGACTCTTATGAGTCTTCATTGAAATAGTGTAGCTTAAAATGATTGGGTGACTTTAGGAATGAATAGAGGCCTTCCCCATAATTCACCTATCCTCTTGGATGTGTTTATGTAGAAATTTTTACCCCATGATACATGGAACACAAAATATACTTCTTACCATATTTGCACTACTCTCAACTGGCACTTTTTGCAAGAATGCATTCATTGTTGGAATGGTCAAATGGTGTTGACTTGACTAGAACCAAGAGAGGTTAATGTGGTGGGACCCCATATACACTTTTAGATCCACATGAAATATTCCTATGTGCCATGAGCTCCAATAACTACTTCATCATAGTTTAGATTTTTTTATACTTAAGGCTCTTAAGAGACTGCACCATAATAGTGTAGCCCAAAATGATCAAGTAACCTAGGGAATGAGTAGAGGATTTCCTTAGCACTCACTCACCCAACCAAACATGTTTGCATAGTCGATTTTACCCCACAACACACAAAACATAAACTATGGTTCTTTCCATATTTGCTCTACTCTTAATTGACACTTTTCACAAGAATGCATTTATTGTTGTAATGGTAAAATAAATTGAATTGACCAAAACTAAGAGAGGTTAATATGGAGGAACCCCATATCCACATGAAATATTCCTATGTCCCATGAGCTCCAATAACTACTCCATAGTTTGGCATTTTTTTCACTTAATTCTATTAAGAGATTGTGTCAAAATATTGTAGCTTGGAATGATCAGGTAGTCCTTGGAAAACAAACAAAGGCTTTCCCTAGCATTCAATTGCTCACCTAGACATGTTGGCATATTTGGTTTTACCTATGACACAAAAATGCAAAACATGCTTCTTTCCATATTTTTGAGCTACTCTTAATTGACACTTTTTACAAGAATGCATTTGTTGTTGGAATGGTCAAGCAGTGTTGAGTTAGATAATAATAGAGAGAGGTTAACATGGATGGATTGCATATTCATGTGTGGATCTAGATGGAAAATTCCAACGTACCATGAGCTCCAATGACTAATTTTTCATATTTGGCTCAGTTATAGTTGTTCACTAGGCGATTCAAGATAATTTGTTAAGGCGAAACTGTAATGAAAAATATATTAACCAACATTTTTTGGCAACTCTATTGGGGAAACACAAATTTTGGTACATCCTTATATCCAAAAATTAAAAGCTACCTCCTCTCAAATGGAGGTTGGTAACTCTATAGAGGTGATAGACATATTGTCATTGTTTTAGACTTGCATCATGATATTAATTTCATCTTAGCCATGGGGAACTTACTTTATATCATTAGCATTGACTCAATACACAACATTACATACATGGCAAGGAAAATTTTTCCCAAGTTCATAGAAGAAAATTCATAAGATCTCGATAGTCATATCTCAGCATTCACTTTCGCTTGTGGAATTTTGGGAATTTGCGAAGATGTGTTTGCATGATTTTTTGTAGAAATCCTTATTGGGCATGTTGGGTAATAGTTTCAAACTTTGAAAGATTGATGTATTACAAAATAGGAAAACTTGAAAAGAAAGTTTCTTGCAAGATTTAAACTTGCAATTGATATATGTGCTACTATCTCAATTTTTCCAAATTTGGAAGATAGAAAATGAACCCATAAGGGAGTTCATGGAACAATTCAACTAATATTTAAAGAAGATTACTCAAGATGATCAACTAAATGAAAATAATCAGTTGTCATATCTTCAGTGTTGCATTTCAAATTGAGGTATGATTTCTCTTGAATTGAAACAAGGTACAAAATTTAGGATTTGCATAAAATGAAGCTATTAAAATTGGAGATGACTTGATTTTATTCAGTTTAATGAAAGGAAAAAGTGTGAAGAGATGTATTCTGTAGGTTTCAAAATTGAATTGATAGAGAAAATATTCAATAGAAAACTATAATTATCATCTTGAAAGGAAGGTTTATACACAACTTAATCTAAATGGAAAAAGAGTAAAGTTAAGGCCTCCTCCATCTAGTTGTCAGAACCTCACAGTTCTTAGTGAAGAGGATTTATTCAATCTCTTCAATAATTAAACCTCGTGTTATAGAAGACACTGAAATGTACCATTTATACATTTATATATCGAAGGTGGTGATGATGATTCAAAAATTTCCCTTGAAGAGTGAATTGATGATACATCTGCCATTCTTTGGGGAGATGTGGACGATCACTATATTCAACAAAGAAATGTAGTGATTGGTTTTAATACAAATACAACAACTATTGGACAATATTTTGCTAACATGAGCAATTGGGAAGCAAAAAAAAGTGAACACTCATTAATTCATTTTTCTTCTCTAGAAATAGAAGTCTTCATCTTTGAAAGTATTGATACATTTTTGGTGGACAGTTTGGTGAAAACGCAAGTTGAGGGTCAACTTACACAAAGATGAAATAAAAATTAATCATCAAGTAATCCTTCTCAAAATTGCATATAGATTGAGTACCAAGCTTACAAATTTCTTGAAGAACATGATGGAGAAGAACCACTACAACAAAAGCATGTAGAAGGCCATAAGGACATTGGAGGATAGTTTGAATGCAAAGAATTTGAAGGTGAACCATCAAACATTCATACTTTATCATGTACACAATTGTAATATCAAGCATTCAAATTTCTTGACAAAGATAATGAAGAGGGAATGCCACAAGAAGAGGTAATACATCATCCCACTCTTGAATCTTTTCATTTTGATATTTCCATTATGCAAACTCTAACTCTTTTAGTTCAATCTCTTTCTTCCTATCATCTTGATCCATTATGTGAAATATATAACAACAAAGGAAGAGATAAAAAATTGAATATCCTAAGAGTTGAATCTCATGAAGTTGATAATTATTTACACTCCTGTAATACCTATGTTCCAATTTAGTTTTTGGAGGCTCCTTAAATTTCTAGTAATCTTAGATGAAATTACTTCCATAGATGATCTTCATGGGGTTCATTATCTCATAGTTTACACAAGTGATGTTCAATTCGTGGGTTAATATTTTTTGATTCAAGTAATCAAGTATTTATGCAAATATGGGATAGTAATATTTTCAATGTTATGAAAGAAGATTTCAATAACACTACATAAGGTAGTTGCAATAATGTAGAGTGGCTATTTAAATGTAATATCTTATTCAAATAATTTTTACATGAAATCATCTTTAGATCTCTCATCATAGTAATCGCAAGTTGGATACCTGAGAGAGATGTTTTCTCATGAAATATCATGACCCTACATCAAATTATAATGAAATTAAATCCTTATCAGATGTTATGATTTACAAATTCTTATGAGAGCATGTATATGAAACATGGAAGCTCGGGCATGCCAAAAAGGAGTTTTAAAATAGTGTATAGGCATCCATTTATGTAGAATTAAATACAAGATTTGTTAGAATTTGCAGTTGGAGATGATGGTAGATATATATGCAAAATATAAATACCTAGGCCAGATGCATAAAGGTTTCAGTGAGACATCCCAGAAATGTTTGGGAGCAGGATTAATAGATTTTAAAATGCACATTGGATTTTTACAAAATGCCCCAAAGAAATGTGATCTCATGAAGGTTGAAATGATTACAGAGTATTTATGCAAAATAAAAACTTCTAAGCAAGTGTTACACCCCAATTGTGTAGTTACTATTTACTATTACTACATAGGGTAAATATGAATGTAATGTGAATTCTAGAGATGAATAAATTATGCACGTACTTTGTTATCAATATGAATGTTATCTCAATTGATGTTATCTCATGGGAAATACTGCATATATGTGAATGGATGGTTATTGAATTATTATTCTAACTCTAGAGATGTTTTATGTATATTGCATATGTTGTGAACAATTGACTGCCATGTGCATGTGTTGGTGGATGTAGGTATATGTTCCATTCATCTAGGTAGAGGGGAAGTATCACTTAGGAGAAGATCTTGGTCAGGTATTCGGTAAAAGTAAACTATCTGAGCATACACACACCACATTAGAATGATTGAGTTGAGTTAGTTTGTGGGTAGTTGGTAAGTCATCCTTAGTTGATATGTCTGCATTGGAGAATCTTGTTTACTACTGCATGCATTATTGGGTGATGTTTATCTATTGAGATTTTGAGATCTTTCTTGTACTATTACAATTATATTGACAAGTGGGATGTACATGGAGTATGTGTGTATATATATGCACATACATGTCAATGGGATCTAATGACATGTATATGCACATGTATAGATGTACCACACATAAAAATTTATCAATATGACATATGGTAATTGTGAATGACTATATGTGAATCGAATGTGAGAATATATATATAAATGTATAGTATATACACGTATTGATATGTATATGTGTATCGATATATGCGTATGTTGGCAGATGGACATGCGCATATGGATGCATCGATATAGATATACCTACATATACACATGTACATAGAGGCATATACTTTTATACATATATATATGCATACATTCTATATAATGTGTTTATTATATACTATCTTGCCTATACTCTTCTATATATATATCAAATGTATACTTACATTATTGGCTTATGATATATATGTGTAAAAATATATTAACAGTTATATATATACATATATATAAATACATGATGGTATTTAAATATATATATGTATATGATATATTATATATAATAATATATATTTAACATATTATATATATTAATAGAAATCGATTATCACTTACCATGATAGAAGTCAATTTATAAAGGTTGATTATAGTCAATTTAATGACTATGATATTGGAGGTTGATTATAGTAATTTAAGACTATATTATTAGAGGCCGATAGAAATAGCTTATGCCAATTTTGTGAAGTTTATTCTCACTCTTTCTACCACGTGATATGAAACACTTATATTGCATTTTGAGTTGCTTTCTTATGTCGATGGACTTAGTCGACACCCATGTTAAAATCAACTTTGACTTAGTAAACATAGTTACTATGTTATATTTACATCTATTGGAGACTTTGTCAAGTGTATTTATCATCTTAGTCAACTCATCTCTTATGCAAGTTGATAATGCTTGGTGTTGCGAATTATTAGTTGACTATTTCTAAAGGCATGGAAACCGTGCCAAACAATAAGGAGTGTGGATGAAGTTGGCGCCATCTCTGGAGACCCAATTTTTGTAGATGTCTATTTCATAAGATAATTCGAATTGAGTATATGCAGATTGAATAAGTCTTTGATTGTTGTCAGTTTTGCAAGTTGACCTGTAGGTTTTTTTGTTGAGTATGAACTTAGGAGGTCACCACCTTTTTGTTGTGTTTCATGTGTTTCTTTGCATGGTGCTTTTTGTCCATTAACATGCCTAAACTGTAGGCTATGAGGCTACCAAGCTGCTTTATAAATAACTGAGCCATTTCATTTGAAGGGACACATTATTTCACAAGATTACACATCTTTTGCTTTCTTCTTACTAGTCTTTATATCGCATTATTTCCAGCCATACTCTATATTGTGTGAGAGAAAGGGAGAGAGTTCTGTTTAGTTTGTGAGGAAGCTGTTGTTGAGAGGAGTAAGCTATCAACTTGAGAGATAGAGTTTCTTTGTGACATTATTGAGAAGTTGTTTATCAAGCTTTTTGCTGTTGGAAAGGGCTGCATTTTTGCCATTTGTTTGGATAAGCGATAAAAAGCATGGAGATCTCTTCTTCTTTGTTATTTTACTTTTGAATGATGTGTCTTGCATGCATTTTTAAGTTATATTTTCCAATGTGTGCATTAGAGAATTTAGAGTGCCTTGAAAATGAAATTGAAGCTTTTATGTTGTTTTCATGATGTGTTTTTAAGTACTACATAATAGGAGATGGTTGTTTATCATAGGTATTATATACTAGGTATAATTGAACATGAGAGGCACATGTGATACACTTAGCTAAGTTATTGATTTAACTAGGGAAGCTTATGTTTACTCCTAGGATAGATAATCCAGTATGGGAGGGAGCTTGTGTACTTAATTGTTAAGTAGGTTTATTCCAAGTATGTAGGTTATCTCTGGGATGATAAAATCTCCATTGAAGGAAATACCTATCTTGTGTGCTTACTTGTTAAGTAGGTTTATTCCAAGTAGATTAATATGGTGAAAGGTTATCTTTGGGATGATAGACTTTCCATTGAAGGAAATACCTATATGTAGCTTAAGATAGCCTTAAGTCAAATCGGCCCTAGGTAGTGTATGTGATAGATGACCTTCATTTGAAGTACTGAATGAGAACACTTTGGCCAAAGTAGTGGGAATATTTGAAGACTCCACTAAAAAGTGTGAATGTCGAGACCCCACTGTCAGTTCACCGTGATCCAATATTACATGCTAGTCCGAAATTGTGGGATTACAAGTCCTAGTTATGTAGGACACAACACTATGTTCAGTTGGTTGTCATTATCAGTTGCTCTACCAATCTCTTTGTTGAAAGGAGGAGTCATCTATCAAATGATAGATGTGCAGGAGACCGCATTAAGAGTCCATGATTGGTGGAAAATCGTTTGAGTGATGCTTGTCCTCCATAACAGGTGACATAAGAACCGAGATTTGAAAGGAAGGATCTTGGACTATCGTACAACTATTTGTTTCAAAAGCTCATTGAGATATGTATGTGAATGTATGCTTTCTTATATTGTTATAACTTATGGAATTATTGAAATGAAATGGAATCCATGTTGCATTATGTCATGCATCTTGTTTGAAAATTATTAATAAAGAAAATATTTTTTTTAATTGTAATGGCTTATTTTTTAGTTAATTTACTTGAAAGTTGAAAACTTAGATATTTTTACTTCATTCAAGGGTTGGTATGTTACATGTGGTATTAGAGCTACCAGGTTTATCTCTGGAACCTATGAGCTCATCATTCTTTCCACCCAATGTTATCTAATGTTGTGAATTCTTGTGCTAGGATGGTGTGTCTCAGATTAATGGCTCGAAAGTCAGTAATCGAAAACAAGTGCTACCTCAAGGCCAAGAAGGAAATAGAAGCCATTGTTAGAACCATAGAGGGAACCGACTTCAAAAATTCCATCTGGTTGAGTGACACTGAAACTTTTAGTCACACACTTTCTCGGATCAGTGATGTGAAGAGAAAGATGAAGATGGAGGCTATGTACAACTACCTACCAACCATCTCACCAGAAAAGTTTGAGTCATTACCGCTTTCCAAGAATATGCCCTTAAAAGAAAGTGTCAGTCTGGCATTCATTTTTAGGGATCCTAGAGTTCTTCCATTGGCTGAAGTAATAGTAATTTCTTCGAGTAACGAGTCTAAGGGATATGTACCACAGACACTGCTAGACGAGAAATGGTCTCATAAACAAATGTCTGTGAAAAGGGTAGACTACATTGTTGATGAACACCGTATTGACATTGCCTCTTGTAATTATGTATCAGATGATAAATCCAAAGGCTATTATCCTTTCTAGGATAGGTACAAACAAATGTGAGATGAATATAAAGATAGGGAACAACAACTATCTCAGTTAGTTGGATATAATCCTTTAAGTTATGTGTCAGAGATTAAATCTGAAGATACTCTCCACTCGACTATCTGAATAGTCACTCCATGTAATCGAGGGGATATTGAAATCCTCATGAAGAATAAAATTATGTGTTTATCAAAAAGAAGTGTGTGCTTAGTATTATATGGAATTCTTTGTGTGCATATGAATGCCATTTTTAATGTTATCCATAAGATAGTTAAAAATATAGCTTAGTCTAGCATGGATAAACATTCAGGTAAAGACCAATCACATAAGGATGGTGAGGACACAAAATAATCTCAATGGAAGTCAAGAGGTTGGACAAGGAACCACTAGAGTAGAGGTTAGGCTTGACCAAATCTTGGCAAGGTTGGCTAACCTTGAACATGAAAGAGTTAAGGATAGGGTAGAAAAGGAAGTACCCATTAATGAACATGAGGGAGAAAACTCTTCCCATGGGCATAATGAAAGCCATAATCATGAGAAGGAAAAATCGCCCATGCCATCTGTTGAAAGGAATAAGAAGCTCATGGCTTCCGAAATTCCCAAGGACATGAAGAAGATTAATCCCAACCAAGTTTGATGGAAGTGATGGAGGAGATGAAGTTGAGGTGTGGCTTGTCCAAATGGAAAAGCTTTTTGAAATACAAAACTATGTTAAGGTTACTAAATCTACATGGGGTGCGTATCAATTAGCAAGAAAAGCCTCTAATTGGTGGATGAACATTGAACAAGAAGTTGGAACTTAATATCAACTCATGGAAGCTAACATGGGGAGAATTTGTGGAGATTTTCTGCAAGTGATGGTTACCACAACTATACTATGACCAAAAACTCAAATTTCCAAGGTTTGAGACAAGGCAACATGACGGTCAATGACTATTGGGAAAAGTTCACCCGACTTCTATGCTATGTTGCCATATCTCACAAGGATGAGCGCTTCTGCATTAGGAAATTTATAATGGGACTTAACAGTCAGATTGGAGGAGAAGTAGATATGCATGGTCCAACAACAATGGATCTTGTATATGAGAAAGAAATTAAGTAGGAGAAAAATCTTAGGGCTAACTCCACCCGTCAAGAAAGAAGGGAGCAAAAGAAGGATGTGGAAATTTCTGACAAGATAGTTACAAAGAAGGTGGAAACAATGCAAAATTTTCCAAGGAAAAAGGGAAAAATATTCCACAATAATGAAAAGGAGACTAGAAGAGAGAAAAAAAGGAATGATTATAGTATGGGTAATACCAACAAGGCTAATGAAAATATCAACAAGTTTGGAGAAACCATAGGGAAAAGAGGGTCGGCTACAAGATGTTTTATATGTAGAGGGAACCACTTTGCTAGTGAGTGTCTTATTAAAACTTCTGGATCACTACCATATGGTAATCCATTACCCACCCAACAAGCAATGTTTCAACATAAGATATATGCAACAGTGGATGATCGTTAGGCAGAGTACCAAGTAACTCCAATTGAAATTCCAAGTATTTTATTTGGCTTACCTATTTCTGTTCTTATTGATACTGGTGTAACTAGGAATTTCATTTCACCTAGAATAGCTAAAAAATTATCTAGAAAAGCGAAACACGTGGAAATGTCTTGGGATGTAGAGTATGCAAACCAGCCAAGAGAAAAAGTGGATCAATGTCTATTTGAGGCTAGGACAGAACTACCTAGTTTTTCTACAAAAGTAAACCTTTGTGTCACACCTCTAGGATCGTATGATGTTATATTGGGTATGAATTGGTTGTGGAAACATAGGGCTAAGGTAGATTTCCATGCTAAGACTGTAGAATGCCTAGATGATTTTGGAAATCAAGAAAAATTCCAAGGGATACCTAGAGAGGTTAGGATTCGACAAACTATGACAATGAAACTTATAAGAGCTAAGAAGAAAGGGTGTTAACTCTTCACCATAAAGATTGAAGAAATTGGGAAGGATAGTGATGATTAAGAGTTCCATAGTTTTCAGGAACTAGAAGATGGTGAAATAGATGAAACTAGAAAATCAGATATGGAGAAGTATCTAATATTGAGAATTTTTTTGGATGTGTTTCTAGATGACTTACCACAATTGCCTTCGAAAAGAATATTTGAATTTTCTATAGATACAATTCCAGGGTCATAACTTATTTCCAAGGTGCCTATAGGATGACAACCACTGAACTTATGGAACTTAAGACATAATTGGATGAATTATTGTCGAAAGGATTGATAAGACCAAGTGTATCACCTTGGGGAGTACCAATCATCTTTGTTAAAAAGAAGGATGGTACCTTGCATTTGTGCATCGACTATCGTATTCTTAACAAAGCTACGGTTAAGAACAAGTATCCATTGTCGTGCATTGATGACCTTTTTGATCAAATGAGGGGAGTCGTCGTATTATCTAAAATAAATCTGAGATCTGGATATCACCAATTGAGGATTAAGGATGAAAATATCTTTAAAACTGCATTCAGAACTAGATATTGATGCTATGAGTTCATCGTTTTACCTTTTGGTTTAACAAATGCACCTGCAACATTTATGAACCTGATGAATAGTGTATTTAGGGATTACCTTGACAAATTTGTATTAGTTTTTCTAGATGATATTTTAATTTATTCTATAAATGAGGAAGAACAATTCAAACATTTAGAAATGGTCCTACCACGTCTAAGAGAACATAGGTTGTATGGTAAAATTTCTAAGTGTGAATTTTTCCAAAAGAGGGTACATTATTTAGGTCATGTGATCTCGGTGGATGGAATTGCTATAGATCTAGATAAGATCAAGGTGGTACTTAAGTGGCCAGTACCTAAGAATGTGTCGGAGGTAAGAAGTTTCATGGGTTTAGCAGGGTATTATAGGAAGTTTGTTGCAAACTTCTCTAAGATCACTTTCCTGATTACTTCTTTACAAAAGAAGGGAAAGAGAATTGAATGGACTAAGAAGTGTCAAGAGGCTTTTGACCTACTCAAAGAGAAGTTAACCACCGCACCGATCTTAAAGGTACCAATCCTAAGGGTAACTTTACGGTTATCACAGATGCATGTAGAGAAGGGTTAAGAGGTGTATTAATGCAAGATACTCAAGTAATTGCTTCTGAATCTAGGAATTTGAAACCTTATGAAATGAATTATGCACCACATGATTTAGAATTAGTAGTTGTGGTTCACGCATTGCAAATGTGGAGGCACTATTTGTTAGGAAAACCCTTTGAGATGAAAATGGACCATAACGGGTTAAAGTACCTTTTCACTCAACTTAATCTAAATGATAGGTAGAGAAGATGGTTAGAGTTAATATCTGAATATGATTTTAATATCAATTATATTAAAGGGAAAGAAAATCAGGTTACCAACACTTTAAGTCAAAGATGTCACATTGCTTCTATTGTAACAATTCAAACCGATTTTAAGGGGTAAGTAATCCAAAAGTGCAAGGAGGATGAGTATTACTTGCAAGTCAAGCAATCACTCACTGATAATCCACAAGATTCTAGGTATGAATGTTTTTATTTTGAACCTAATGGATTACTTAGATATAAGGGTAGAATGTATGTACCTAATATAAAAAGAATTAAGAAATATGGTATGGAAGGAAATACACCAAGCACCATACTCTAGACATCCTAGAGTGATGAAAATGATGGCTGATGTAAAACCATTATACTTCTGGAAGGGAATAAAGGGAGATGCCGCTAGTTTTGTGGCTAGGTGTCTTGAGTATCAAAGGGTGAAATATGAGCATCATCATCCTGCAAGCTTGTTATACCCACATGATATACCAAAGAGGAAGTGGCAAGTCATAAGTATGGACTTTGTGCAAGGATTGCCTATGTCAAGGAATAAGCATAATTTCATTCTTGTGGTTGTAGATAAGCTTACCAAAGTAACACATTTTATACCCCGAAATCTAACTGATGGAGCACTTGTCATAGAAAGAAAATTTGTATAAGAAGTGTTTAGATTGCATGGGATTCCTAAAAAGATTATCTTAGATAGGGATGCATGAGTCACTTATAGGTTTTGGCAAACCTTGTTTTTTGCACTAGGGACTTAGTTGAATACTATCTCAGCATATCATCCAGAAATAGATGGGAAAACTGAAAGGGTGAATCAAGTATTGGAAGACCTACTTAGAATGTATTGCATGGATCAAGTACAAGTGGGAAGACTACTTTCCCTTAGTTGAATTTTCTTACAATAACTCATATCATTCTATAATAAAGATGGCTCCTTTCAAAGCTTTGTGTGGCCAAAAGTGTCAAAATCCTATAAGTTGGGATATTCTTAAGGATCGAGTGAGTCTTGGGCTAGAAATGTTGGATGAAATGGATGAACAAGTTAAGATTGTTAAGCAAAGGTTAGATGAAGGTAACAATAGATAGAAAAGCTATGTTGATGCTAAGACAGTGCCCCATAATTTTGTTGTAGGTGACAAAGTATTGTTGAGAGTGAAACCTCACAAGAGCTCCATTAAATTTAGAAAGTCTTCTAAGTTAGCCCCACATTATTTTGGACCTTTTGAGATTCTAGAGAAAGTGAATCCAATAGCTTATCGAATTGCATTGCCACCGGCTCTTTCTAGAATGCATAATGTCTTCCATGTGTCCTTCCTTAAAAAGTACATACTAGGGGATAATCATGTAATTGATTGGACTAATTTATAGGTAGGAGACCCCAAAGTAGTAACTCTAGAGCCCATCAAGGTGCTCGGAACATGTAAGATTCACTTGCGAAATAGAGAAGTCTTGCAATACAGAGTCTAGCAAGACTAGTACGTAGAAGAATCAGCTACTTGGGAGGACTATGCAGAAATTCAGCAGAAATTTCCTCATAATTAATGCTTTCAAGAATGCTTGAAACAATGTGTTGTTAGTTGTTATATTTTAATGCTACCTAAAGTCATTGGGGATGATGATTCACTAGGGGGGGTATGTTACACCCCAATTGTGTAGTTACTATTTATTATTACTACATAGGGTAAATATGAATGTAAAGTGAATTCTGGAGATGAATAAATTATGCATGTACCTTGTTATCAATATGAATGTTATCTCAATTGATGTTATTTCGTGGGAAATACTGCATATATGTGAATGGATGGTTATTGAATTATTATTCTAACTTTGGAGATGTTTTATGTATATTGCATATGTTGTGAATAATTGACTACCATGTGCATGTGTTAGTGGATGCAGGTATATTTTCCATTCCTCTAGGTGAAGGGGATGTATCACTCAGGAGAAGATCTTTGTCGGGTAATTGGCAAAAGTAAACTATTTGAGCATACACACACCACATTAGAATGATTGAGTTGAGTCAATTTGTGGGTAGTTGGTAGGTCATCCTTAGTTGATATGTTTACATTGGAGAGTCTTGTTTAATATTGCATGCATTATTGGGTGATGTTTATCTATTAAGCTTTTGAGGTCTTTCTTGTACTATTATGATTATATTGACAAATGGGATGTACGTGGAGTATGTGTGTATATATATATGCACATACATGTCAATGGGATCTAACGACATGTATATGCATATGTATAGATGTACCACACATAAACACTTATCAATATGATGGTAATTGTGAATGGCTATATGTGAATCTGATGTGAACATATATATTTATAGTATATACATGTATCCATATGTATATGTGTATCGATACACGCGTATGTTGGTGGATGGACACGCTCATATAGACACATCGATATATATATACCTACATATACGTGTACATAGAGGCATATACTTATATATATATGCATACATTCAATATAATGTGTTTATTATATATTATCTTGCATGTACTTTTATATATATATATATATATCGAATGCATACTTACATTATTGGCTTATGATATATATATGTATATGATATAGTATATATATATATTTAACATATTCTATATATTAATAGAAATTGACTATCACTTACCATGATAGAAGTTGATTTATAAAGGCTGATTATAGTCGATAATGACTATGATATTGGAGGTCAATTATAGTCATTTAAGACTATGTTATTAGAGGCTGATATAAATAGCTTATGACTGTTTTTTGAAGCTGATTCTCACTCTTTCTACCATGCGTTATGAAATACTTATATTGCATTTTGAGTTGTCTTATGTCGATGGACCTAGTCAACACCCATTTTAAAATCAACTTTGACTTAGTAAACATAGTTACTATGTTATATTTACATTTGTTGGAGACTTTGTCGAACATATTTATCATCTTAGTTGACTCATCTCTTATGCAAGTCGATAATGCTTGGTGTTACGAATTAGTAGTTGATTTTTTTTGAAGGCATGTAAACCACACCAAACAATAAGGAGTATGGATGAAGTTGGCGCCACCTCTGGAAACCCAATTGTTGTAGATGTCTATTTCATAAGATAATTCAAATTGAGTATATGCAAATTGAATAAGTCTTTGATTGTTGTCAATTTTTCAAGTCTACCTATAGGTGATTTTGTTGAGTATGAACTTAGGAGGTCACCACCTTTCTGTTGTGTTTCATGTGTTTCTTTGCATGGAGCCTGTTTTCCATTAACATGCCTAAACTGTAGGCTATGAGGCTACCAAGCTGCTCTATAAATAGCTGAGCTATTTTGTTTGAAGGGACACATTCTTTCACAAGATTACACATCTTTTGCATTCTTCTTACTAGTCTTTATACCACATTATTTCTAGCCATACTTTGCTTTATATTGTGAGAGAGAAAGGGAGAGAGTTCTATTTAGTTTGTGAGGAATTTGTTGTTGAGAGGAGTAAAATATCAACTTGAGAGATAGAGTTTCTTTGTGACATTCTTGAGAAGTTGTTTATCAAGCTTCTTGTTGTTAGAAAGTGCTGCATTGTTGCCATTTGTTTGGATAAGTGATAACATGCATGGGGATCTCTTCTTCTTTGTTATTTTACTTTTGAATGATGTGTCTTGCATGTATGTTTAAGTTGTCTTCTCCAGTGTGTGCATTAGAGAAATTAGAGTGTCTTGAAAAGAAAATTGAAGCTTTTATGTTGTTTCATGATGTGTTTTTAAGTACTCCATAATAGGAGATGGGTGTTTATAATAGGTATTATATACTAGGTATGATTGAACATGAGAGGCACATGTGATAAACTTAGCTAAGTTATTGATTTAATTAGGGAGGCTTGTGTTTACTCCTAGGATAGATAATCTAGTATGGGAGGGAGCTTGTGTACTTACTTGTTAAGTAGGTTTTTCCAAGTATGTAGGTTATCTGTGGGATGATAGAATATCCATTGAAGGAAATACCTAGCTTGTGCACTGACTTGTTATGTATGTTTATTCCAAGTATATTAATATGGTGATAGGTTATCTTTGGGATGATATCCTATCCATTAAAGGAAATACCTATGCGTAGCTTAAGATATCCTTAAGTCAAATCAACTGAAATATTCTAAGCCAATTTTTTCGTTTTTCAAATTACAAATTAGAAACAAATGCACCCGTTAAGGTTAGCAGCTAAACCCAAAACGTGCTGAAGCAACTCTAACCAGAATGTACACCAGGATCCCGATGTGGGCAAGGTGTGAGCATTGGTCAGAGGATCTAAATCAAATTGCTTATGCAGGAACTCTAACCAAGAATGGCGCCGATGATGGCGAGCATATGGTCAGAGGATCTTCTACACTAAGTGCTGAAAGGGAACTCGACACCAAGTATGTGCTACCCAATCCAGTATGGAGTGAGGGGCGACCATATGGCAGAGTGTTACAGAGTACAATGCTTGAAAGAAATACTGAAAAGCTGAAAGTACTCAACACCCAGAATGTGCTTGCTAACCCAGAGTGGGAAAGTAGCTACCATAGGGCGGAGATGTATCTATTACAAAACAACTTCATAATGAAAAAGAGCATTGCAAATCAGATTTGAAAATGACTGCCAGTACTACTGTCAGTTTACAAAATGAGGATCATCCGCCTGCCAATAGCTTAGGAATTCGAAAGATTAACAATACATCATAAAGAACTCTCCTTAGCTTGGATAGAGTGCCAAAACAATATAACTCTTCAATGATCAAGATTCTAATTCTGGTTTATCACAAATCTGCACTTTAAATTGAAAAACCAGCAACCTATGAATTTACTCATATGCTCATAACTCTCTCATTTCTCACCCAAATGATCTCAAATCTGATGCAATAGACCCTCAAAATGATGGCGCCTAACTTAGTAATAAGAAATGGCATCTAAAAATGGTTATTAATTACTGACACGAATCCTAATGCACTCCAAAAAGTACGGCTTTCAAGGAATGACGGATTTGCATTATAAAATCATAAGCTTCGTATTAAAATCTACAAATATTCATGAAAGGGCGCCCTTACCAATAAAATGCAATGACACAATACCCAGAATGAGATTATTTTTGTTTTCTGATTTACGAGTGAAACTACAGATTCAGCCTTGTTATCAGCAACTCCAGAAAATGACATAAAATGCAAGAAACTGAACTTCTAATGGCAAAACAACACTACAATGCAAACCTCACTACAACTCACTCAAAATAAGCAATCCTCTCCACTAGGTGCTATCTCTCAAACACGAAGTCGAGCCAAGGCTAGGAGGTATTCATTCCTCGAAGCAATCCAACAACCATTTTGGCAGCATAACAATACCATAGACAAAAGATGCTCAAATGAGAACCCAAGGCTGTCTTTTATAAGCTTCTGTGGACCTTCCTTGAAACCCTAACTTCTTTTCCAAAGTCAAAACCCTAATCCCAAGAAATGGCATCCTTTTCCAAGCATCTTTAATTTTGACTTCATTAAATTTCTCACTTAAATAAATGCGTCCTCCTTAAGGCTTAGTTTTGACTTGATAAATTCAATATAATTTTAATATAACCTCAATGATGGCGCCACCCTTCAAGTCCACCTTTTAAAATAACATTAAGTTATTTGACTAGGCCAAGGTGATAAAATAACATTTAAATTATAATGTTATTTTTAAGTGAAATGAGCTCAACTCTCCAAAACTGCATTCTGAAGCCCGAAACTGAATACGCCACTTGAGACAACTGAAGGGGAAAGTCAACTACCTGAGACCAACCTGTATACTGCCAAAAATAGAATTTACTAAAAATAGTAAATTCCAGAAAATGCTTTGAATGCCGAAATGATCATACCACTGCGAAGCTCTCTGAAAACCCAGAAAGAATCCGCCGTCAGATCCACCAACTCTGATCAAAGACATCCCCAGAAATAGGAAACCCTAATTTTACCTTCCGACTAGCCTTCGAGTTTCCTGAAAAAGGCCAACGGTCATTGGAAATATCAGGTTTGAGAAGGGGTCATTACATCAACCCTGAGTAGTGTATGTGATAGATGACCTTCATTCAAAGTACTGAATGAGAACACTTTGGCCAAAGTAGTGGGAATGTCTGAAGACTCCACTGGAAAGTGTAAATGTCGAAACTCCACTGTCAGTTCACCGTGATCCAGTAGTACATGCTAGTATGAGATTGTGGAATTAAAAGTTCTAGTTATGTAGGATACAACACTATGATCAATTGGTTGTCATTATCAGTTACTCTACCAATCTCTTCGTCAAATGGAAGGGTCATCTATCGAATGATAGATGTGCGGGGGACCGCTTTAAGAGTCTATGGTTGGAAAAAAAGTGTTTGAGTGATGCTTCTCCTCCATAGCAGGCGATAGAAGAACAAAGATTTGAAAGGAAGGATCTTGGACTGTCTTACAACTATTTGTTTCAAGAGCTCAATGAGCTATGTATGTAAATGTATGCTTTCTTGTATTGTTGTAACTTATGGAATTATTGAAATGAAATGGAATCCATGTTGCATTATGTCATGCATCTTGTTTGAAAATTATCAATAAAGAAAAGATTTTTTTTTATTGCAATGGCTTATTACTTAGTTAATTTACTCGAAAGGTGAAAACTTAGAAATTTTTACTTCATTCAAGGGTTGGTATGTTACAAGTGTAATCGATAGGTATAAATCAAAATTCTAAAATATTTTCAGTGTCCCCCTACCTATGCCGAAATGAGATTCTTGACACAAGATTTGGATGTCCATCCAAGCATAATGGAGATTTGTTTGCTAGCTAAGAACTTGAAGATGGAGTTTTTTATTACTTCGTCATGATGTTACTCGATTTATCACATCTACTTTTATTAGCACAAGTATAAAAAACATTGCAGCAACTACACTTGCTACTAAAGTATCAATAATACTCTTTGGTGAAGCTAGAACCAATGTTTCAATGAGAGTTATGATAATAAATTACTATTTTACTGCTTACTAAAATTAATCCTAAGAGCATAGTAGTCAATAATGCAACGCAAGTGGAATTCTTTGTGGTAAGGCTAGTGGCTTTAATTTTCTTAGCATTGCATCCAATAGGTCATATTTGAATGTTTTTATCTATGGGCATGTTGAATATCTTGGGACTCAAGAGTAGAATTGAACCCCTTATGAATGAAAACAAGCTCAAACATATGTTGAGAGGTGCAAAGATGAATGGGGAAAATGAAGGAGAAGAACATGAAATTATTGAGAATATTTTAGATGTTAAGGACACACTTGCAAAAAAATGATAAATTATCTTTGTACATATGTGATAAGTTTATTAGAGTAGAAAAATATTTAATTTTAAGGAGTACGAAATGAAACTAAACATACAAACCAAAGGTAATTTATAAGAAACAATTACACATGGAAAATAATTATAGAGCGAGTGTAGAAAGATGGGGGGCCAAAAAATGGCCATCCCATTTAATTTTTTTGAAAAATCCAAAACACGAGTGGATTATAACATGCTTGTGTCATGGCTTGGAGTGATTGAGCCTCAAGCTCAGTCATTACAAGCCCATAACATGCTTTCATTATAATGTGAGTGTGTTTTAAGTCATATAAACCCAAAAAACAAATATTTCATTTCATTTTATTCCATATTGTTTGCAATTTGGTATGTGGCCTATAAACCCTCCAAGATGTGCTCACATTCTAGGAAGGCAAAAAACGCTTTGTTTCTTCACCAAATCTTTATCAAAATTTTGTCACGGCATCAGGGAGGTTAAAGGAGTAAGTAATTTTTTGTGTGAATTTGTTATTAAATAAGTAGATTTAATATGTTTTTTTAATGTAAATTTACATAATTTTCAGGAAATGATAATGCACCTCCTTCTCCTCCTCAAATTCCTTAAAATCCTAATTCACCTCATGTTGAAATCCCCACTGAAGAACAACCCCAACAAACACCTCCAACAACTCCTCATCATGTTGTAGGAACTCAAGAAAATTTAATGGGGCAAATTGAAAATAACAAAAAATAAATTAAGGAGTTAATTGCAAGGTTGAGAGATCCTAGAGGAACAACCTTGCATAGAACCACACTTTCTCAATCACTTGAGTTGATAATATCACATATAGATTCAATTAGCAAGCAAATAAATAGTTGGTTGGAGAAGAGATGAGATTTTAGATAATTTTATGCAAATAAATTATCATATAAACAAGTTAAAGATGAAAAATTACAAAATTTGACTTGTGTCCACTATTCATGAACCCTAAAATGAATCAACCTTTACATCCTTTAAGCAATAGGTTCCCTATCCATTGGTGCAACCACCAAGGGATAAAGAACAAGTTTTAGAGAAGGTGGTGGATGGTTTTTGACCATCCTCCATGAAACAACAATGAGGTGACACAATATTTTTTGAGGAAACTCTACTATGAGTTTATCCTCAATAAAATCCCAAACTATTTTGACATGAGAGACTTCAAAGGTAGAGGTGGAGGCTCTACACATGAAAAAGTGCAGGCACATATCAATGCACATTAGCTAGCAAGACAAGCACTTGCTAGACCAGTGTATAAGCGTGTGACTATCCCTTCTATTGTGAAGGAGAGTGTTGAGGTGGATACATTGCAATCGATTAGTTCCCTCACCTGGAGCCTCATACATCATACTAGTCCTCTAACACAAGGTGAGTCAGGTGAGTCTTCAGGGAGTAGAGTTCTACCTCATTTTTTTTAGGCTTGTGGGTCACTCTATATTTATGATCCCATGAATAGTCAAGATGCAAGTGCCCATAGTAGATTTTTAGTTGATGAGATGGTGATGATAGATGCCCTCCTTAATGACACATTCGGCCTTGATAATCAGGTAAATGTTAGCAAGTTCATTGAATTTAATTTATTAAATTTAATTTTTGAAATGCAAGATTAACTATATTATTTTAATGATTATAATGAAATTTTAGGGTCATAGTGTTCACATTGTTTTCAACGGTCCTCCACCTCCCTATTACATGACCACATGTACAATGGTGGTATGTACCTAGTAAATAATTATAAATATTACATGTGAATAACTAAACGTTATATGAATGGTATTCTTATATATCATTTTGGATGTTAAATAGGTTAATCTTGGGGCTTCGATAGAAACACCTACTAGTGGAGGTGGTCATCAAAGTTTGACTTAGGTAATACAAATTATTTATAAATTTTTTTTTACAAAATTGTATTTCGTAATGGAATAATGTTTAATGACTCAAAGGTTATAGATAAGTTGTAAGTATGCTTTGTACTTTTTAATTAATTTCATTTCAAGTTGTTATGCACTTCATAATATATGAATTTCATGTGTTCATGTTGTTGACCTCCAAAAACATGGGCTAGTGGAATCACTAGCTTGTAGCATACCATTTCTCTTATCCTCCTAACTGTGATCACTAGCTTGTAGCATACCATCTCTACTCATTGTTGGGCTCATGAATGTTGCTCGGGATATTTATCTTATTACTACCCTTGTCCTCTGTTGACTATACTTACCATGATGACTATGTTATTGCATTCATGTTATGGCTATAGAATTTCATTTATACCTTTTAAGTGCTTGACATCATAGAGGACTACTCTCTTGCTTTCTTGACTGTATACTGTCATCTTCTATTAGTTATCTTCAATGGTATCTACTCCATAGACAAGGCATTGTCCACTTATCATTTATAAATATATGCCATCTTTCTATCCCTTCACAAGGACTATCCTCTATGAATATGATCATTAAAAGGGTGTTGTCACTCTAAACTATCCTTTAATAATAAATTGTGCATGCTCCTCTTATACCATTGTACTAAATTTTTTGCTTCTCCTATGAGACTATCTTGTAGCATTGGATTTCATGTGAATACCACCACATTCATGACTGTCATGCACTATTTACCTTGAGGTATCTTGGTTGAAAATATATAAAGTATCTCCTCATAAAAAAATCATCTTCCACAATTATCCCTTGAAACATTATTTGGTATTGAAATACTTGTGATTGTCCTATTACATATTGTGACTTTAGACTATCATATTCAATCTTATGTAACTATCCTATTATAGTTATTTATTTATGCTATATCCTTTATTGTTCATTCACTCTCCTTTATTCATTATTTCTCCTTGTGATCATTACTCTACCTATGTGAATATTACATTGTCTACTATCATGAAGATATCTCACTCTATTTCTTAGCTATCTCTTCTTTGTGATTCACCCATGAATATGAATAGAATTTTGAGGTTTTATGAAAATCATGGAGTGTCTTTATGGGTGTGAATTGTTATAGAGATCTTAGTACCATAGTCTTCTCATTTTTCACTATCATTACATCATTTTGTTCTTAGTTGATAGTGTTCATTATTGCTTCTTTTCATGCATCTCACTATCATGCCTTACATTATTTCCATAAATCTTATCCCCACTTCAAAAATTATTCAAACTTCACATCAAAAAAGGTTTGCATGAATTATTTATGTAATCATGATATTTTCCCTTGCTTGCATGATATGATTGTCCCCAAGATTGTAATGTTGTGACTATTCTTTACTTTGATATTGTCCTCATGAAACATGCAAACCCTTGACATTTAATTGATACTCATGAAGACTCTTATAGATATGAGGATACTATGTCCATAGTCAAGAGAATAGGATACTTTTTCCTTTCTCCCCATTTCTCCTAACTATCAAATTTCTTTGTCATCTATCCTTCTATTATTACAACCCTACCTTGTCATTCTTGAGAACCCTTACTGTGCAAGATGCCCTAATAACAACCTCTTCCTTTTGCAACTTCTTCCTACCAAAACTACCCAATATGGCTCTTGTGAATTGTGTTTTGTCTTGTTAGTTCTCTAGGCAATATTGCTATCTTCTATCAACCTTTTATTCACCATGTTATTCATGAAGAGTTTTGATAGGGGCCTTGTCATCATATTGTCCTATCCTAATTTTTTCTCTTTAAACCATTCATTTGGTCGCTTCATGAGATTTTTTACTATTCTAAAAATGCTTTTCCTTTAAATGATTCATCTCTACTATGCATGTGTCTTATGAAGACAATTATCATGATTTTTCCTTTTTTTCTTTATATGGATCTCATCATTCATACCACTGTGCATTGTTTCTCATTTTTCCATTTTCACTATTCTCTTCTATGTCAAACTGGTCTTAGATCTTAGTGTCTTCAAATTTTACTTCCCCATTCCTAATTGTCCCTAGGACTATCAACACAAACCTGCCACTTGTAAATAAATCACAAAAAATCACCTTCTTGTTTCCTTTGTTTTTTTTGTTACTATAAAATAATAAATATCATATGTGGAAGATCATCACAAACATTATGTCGAAGATCATGAAATATCAAGTTAGAGTATTTAAAATTCATAAATATTTTTTCCTCAAACACATTTGTATTTATTCAAACCAAGGATTCCAAGGCATCATATATAACCTTCTTGATAAGAATAATAAGGATGCTACTCCTATGAACACTAGGTTAAACTCTCCTAACATCAAATGAATCCATATAATTGTTCCACCAAGGAACTTTCTATTGCAAATCCTTTCATTGAACCTATCATCCCCATAAACAATATTTCTAACATTCCCATCATGAATCCTTCCATCACCCCAATCATATTTTAATGTCATAAAATTGCAGCCCTTTCAATTTCACATACATTCTTGCATCTACTTTAGTGTCCACTCCTTTAGCACTTGTGTAGGCTCATTTTAGCCCTGCATCATCCTTTTTCCCTCTCAATATGCTCAAGACCCCTTTTCAGCAGCTACCTTTGTGCATTAGCTTTGCGTCAAACCTTGTGCTTTTCCCATTCTCGTCATTTTGTAGTGTGATGTGTCTGGACAGTAGTGCGTCACACAAAGGTCTGTGTTCCGTTCTAGCATCTTGTGACATTTCAACATTCAAAAGACCATTTCTGAGAATGTTTTCCACTTGTCAACCCCTTTTGTTAGTGGTAATGGCTTAGGACGCCTTGTAACCGCTTGGGAAGATTATTTTCCTTCCTCTCCTCCCTTTAAATGCTATGTTTCAAATTCATTTGTGTTTCTAGCTTCTCTCTAGCTTCTTGGCTTATCTCTTGAGCTTTCTCTCTTGCAGACACTCTCCTTTCCCTCTTTACTCCCTTACTTTCACAAATCTCTCACTTGTTACCACAACTTCAAGCACTCTCAAGCTCTTACAACACTCTTTATAGTTCTCTTGGCTCTCAGAGCCCTCTCTTTCACCCTTGCTCTCCTTGGCTTCCTTAAGCCTTGCAACTGATATCTCTCTTACCTTGTGCTTACGAGCATTTGGATTTATCACATCCTTGTGATATGGGTTCTCCTCCTTGAGTGGGGATTTCTTTTATCACTATTGCATTCATTTCATTCCTATTATCTCTATCTATCTATTTGGTTGTCCGTGGAGGTGGGAACACCAAAATGGGGGTTTGACTAAGGCAAACCCCTAGACAACCCCAACATTTACTTCAGATCTTATGTATGCAGGTATTGAAGACATTCATTTGCTGGAGGCTTTACTACTTGGATTTTTTCGCTTTGTTGTTTTCTTGATAAACTTAGTTTCTAGTCCATAGAAGATGTTAGTGCACCTCCAGGACTCCAATGTGCCGTGCTATCATCCTTATCCCATGCAGCCATCCTTCGGCTGAGAGCCTATTAGTCTGTCCAAAAAACCTCTATGGCTTGCTCTTTCTAGTTTTGAAACTCTCACTTTGTTCCCTGAGGTAGTTTAGGGAAGTTCACCCTTTGGGAATCTCTTGAGAATAAAGAGACTCATGAGTAGTGAATCCTCCTTCTATACATTTTAGTGAACCCGACATGAACCATAGTATTTTTCAAAAAACTAGGAATTTATTTACCCCAACTTGGTGGGGTCATAACTTTTGACTTGGTGCTCAGAATTCAGATCCGTTTACATGTTGGAAAGGTCTCCAAGAGGACTAATTTAGTCCTTAAAATATAAAGCCTTTGACAACTGAATTTTAGGGAATGACGCAATTTTCGACCCCAAATTCTTCTCTGAAGACCTCTGAAAATAGAAAATACCAAAAAAATAAAAAAATTGGGATTTTTGGATTTTCTTGTCAAGCAACTACGAGTTACTCCGACTAAGATCTCATAGTGGGACTTGATTTAGTCTGCTCTGGTTTACCAAGGTATGCTTCAGGACTCCTTGCAAAAGATCCTCTTTCCTTCTTCTACTAGGCCAACAGATGTTAATGTGTTGATAACTCATATTCGTGCAAATTCACTGAATATTACATTTTTTCCACAAGAACTTCCGCCCCTGGATGTGTAGAAGAAAGCGGACCCTCTAATGATTATAGTTAACATTAATAATATCGGCATTAGACGTACTCTCATTGACACCAATTTAACACTTAATGTATGTAGCATTGACCTATTGCCTAAGATTAATATTGATTCATCTTCTCTTAATGCTTCTTCTATTGGCATTCATCGGTTCAATAATATCGATCGACAAGCCCTAAGCATGATAGTCTTGCCTTTGAGGTTGGGACCTATTACCGTACCTACCCTTGTATATGTCATGTCAAAAAAGTTACCTTATAATCTTCTCCTCGGTAGACCATGGATTTACACCATGGGTGCAGTCCCGTCTACCTTGCATAAATCTATTAAGTTCATTTGTAATAATAAAGTAATCATAGTCAGGGATAACCCTGAGGCTATGCACTTATGTGAGATGGCAACTTTCGGTCAAGTTTCGGTTGTGCCTACCCTTATTCCTTTAGTGTCTTCCAATGTGTTGATGTTTACTCCAGTAGTACCTACTACAAAGGATACTCTTGAGATAGATATCCCTAAAGAAGATCCTTCTAAAGTGAGAGATATTAAGTTTTCTCCTTCTGCCTATTCTCAAAAGAACACGTGTCTTGGTGATGATTGGGGTTCTTTAGACTTTACAAAATCCTTCATTGGAGAATGTAAATTCGACCCGATCCACTTAAACCTTTTGATAACATCATCCACACCCGCTATCAAAGATGATTATTCTTATGCATCGTGGGATAATGTGAACACAAATTGTAATGTTCTTAATGTTGATCCTCCTCTTTTTGAGGAAGATGATCACACCTCTATTAAAGAGGCTAATGTAGGTAGTCCTATCGAGAAGGTTGATGGTGATCCTTTAGAGGAGTATAATCCCCATTGTTGGAATAATGCTCTTTATGAGGATCCTCCTCCTTGTCAAGATTTTTAAACACGTTATGGCCCTGGCTTTAAACTCGTCTCTAAATATGGCTATGGGCATAAAGGTTGTGGGCGTAATGAACAAGGAATTCAAGTCCCTATAGATTGTGTACCTCGTGAACATAATTTGGGTCTTAGTTGCTCGAATGAACAATCTAAATGGAAACCATGGTTGAATGGTGACATGGTTTCTACTCAACCTCGTTCTCTTGGATTGAGTCATCCTTCATTGTCTTCTATCTTCATGTCCTCTGCTTGTGATCAGTCAAAATTTTCTCCACAAGAGAAAGGGTTTCTTCTTGCTCCTCATTCTTTATCCAAGAAAGAGCATATTTCTTTTAGGCTTTTAAAAGCCTACTTGATTACTCTTCCTCCTCCTACACATAAGAAGTTTGACAAGCATGATAAAGAAAAACATTATTTCTATGCATACCATTGAGTGTTTGGCCATTCCATTAGTGAACGTAAGGCCTTGAATGAAAAAATACAACTTTATGATTCAGGTTCCATCACTCACTTACTTGTTGATGCACCTGCGTCTTCTTCAAATGAAAAGTGATATTGAGGTCTACCTCTATCTTGTATGTTCTAAGTATCTTGCATGGTTCTCCTCCCTTGCATGTTTTTGGCAATGATAACTTGTTCTAGGGATGTGTGTCCCTCTTTAAGGACCCCCTCTCTTCTCTATGTCTTTCAATTGAAGTGCCCCTTGAGTGGACCCCTTTTCTTTTGAATGGGTTCCCGAGGGAGCCCCTTTGAAAGCTTCTCCTTCAAATGAATTCAATGGTGTATAGCTTGGGGGCAACCGACTAGACTTGTTTTGTATCTTGGCATCTAGATTGGGGGCAACCCGACTAGACCTATTTTTTTTGTGACCATCCTTCAATGTAGCTTGTGGTAGCCATAGGCTTCTCTGATCAGTCTTGCTTTGCAAGACTAAGAACCTATAGAGCTTCTTTGAATCAAGCTTGCCTAACATGTTTAGTCTTTGGATTAACATGCTTCTTTGTAGGTGCCCCTATGAAGCTACTTTTTAATCAACCTTGTAGGACCGAGCAACTGTGAGGACCAATCTGACTCTATGAAGTCCCCTACATCGGGCTTCCCTTAGGAGAGAGTACCTAGGGTGCCTTCTTTGCAATTTTAAGGACTTGCAGAGCATTTTCATCCTGCAGGATCTGTTCACCATTGGTTTGTGGGCCTTCAGTGTAGTTTTTTCAACTCTATAGGAGAGAGTACCTATAGAGCCTTTTGTTCACCTTCCATAGGTTTGTGAATCTACGACACATTTTTTCAACTCTCCTTGGGTCTGAGGACCTGTGGAGCCATCTCTCTTAGAATTTTCATTCCTTTCTAGCTTCTCCATCTCTCTCTTAAATTCTCTTTCTCCTCAATTATGTATACCAGATCGAAGATCTGCATCTTCTTCATCCTGAGTATATGCTCTTTCTCTTTTCAACATTGGTTGCTTCCCTAACTTTTGGGTGTATTCTTCTATTGAAGAAATCAATCCTTACATTCTTCTCTCCATTTAAGAATTCTTCTATGTGTTATTTCTTAATTTGGGGACAACGCATAGTACTGAGGCAACCTTCTACATCGAGGTCTCTTTCACTTTGCTGACTCAAATCTTGTTAGTTTGTTGTGTGCTTGTTTCTATGTGTTTTTATATTCTAACCCCGTGATGTATTGGATTTTTATGTTCTAACATTGTTGTCTTGTGTAGATCTTTCTTGTCTAATGTATTTGTTTTGTAGGTCTTCAACTTAGGGGCATGCTTCCTTGGTTTTAAGAGTTGTCTTCTTCCTCTACAACATCCTTTTGGCATCATGATGTTATTTGTGTTTAGTGGATTTCCTTTAGCATGCATATTAGTGTAGATTCATATGCCTGCTAAAGTGGGGGAAAAATGTAATGTCGTAAAATTGTACCCCTTGTAATTTCACATACATTCTTGCATCTGCTTTAGTGTCAATTCCCTTAGAACTTGTGTAGGCTCAGTTTAGCCCCTGCATCAACCTTTTTCCATCTCAAGGTGCTCAAGACCCATTTTCAACAACTACCTTCGTACATTAGCTTTGCGTCAAACCTTGTGCTTTTCCCATTCTCATAGTTTTGTAGTGTGATGTGTATGGACACTAGCACACTATGCAAACATTGTTCGTGTGTTGCGCTAGTGTCTTGTGACATTTCAACATTCAAACAACTATTTATGAGCATGTTTGTCACTTGTCAACCCCTTTTGTCGATGGTAATGGCTCGAGACGCCTTGTAACCACTTGGGAAGCTTCATTTCCTTCCTCTCCTCCCTTTAAATACTATCTTTCTAATTTATTTGTGTTTCTAGCTTCTCTCTAGCTTATTGGCTTATCTCTTGAGCTTTCTCTCTTGCATACACTCTCCTTTCTCCCTTTACTCCCTTGCTTGGACAAATATCTCATTGGTTACAATAGCTTCAAAAACTCTTAAGCTCTTATAACGCTCTTTGCAGCTCTCTTGGCTCTCATAGCCCTCTCTTTCACCCTTGCTCTCCTTGGCTTCCTTAAGCCTTGCAACTGATATATATCTTACCTTATTCTTGCAAGCATCTTGGGATTTATCACATCCTTGTGATACAGGTTCTCCTCCTTGAGTGGGGATTTCTCTTATCACTCTTGCATTCATTTCATTACTATTATCTCTATCTATCTATTTGGTTGTCTGTGGAGGTGGGAACACCAAAAAAGGGGTTTGACTGAGGCAAACCCCTATACAACCCCAAAATTTTCTCCAGATCTTATGTATGCAGGTATTGAAGACATTCATTTGTTGGAGGCTTCACTACTTGGTTTTTTTTGCTTTGTCGTTTTCTATGATAAACTCAGTTTATGGTATGCACAAGATGCCAGTGTGCCTCTAGGACTCCAACACGCCACACTATCATCCTTATCCCATGTTTTCATCCTTTGATCGAGAGCCTGTGAATCTGTTCAGAAAACCTTTGTGGCCTACTCTTTCTGATTCTAAAACTCACTTTATTCCCTAAGGTAGTTTAGAGTAGTTTTCCCCTTAGGAATCTCTTGAGAATAAAGAGACTCATGAGTAGTGAATCAACCTTCTCTACACATATAAATCCCTTTCTTAATCTAATCACCCCTATCACCAATCCTTTCATTGACCCCATGACTAACCTTAATCATCTATCTCCTAAATTTATCACCCTAGATCAACAAAATCACACACCATTTCACATCCTCCATAATGATGATTCTATCATCACCTTCGTGAGACTTTAAGATAATGTCCCTCAATGATCATAAAACAAGATTTGAAATAGAATTGGATGTATTAACATATCCCAAGGAACACAATAGTTCAGTAAGCATATATTAAACAATGAAGCAATATATAGTTCAATAAGTACTCAAATTTTTGTTAACTATGTCATACATTATAAGCCATGACCTGCATCACTCTTCTAGTTTTTGTATTTCTACTACAATATAGAGCTCAATGCCTTTGATGGTGATATGAGGCAGATTAGTAAATTTCAAATTGCATTTGTTATTTTAGCTATTTATTATTGAAAATCAAATGATTATTGATTTGTAGTTTAATTTATATCTAGATGGTTGCTACAAGGATTTTCAATGCCATAGCATGAGAGTTCTACTATTGCAAATGAGGAGAGAGATCATTTGGCGACGGTAAGTGATTATTTTGTTAAATATTTCATTTTATATAATATAATTTCTATATATTAATGGCTATAGTTTTATTGTAATAGGTATGGATCCATGAATTAAATAGGAGGTCCAGCCCTCAAATTCGAAGTAGACCATCATCATATGCATCTCCATCCCTTGATGATCAAAAGGCTAATCATGATCTATTTTCTTCACCTAGAGGGGAATGACTATTTATTAGGGTCCTTTGTTGTATGCCTATATGACATTTTTGGACATATATTTTGTATTGCATATATGTTCCATTGTATGCCCATATGCCATTCTTGTAAACCTATATGGCTAATTTGTATATATGTTATACTTATATCGACATATATTGATGTATGCCTATATGGATATTAGGTTAATACATATCTTTTTTATTGATGGTGTCCATATTTGCATTATAAATGATTATTTAAATAAATAAATAATTATTTGATGTAAGGGTGTGTACACCAATTTGTGACACAAAAAAGGTTCCAAATTGTGAAAACATGAAATAGGCCTTTTGCATGCACCAAATTTAGTGCTTGCCAACTGTTAAAGCTCAATAAATAAAAAATACACACCCATTTTTGCTCATTTCTGCCCTACACGACCTTGATCTATTATTTTTGTACTTTTCAACCCACACTCACAAAAAGGAAGCCCTTTTTTTACTTGTATCTTGTGATTGTTCATGAGGATTCCACCAAGATGTTGTAGAGGTGAAAGAGGTACATAATTCTGTTGTTTTAATTTCAAATTTGAATTAAATTATAGATTAAATTAGGTTTTTAATTAATATTTGTTTTAATTTTCAAGAAATCAATCTCCACCTCCAAATATTGAAAATTCACAATCACCTCCTCATGAAGACCCTCATGAACAAGAAGAACATCAAAATCATCCCTCAATTCATAGACATCCTATAGGAACACAACAAAATATTCTAAATCAAATAGGAAACAACAAAAGAGAGCTTGAACAATTGATTACAAGATTAAATGATACTAATGTAACACACCCTCGTAGGAGAGGCATTGTCGAATCCCTACAGTCGACTATATCTCACATAGGAGCAATGAGCGCACAAATTATTTTTTGGTCGAATAAGAGGGAGGAATTAAAATGATTTCATGCAAGTGTACTTTCCTATGTTCAAGAGAAAAAAGAAAATTAGCAAAGCTGACTTTTGTGCCCTTTTCATGAACCCAAGAACCAATGCACCTTTATCACTTGCATGCAAGAGGCTCCCCATCCATTGCTTCCACCATGAATTAATTAAAAATATTTTTTGGGAGTGGTGGTAGATGGTTTTTCACCAACCTCTGTGCAATAACTATGAGGTCTTGTAGTATTTTTTGATCAGGAAACTCTATTGTGAGTTTGTCCTTAATAAGATGCCAAATTATTTTGACTATCTAGACTTTCAAGGTAGAGGTGGGGGCTCCACACATGATAGAGCGAGTGCACAGTGTAATACACAGGAAACTGGCATCGAGATACTTGGCTAGACTCGTGGTGGATCATGTGACAGTTCCTTCCATTGTGAAGGATAGTGTCAAGGTGGAAACACTGGACTCGATTGGTTCACTCACTCAGAGCCTTGTATAGTGTGTGAGGACTGTAATAAAGCCTGATGTGGGCGAGTCTTCTAGGCCCAGAGTTCCATTCCACTTTTTTCACTCTTGTGCTATTGTTTGCACGTATGATGGTGTGAGTGCTTGGGATGCAAGTACACAAGAAACATCAGTTGCAGAGCAGATGGTTATGAAAAATGCCTTGTGGAATGAAGCATTCAACATTGATACTCAGGTAAATTTCAGCAAGTTTATTTAATTTTATTTATTAAATTTTATTTTGAAATGTAAGTATAACTACATTAGTAGAACGAATATGATGAAAATTTAGGGTTGGGCGAGTCTTCTAGGCCCAGAGTTCCATTCCACTTTTTCACTCTTGTGCTATTGTTTGCACCTATGATGGTGCGAGTGCTTGGGATGCAAGTACACAAGAAACATCAGTTGCAGAGCAGATGGTTATGAAAAATCCCTTGTGGAATGAAGCATTCAACATTGATACTCAGGTAAATTTCAACAAGTTTATTTAATTTTATTTATTAAATTTTATTTTGAAATGTAAGAATAACTACATTAGTAGAACGAATATGATGAAAATTTAGGGTTGGAGTGTTGATGATACAAGCACTATTCTCGTAGAACCTTATATTTTTATGTCATCGAGTCCACATGTATGTAATGATATTAAAGAAATAATTATTTTATGTGAATAGTTGAACCTTATATGAATGATTGTCTCATAACACACTTTGGATGTCAAACAGTTTGCTAGTGGACCTTTGGCATCGACACCTCACTATTCTTGTCCTCAAACAACTTTCACTCAGGTAACCTTTATTCATTAATGGTGTTGTAAAACAATGTTAGGTAGTTTTAGTAATTGAAAAAAACACTATTCCATATTATTGTACTTTTTAGCATAATTCCTTATGATTTTCTACAATTGTACTTTATTCTTTAATGCATCTATCCTATGAGGTTCTATTATGCTCCTTAGGTCTTGATTTTCATTAATTTGATTTTGAATCAAAATGACCTAGCTTTCTTCGCTCAAAAACCCTTTTAGTTCATGGTCATCCAAATTTTGACATGAATCCTCATTCAACCAACCATCTTTAAGACAATCCTTCATATCATTGGTCCTTGTGGTAATTCCACCTATTCTATAAGATACTCCATAATTCGTTTGTCCAAATATATCATTTTATTTCCCGTGAGAAGCACCCACATATTAACCTAAGAAAACCCATTTTTAGAAGGAACTACTCCAATACATGACTTTGATTGCCCAAAATTGTTTATACCTTGGTGTGCTCATATAAATTAAGCATTTGGTTGCTAATTTATTCCAATTGTAGTCTAATCACATCAAACTCCTACCACCAGCTCACCTCTCATTAGAGGGTAGCCTGACCTTGAGGAACTTAGTAATTAGAATAAAGTAATTAAAAGTAATCACTAAATTATAAAATATTGGTGGCTAAAAACTACAAATGGGCACTAGGAACTATAATAACAACTTAGATTGATATAATGTGATATACCTACAAAAGTAAGAAGATAATTTTTTTTTTAGTAAAAAACATGATGTCGATATATTATATTATATAATAGGAAGTAATTACAAATATCATTTTGCCATCAAAGAGACTGCCATTGTTTGTTTAGAACCAAAATAACCCACTAACTACCTTGTTGATCAAAACAATGGCATTTGATGTAGTAGTCAGTGGTGGAAAAAAACAAGCTTATGTCGACATTTTGAAACCCCACCAAAAACTTTGGATACACCAATTGCAATAAAACCGACAAGAAATTCACTATTAATTCTCCCCTGGCCTTCTACAAAATCAGCGTTAGCTTGCAACAAGGAGCTTCCAACATAGGGACATTCAGTAGAGGGGCACTTGCAAGTGGACCATTCAACAAAGGGTGAATAGCATGATCTCACAGAAACAACATTGCATATTATTTTTATTTTATGTTGACATCCATGGTGGTACAAAGACAACTTGAATTATTCTCCATTTCCCTCAAAAGAATTTGGTCACATTTATGTTCAAAGGATAAATTTATGGCATCATATATTTTGATGAAGCCCCTACGCTACTTCAGATACTTCATGGGAAATAGGTCTCCAATAAAGACCTTCCCTTTGAAAATATCATATTCCTAGACACCTCTTAGAAGAGAATTGTTCACCAAAAATTGTTCCTTTTCATATTTCTCTGCAATTTCTTATAATCATTAAGAAGATAATCATTAAATTTTCAATAAAGTACTCTAAATAATTGAGGAAGTTACTAATTTAATGTCATATCAATTTGAGTATATGAACACATGTTCCATGTTTGGAAAGCATTAAGAAAAATAACATTCAAAAATAAAATAAAATAGAATATAAATCTAGGAAGTATAGATTCATGTTTAAAAAAATCTAAATTGGAAGCTTTTGGGCCTATAAAGAAAGAATCTAGAATAAATACAAACGACATTTGCTTAAAAGGATGACACAAAGTTAAAGGTTCATTTTTCCATAGAAAATTCACTCAACACAAAAGAAAAATGAATTACTATTGCATTTCTAGTCTTATTATGGTTGAATTCTTTTATTCTTGCAATAAAATTTAAACTTAAAATATTAAGACTTTAAACTTGTTTTTTACAAATTTACCAAAAATAATATAGATTGGAAGAATCATATGCAAAATGATTCTAAAACACTACTACCATTGAATCATTATTTAAAGGTGAATCGATTTCCTTGATTGTTTATAAAAATTAGTTTGTTTTAGAGAAAGAAATTATTACCCAAACAAACATCTCTAATATCTATAGAAAGATAAATTACAAGTCCATCTCTAAAGAAATTTAGTTTGTAATAGAACCGTTCAAATAAATTTATATAGTGTAATAATTATCCCTAGCCACTAATATTTATTTCTTTCTATTATCGCATTACACCTTAAGTACTAACTTTATTGACAAGGTAACTTTTATCTCATTTAGAAGTGTCAAATTCATAACCTTACCAATGATAGTCATGAAAACAACCCTATGCCACAATATGATAAGCTCTCAATATTAGGGTCATTCCAAGACCCAACCCTATACCTAGAGGATTCATTTCTAATAAACCTATGCCTAAACCAAACCAAGCTTCAAAGGTGTCATTCTTTCTAAGCTGAGCAAGGAGTCTTATTTCAAAGATATGTAGTAGTATGTACAACCTCTACCTAGTATTTGGAGTCCAATTGTTTATGGTACAACATTGACCTAGTTGCATCAAGGTTTTGTTCTCTTTGAGACCTCATTTTGTTGTGTTGCATATGACTTGTGGTATATTGACTTTGAATTCCATTTTCAAGATAATAATCAACATTTTTTTTGGAGGTGTATTCTCCCCAATTATTTAATCCTAAAATTTTCAATTTCCATCTAATTTGTATTTTAATTAAACAAAGAAACTAATGAAAGTGATTAAAAAACTTCATATTTGTTGTTTCATTTTCAGATGTTGACATTAGACAACCCTAGGGATGTTTGTGGCACGATGGACCATGGAGTTGTTGTAGTAGTAGCAAGTTTTGATCCTTTGATAGAGGTATGCAATAGATTAGTAAATCTGACATTATATTTTCTCTTTTATTGGTCTATTATTGAAATTTTAATGATACATGTATGCATTTTAATTACTATCTTGATGCTTGCTATAGGTGTTTGTCACTCCATATCATCAATGTGTAACTATTGTAGATGAGCATGTTGATCATTTGTTTGTGGTAAATGATTATTCTATTATATGCCATTTCATAATTAAATTTCTATATATTAATGTCTATACTTATTGTATTAGTTGGATCTCTAGACGAGTGAAGAGAGGAGGAAGAGTGAGTGCATTCGAAAGAAAACATCATCAAAGGGAACTCCATCCAGTCGACGGTTGAAGGAACTGCACAATATCTTTCCTTCCAGTATTGGGAAATGACTATGTATTAGGGTTGTTTGTTGAATGGCTATGTGTGATTTTTGAACATATGTTTTGTACTATTGATATGTGACATTTTATGTCCATATGACATTTTTGCAAGCCTGTATGACTTTATTGGATATATTGTATAATTTTATTGACATATAACTATGACCATGTCATAGTATAGGTTAAGTACACTTGATCCATATGGATCAAATCATATTTAATCCACTAAGCATCAATCCCAATAAGATATTCAATGTAAATAAAAATGAAGAATCCATTAAAACTAACATTCTAAAACATGAAAGCTTGAAAAACATCTATTCTAAGCCATTGAATCTTATCCTATTGGGGAGTGGTGTCGCATTGATGTGGAATAGCGACCCTTTCCCAATCCCTTGGATAATATGAGCCTTTCCAATTGATTTTATTGATTAAAATTGATTAAAATTGATAAAAAAGATGAATGAAATCATGATTAAAACTAGATTAATAGGACAAAAGCTAAAATGATCAATGTAAATGTATGTAAATTTATTCTAAATGTATGCAAGATATGAAAGATTAAATCCCTAGTTTCAAAATATACTAAATGGATGCAACTAAGTTACCATGGAAGTCATTAATGGATGCTCTAAACTAATGATGCATGTAAATTAATCTAAAATACTTTTAAACATAAACCATGGATGCAAGATGAGAGTGATTTTCAACAACATAAGTTTGCTCTGAAAAGGTGGATCCATATTCAATAGATGCAAGATCTATTTATACAATAGGCAAAATGAAACCGATGGTCAAGATTGAAAGAATCAATCAATGGTCAAGATGGAAGGAAAATGGAGGCATAGATACTGGATTCCCATCAAGGGTTGAAAATGCAAGATGATATTTAATCAAGGGCTCACAATCATGCAAAGAATCATACTTTCAAAACTTCCTCAAGAAGTTTGTTGAAAGTCTGTTACAAGGAAGAATATTCCATTTTTCAAATGAGTGAAGAGGGAGAATATTCTAATGGATGAGGAAAATTAGAATTTAGTTAATCAAAACTAAATTTTAATGTGCAAAAGGAGGAGAATATTTCATGAGAATATTCCCTTTTGAAGGAATGTGCAAAGGAGAAATATTCTCAAGGAATATTTCCTTGCAAGTGGGAGAGAGAGGAATTAATTAGTAATTTGATAATTAAAACAAAGTGTTGATTATGCAAATTAGAGGAATTTATGATATCCATTAAATAATTACCTTATTTAATGAAAAGGGATAAAAATGACACTAAATTAAATAATTTAAGATTATTTAATTAAATGAGAGGACTTAGGTTGTTAAATTAAATATTTTAATTTATCCAATTTAATAGGACAAAAGGTTAGCATGAAAGGGGTAGGAATTAACCTAATTAGATTAATCAGATTAATAGGCAAAAATGATGCAATCAATTAAATAGCTAGGCTAATTTAATCAATTAATTGAAAAGAGGATGGGTTTTAGGATGAAATAGTGTTAGTATATCATATTCGAGTGTGTAATACCATTCAGGACATTTTTAAGTGTCTACAATAATGTTGTATGGTCTTATGGATTTTTTAATGTAAATCTTATTTTACCATGATTATCAGATTTTATCATTGAATGCTTTTCCTCTCACCTCACACTTCTATACATAAAAAAAATACTATAAGAGCACACTAAGGGTATGCATACTTAATTTTTTTTATAAAACATTTTCTTCAAAGGATAAACATATAAACAAAAGTCATAAATGATATATTAAAGCCTATAAGGAATAAAGTTGTGACATAAAAATGTTATAGTTAAAGGATTAATAAATTTACAAAGAAAGTTTTGTATATTATGAATGATGCAATAAATGTCCAAGAATTTGGCTGTGGTACATTGTAATTGTGTTGAGGTTCAACTTTAGCATTAGGTACCAATTGAAAAAACCATGTTACAAATTAAGCATGACAACACCAATATGAAGGATTTTATATAAAAATAAGCATGACATATAATAAATGTCTATTGATTCATTTAAAAATTAATAAAACTAAAACAAGGCCTACTAACATACTAAATAGATGCATAGGTGCATGGAAATGGTGGACAAAAAATTGGACACTAAGAATTTTGAAGGTGATTAAACATAATGTACTTTCTTCTTAAAAACACAATGCAAGCATGTTATGGCTCAATAAGCTCAATCCATAACACAAACACATTATAATATATGCATGTTATGCACACATATCAAAATTACTATGTGTTTTCTTTATACTGCATAGAATTTTAATCGTTGCTCTGATTAATATATGCCTTTTGTCCAATAGTATTTTAATTGCTCCCCTTATAGCTCTTCCTCACCATCACCTATCAATTGTAAAAAACCAAGAATTTTTAAAATAATGGCTCAATACAGCTAGTACCCATGCACACAGACATCTCATGTACCCATGTCATACCCTTATGCTATCTCCACTTGTAGAGAAAGCACCAACATGATGTAGCTCAAATTTTTTTGGGAGATTTGGGGTACAAAAAAACCATGAACAACATAGATGTTCCCATGTGGACATGTTGGGTTTGATGGTTTGGCCCCATGACACATAAAACAAAAATTAGGCTACCCTGCAACTTCACATTGCATGTATTTGATGATTTTTAGGGAATCAAAAAAACTTTCACCACAACAAAATGGTTTCAAGTATTCAAAATTTGAGAGATTTTGTTGTAAAGGGTCCTCACATGCACCTATAGGTTTAGACATAATGTTCATATATGCCACCGACTCCAAGAAACAACACGTGAAAGTTCAACATTTTTTGAACGTAGTGATCTTAAGAGAAAGTGTCGACACAGTGTATTATAGAATGTTTGGGAGAGTTAGGGTGCAAAATAGGAACATGTCTAGTGTATACATTCCCACCTAGATGTGTTGGCACTAATGGTTTCACTCCATAAATAACAAAACAAAAATTAGCCTATCTTGGGGCAAAAAAACCTTCACCATAGGCAAACAACTTGGAGATATGAAAAAATAAGAGAGGTTATTATAGAGGGATTCTATGTCATCCTTTACCTTCAAAAAAATAATTTCTAAGTGCCATTATTTTTTAGAAAGAGCTCATCAAAGTTTTCCACTTGTTTGCACTTTGGTCTCTTAAGAGAAATTACTACTACAATGTAGCCTAAAACGTTCTGACATGATGGGATGTGAAATAGGACCTTTCCTACCATAAAACTACCCATTTGGATGTGTAGGAACTATCAGTTTGGTTACACGATGAATAGAACAAAAATTACGCCACCTTGCAACTTTCACTTCAATGCATTTGATGCTTTTTCCATCAACTAAAAATTTGTCACCACAGGCAAATGGATTGGAGATATGAAAAACTGAGAGAGTTTATTGTAAAGGGACCCTATTTGACCTAGTAACTTTAGATGTAATGGTTGTAGCTGCTATGGTTTTAGAGAAAGATCTTGTAAAAGTTTTCCACTTTTTCACACTTAGAGCTCTTAAGAAGTCGTCGATACAATGTAGCTTGGAATGATCTGGCATGTTGGGGTGTGAAACAGGACCTTGTCTAGCATAAAATTTTGCAACCAGATGTGTTTGAATTGTTGGTTTGGTCGCACAATGAACATAGCAAAAATTATGCCACCTTGCAACTTTAGACTGCATGCATCTAGTACTTTTTCCATCAATTGAAAACTTGTCACCACAGGCAAACAACTTGGAGATATGAAAAATTGAGAAAGATTGTTGTAGAGATACCCTACATTATTTTTTACCTTTAGATGAAGCATTTCTAACTGTCATGGTTTTCGAGAAAGAGATCGTGAAATTTTTCCAGTTTTTTGCACTTTTGTCTCTTAAGAAAAATCACTGCTATAATGTAGCCTGGAATGTTTCGGCATGCTGGGGTGAAAAATAGGGCCTTGCATACCATAAACCTACCTGCTTAGATGTTTTTGAACTTTCGATTTGGTCACAAGATGAACAAAATAAAAATTACACCACCTTGCAACTTTCTCTTCAATGCATTTGATGCTTTTTCCATCAATTGAAAAGTTGCCACCACAAGAAAATGGATTGGAGATATGAAAAACTAAGAGAGGTTAATATAGAGGGACCCTATGTGACCCAATAAATTCAAATGGAATAGTTTTAAATTCCATAGTTTTTGAGAAATAACTCATCAAAATTTTCCACTTTTTCACCCTTAGAGCTCTTAAGAATTCACTGGTACAATGTAGCTTGGAATGATTCGGCATGTTGGGGTGTGAAATAGGATCTTTCCTAGAATAAACCTACCCACCCAAATATGTTGGGACTGTTGGTTTGGTCACATGATGAACATAACAAAAATTATGCCACCTTGCAACTTTAGATTGCATGTATCTGATGCTTTTTCCATCAATTGAAAACTTGACACCACAAAAAAATGGCTTGGAGATATGAAAAATGTGAGAGGTTAATGTACAGAGGGAATCTAATTGATCCTATAATTTTATATGGAACATTTATATGTTCCATGGTTTATGAGAAAGAGCTCGTCAAAGTTTTCCACTTTTTTGCACTTTGGTCTCTTAAGAGAAATCTTCGCTACATTGTAGCCTAGAACATTTCGGCATACTGTGGTACAAAATAAGACTTTTTCTATAATAAAAATACCCACCCGAACGTGTTGGAGTTGTCGGTTTGGTTGCACGAAGAACATAACAAAAATTATCCCACCTTGCAACTCTCTTCAATGTATTTGATGCTTTTTCCATCAACTGAAAAGTTGTCACGACGGGAAAATGGGTTGGAGATATGAAAAATTGAGAGAGGTTATTGTAGAGGGGCCCTATGTGACCTAGTAACTTCATACATAATGGTTTGAAGTTCCATGTTTTTTGAGAAAGAGCTCATCAAAGTTTTCCACTTTTTTGCACTTAGAGCTCTTAAGAAGTCGTTAGTACAATGTAGCTTGGAACGATCTGGCATGTTAGGGTGTGAAACAGGGTATTTCCTAGCATAAACCTACCCACTTGGATGTGTTGGAACTGTCGGTTTATTTACATGATGAACATACCAAAAATTATGCCACCTTGCAACTTTAGACTGCATGCATTTAACACTCTTTCCATCAATTGAAAACTTGTCACCACGGGAAAATGGATTGGAGATATTAAAAACTGAGAGAGGTTATTATAGAGGGACCCTACATGATTGTGTACCTTTAGAAAAAACATTTATAAGTGCCATGTTTCTGAGAAAGAGCTCGTTAATGTTTTCCACTTTTTCACACTTTGGTCTCTAAAGAGAAATCGTAGCTACAATGTAGCCTAGAATGTTTCGTCATGTTGGGGTGTGAAACATAACATTTCCTACCATATACCTACCTACCCAAACATTTTTGAGCTATATTTTTGGTTTCATGATAAACATATTTTTTTTATGCCACCTTGCAACTTTATCTTCAATGCATTTGACACTTTTTCCATCAACTGAAAAGTTGTCACCATATACAAATGGATTGGAGATATGAAAAAATGAGAGAGGTTATTATAGAGGGACCCTATGTGACCCAATAATTTTATATATAATGATTTTACATGCCATGCTTTCTAAGATAGTGCATTATGATAGTCCTAAGTAAATGAACTTTCAAAGAAAAGAAAATCCTATGTAATGAAATGAAAAATAAGTTAAGATCATGATTGAAGACAAGAAAGGACTATCATAAGGTCTAATATATAGTCATTATTGAAAATAAAGGACATTACAAGGTAAAATAAGCTATCAAACCTATATATCAAGCCAATTCCATGCAAAAGTCATAGTTAACTCATCAAATCAATAAGGGATTGTGCAAAGATAATGATCGGGGCAGAGAACAAGAAAACACAACGCTACAAGTCAAGAACACAATCATGTTTTCAGTAACCTACAAGTGAAGGCAGCAAGAGAAGGTTGCATGAAACTATGAACACTATCACATTCACCAAGCAAGGCATATCCATCATGGGACAAAAAGAAGAACTTATCATGGAGGCAGATTGAATTATAAAAGGAAGTCATATGAGCATATGCAATAGTCCAAGGGGAAGTTTGCACTAAAAGAAACCATCATGAAACAATGTTAAATATCATGTCACAAAGTTTTAGAGAATGCATTAGTATTGGAGACTTCAATTGACAATGCTCAAAGGTTGAGAAAGGGAAGACCTAATACATGAAGATAGTCCTATGTGTAAAATAAGTAGAAAATAATCATAAATGCAAGTCTATGACTATCACAATGCAAGTGAAGAACTTATTCATAATGCATGAACGGAAAAGTTTTCAAGCCTATGAGGAGAAAAGGATAGTCCTTTAATACATAAAGGGTAGAAACTTCATGCACACACATATAAATTGAAGTCATTTAAGAGAGGAAGTATATGATAGCAACCTTCAAGGTATTAAATAGTTGCTAATTGAAGAAGAATAAAATGAGCCAAAAAATCCAAGGCTAAATATGTATAAAAGATAACCTAAAGGAATATATAATGAGAGGAAGTGTATGAGAGAAACCTATCTTAGCATCTAATCCTTTCCCTCCAACTTGGGTGCCCAACCATGAGAGATAAACATTACATTAAATGTAATAAATGATAGAATACCAAGAAACACCTATTGCTCATTCCAAGAACCTACTTGAAGAATCCCAACAATCACTTATTTATCATTTCCTTTATCTTTTATTATCCCATTCTAGGCATCCACATTTAGGGAAAACAATATTAAATATTTATTTCCACAACCCACCTTTACCTCTGCTAGTGGACCCATCACCCCTAATGAGTATATTACAAACAATGGTGAGAATTAATATTACAAAATATTTTTCCAATACACCCTAAGTGCCTAGAGAAACTTTGCAAGGATGTTGGAACCATGAAATATTGGGAATAGGATTTACAAGGTGAATGACACCTAATCCTAATATTCTCCCACTTGACATAAGAATCACAAACAAGGGAAAAAAATCCCTTAGCCAAACATGTACCATCTGAATCTTCACCATGCTCTCATACTCCAACAAGATACTGATAAAAGAAACCTTGATAACCACCATCAAGAAAAAAAATCCTTACATCCTCCAACATGCCACATATGGAAGAAAAGGAACATGCCAAGGTGAAACATATCAACTGTCATTGAAAATTGCACCAATTTTTACATGAACAAAAGCATAAAATTCAAACGATAACAAAGTATCTGAGTATCTACCTTGTTGATACCACCTATAATAGCAATCACAACAAACTGCAACTCATCCAAGCTAACCATACTTCAAACCAAGGTATATAAAACATAGATAAAAGTTTGTTCCATTAATATACCACCTAAAATTTGCAATCAATTCTCTGTATATCCATGGACTCCTATCTCATTACACTATGCCAATGCACAAATGACCACAATCAAGGCCAACTAATAAATCTGCATAAATAATGAAACAATCTCATGGATATAGGCAATCCACATCTAAGTCATCCCACTACAAGAAAATTGGTAGCTAATCCACATCCTACATAACTTGTAGATCCAAATCCAATAAAACATGCAAAATCATCATTACATCAGTAACCAACAAATCAAGATATCATAGAGGATAAGTAGACATATATCTAGAAACTCCCACTGCATGAGTAATGTCAAATCTAAAAATAGATCAAGGCATACCAAGTCTATATATAGTACTCTTCATAGAGGATGTGGCTAATTCCTTTATTATATTATGTCAAGGAAAAATACAATGATATATCAATATTGCAAACAAATATGCTGCAATACCTCTCTCACCATTAGTCTCCATATCTCTCCCAAGTTCGTCACACTCAACCATGTGAAACCAAACATCTAGGAATAATACCATGACCAAAGAGAGAACCTACAAATTAAACCATGTCATTGTTCCACACTAACACGTACCAATTTGTGTAATGTAAGATCTTCTTCACCATTCCCAAACTGAAAGGATATCAACATCTAACATTCAAATCAAATGAAAACATGACAAAAAAAGATGTAAAACTCTCATACCAAAGGTAGATCAAACCAACTAATCATTCCCACAATAAAGGGAATATTCCCAAAGCCACATACCATTTCTTGTTCCTCTCCAAATAAGTCCTCAAAACTAGATCCATAGCTCAAAACCAAAAAAAGGAGAACACCGAAAATCCATAAACCATGCATCTTCTTCTTAACAAGTCTTCAAAAATTTTGTATTCGAGACTGACTCATTTGAGAAAATAAGATACAAAATAAAGAATGCATCTAATAATTAGGTGGACAATATCCTATCAAATCATTCACCTACCGAGTAGACCAAGAGTGGGATACAAGATTGTCTTTTACATACAACACTAAGAAATGGCAATCTTCTTTGCAGGTCCATAATGGATTCATATCCATAAGTAGGTGTAGACTCCCCAATCTTTCTGTTGAAATCCTCACCAAAGAGTAACCATCTCAACACACAATCCCATAAATAAGAGATCTCTTAGCCTCACCCAAGTCTCTCTAATCTCCATGAGCATCTACAAATCAATCCATGCCAACTTCAAATGAAACCCTACAAAATCATGAAGCTCCAAGCAAATGATTAATACTCAAAACCAAAGATAAAAAATAAGACCATTGTCAAACTTCCAATTGTAGAATCAAGAACATATCATGACATCATGATCTAACATCTCCTCTAATAAAATCACATAAAATAACCATCTATCATCAAATGATGAATCGACATAATTGCTAAAGCTCCCACTGAACTATGTAACCAAGCTCTTTAGGAATCATGATAACCATCTCCTAATTGAAGATCCTTCATGGCCCCAACATAATCAAAGAACTCAAAACCATGAGCTCCCAAAAAGAAGAGTACAAACCACGATCTCCAAACCAAGAAGATACAATTGCTACACATCCTTTGTCAATAGAACCAAAGATGTCATAACTGTCACTACAATCTGAAGGCAGAATACAAGAGCTCTTTATGACACCAACAACCATTGAAAAAGACCATCCATATTCTAATAAAAGATTATCCATGTCTCACTACACACTACAACAACAACTTAGAACCAAAATCTTGAAACAAAGAAGATAGAACACATTATGTAATTGCATAAATCTCCCATTGAAAGTAATAACAATTTATACTTGGCATCATGAAAAATATCATTGCTAACACTCTACTCAAAGTGAACAAAGCTTCTCATTCACCATAAACAACTGTTATAGATTCAAAAGAACAACTATATCAGGTACTCCCAATAACCATCTCTCACTGCAAGAAACATACCAATGTAACAATGGTGACCAATATTGGCCTACCAAATAGAATCTAGATCAAACAATTTTATAAGATCTACACATATGCAACATCTCAAAGGAGAAATACATAATCAATGCTCCAATCTCAAATAACTAAAAAAATAGATTTAACCCCTCATTAGTATCATACAAAATAAAGATAATCATGTATAATATGTGGATTTTCAAGACTCAAACACCAAAATCAGTGCTAGATCTAATTTTCCAAAAAAAGCCCACATAGGAGTATTCATAAATCAATAAGAACCCTCCAAACAACCATACAAACTTGTAACTATCTTCATCCAGAACACCTTGAATACAGTCTCATTACAAATCTACATACCACATATTTTAGTTAACATGTAAAACATGCAAAACCATCTTTGTAAATCTGAAATCCATTTAACCACCCAAAAATTCACATTAAACATGTCATCTGAATAATGAATAAGCACGGATCTACAAACCCATAGCTGAAAACAAGAGTAAACTACAACCCAATAGGAAAACCCAGGTTTTCTAGGATCTTATAACATATGAAACATATTGGATCCACAAATCAAAAATAGGTTAGTGTCTTATCTTTCAGTGCTTTCATGTAACCAAGGGATAAATCCATGAATCCAATATAAGCACTCCATTATGTAGTCCAAATCAAGAGTTTTTCTCCATGTGACTAGGATGTCTCTACCCATCCAACATGAACACCTTCTCACTATACATGACTACAAGGTAAAGTAAAAAAACCACCAAACAAGAGGATACACACATATTTATCAAACAAGAGCTCCAAGTTACCAAAACATAACCAACTCCATAATGATCCACAATCATGAGCTTCCAATGCCTTATATAGATCACATTGACAATATCCATGGATTTCAATCTCACAAATCTAAAAAACAAAGTTAACTCGTAGAACATTATGTTGAACAAGACAACTGAGAGGGAGGGGGGTGAATCATTTCTAGAAAATTTTAATCTTGAAAAAATTCACCGTAACTTAGATCAATCATAAATCCTTTATTCTTCTAAAATGATTAAACATTAAGTGTAAAGGTAGAAACTGAAAAGCAACACACATACACAATAAAACCATATTTATGTGGAAAACCCAATAAGGGAAAAACCATGGTGAGGATTAGCTCACAATATAAAGAATATCAAAACCGATTATAAAGGCTCACTGCTAAAGAAGGGTGACTACCAAAACAAGACTAACTATCTGGATTAGGACTTGCTATCCAACAAGAGGTAACCACCCGAAGGGCTCACTACCAGAGAGATACAAATAAGATAAAAGAGATATGTTATAGAGAGAAGACAATCTCAATGCAATAGAGGTTTCCACCACAATTTTCTCAAACACTTGTAGACATGCATGAATGATAGAGTGCACCTTCAACTCACTGCATCTAGAAACTTAGCATTTAGAATTCATACTGATTTTCCTCACTCGCATCACATACACACTAAATCACATTTATTTTGCATATATCTGCTCTATTTATTTTCACTTATATCTTTGTATATCTTTCACCAATAACTCATCTTGTATTTATATATCATCTTCAACTTTGAAACATATCCAAAGTCAGCCATCCATCATTTAAATTCAAATTAGGTCAACACCAAACATCATAGGGTGGAATTAGAACGAGGGAAACCCAAACACACACTTGATGAGGATCCAAATAGATCCTAACACACTTCATGATCTTCAAAGGTAGTGTTTAACACAAGGTTGGCCAAACCAATGTAAAAAACATAGAACAATTAAGCACACACAACCCTTAGCACAATCCAATATTTCTAGACAACACAATTATCTTCAACATGATCATAATAGATTAAATCCAAAACTATAAGTCATAAGACTCAACCAAAAATAAATTTGGAGCAACAAAATTTCTCACAAACCTCAGCCAGATACACAAAAAACCACAGTTCATAACTGGTGAACATATCTCACACTGTACAGTGAATCAAAAACCCAAAATATGGTTATAACAACTTCCAACAACCATGATCAATATATCTAAACCACACAAACACAGGAGCAAAACTTGGAGCAACCATTGAACACTTGCAACCTTTCTTTATTACAATTTTCTCAATATCCTTGACATTTACAACCAATAACCTGCATCCATGACATCAAAGACAACAAAAACCAGTTGCTAACCAATTGACCGGTTGACATCAATGAAAAAACCTTCATTATTGCAACACATTCATTTCTGCCCCAAAATCCTTCCAACAACCTCCAATTCCTTCTAAAAAATTCTCACAAGTTTTCCAAGCTAATAAATTAAAAAGAAGGAATACCCAAAAGCTAGTTAACCTTCAACTATAATACCAAATGATGAGAAATAAATAGGTTCAATATTGATTATTGGGAAATTCAATATCCATCCAAAAATGACTTCAATGGATGAGATACAAGGCTTGGACAACAACAATATGAAAATCTGAAACTTATATTCAAATATAAAAATTAAGTTTCCTTAATATGAAAATACCATGATTAAATCTATCTTCTTTATGATGCTAAAAAATAGCCAACTTAACATGCTTATAAACACTACCTTATGTGAAATTATAATAGTTGTAAATAAATAATATCATCAGCATAAGATAGCAGCAATGAGGCACAAATCAGCAACACAAGATCATCACATAATATAGGATTTACGTGGAGAAACCCTTGCGAGAAAAACTTCCACCAAGAAGAGAGGCCAAGTATGCATTATCATCAAATAAATGAGATTACAATACAACCACTTCCATTCTCATATTTTCCTCCAACATGGTAGCACATATATAACTATGGACAACCTCCTTATGCCTCAACCTTTCCTTGTTCCTACAGAGTAACACTACATTCAACTATTCCTCTCTAATTCTACATCTAAGAGGCTGATTTTATAGACTTTTGAAGGAATATAATGCACCAAACATGGAATCCAAAGATGACCCTTAATTACAAGCGACCCAACCCTTGGAAATCCTCCATAAAATATGAAAGGACACCTGTTTTAGCATCCAATAATTTACCTCCAACTTGGGCACCCAACCATGAGATAACCATTACATTAAATGTAATAAATGATGGAATACAAAGAGATACCTATTGATCATTCCAAGCACCCACTTGGAGAATCCCAACAATCACTTATTTATCACTTCCTTTATCTTTTATTATCCCATTCTAGGAATCCACATGTGGGGAAAACAATATTCAATATTTATGTCCACGACACACCTTTATCGCTGCTAGTGAACCCATCACCTCTTATGAGTATATTACAAAAAATAGTGAGAATTAATATTACAAAATATTTTCCCAATACACCCTAAGCACCTAGAGACACTTTGCAAGGATGTTGGAATGACATATGCCATAGGATTTACAAAGGTGGATGGCACCTAATCCTAACAAAATTCATGTGCAAATATTAATCAATCTAAAATTCAACAAGCTGAATTCTTCAGTAAATCACTATAGCAACACTGTAACAATTTGAAAATGACTTTAAATCACTATAATAACACTATATCAAGCTGAAAATGACTTTGAATCTCTCTAATGACACTATAGCAAGCTAAAAATACTTTCAATCTATAAGCCCAAATGTGATCCTTGAATAGAACTCAAATGAAGATAAGGGTTTTCATCCCCAAACCCAACTATGGAAAGCCAAGAGGATTTTCCTCCTCCAAATCTCTAACTCCAAGTGTTTAATCCCAAACACTTATATATCCAAAATGAAAGAAATAATGAAATGACCAAATTAGATAATTTTCTTTGATCCATGGAACTTTGCAAGTTTTTGACAAACTTTTTCCACCTCTCTATTGGGCACATGCAACAATATACACTAATGAGACTTCAAAAAGACACCAATTGGACCTAAAAATGGTGCATGACTATGTATGAAAAACACAACTCAATTAAAAAGTCAACTCAAATTAGTAGCACACTACTATTCATAGCAAGGACATGATTTGTTTAAGAATTTTATAGATCTATTCTATACTTGTACATGACATTGTATTATGATGCCTATAGTGTTTTAATCTTCTTTTTTGCAAGGCAACAAAAAATGAAACAATGTGTACTATATAACCATTCTGAAAATTAGGAGGCATGCTCCCTTAGATCTAACTAAACCTAAAATTAACCCTACACTAAAACTATAAACAAGATGCACAAATATGCACAGTATACAAGATTTCACTAAGAGGGTTTGCATAAATGAAAATGACCAATAGCCTATGATTTTTCTCTAAATGCATGCACTTGATTATTGTTGGAGTTGAGAAGATACAACACCACAAAAACCCAAAAGATCTTTGCAAGCAAATAACCTGTTACAAGGAGAAACAAAGAGAAGCAACAAAGGAAATGCTCAAAAATGTGGAGCCATGAATTCACACAAAATGTAAAATGAATTATAATACAAAAGATAGTTTTCAACTACATATAGATGAAAACCCTAAAAAGGAAAACCCTAGGCTTGCACAATAATAATTAATAAAGTAATTAATTATTATGTACCTAATGTTAGCTTAAGTGAAAAGAGGTAAAATGAAACTTTACGTAATTAAACAAATATTGTTTAATTAATAAAGTAAATACCCAATTACTCTAACACCCCCCCTTAAGATAAACATAGGAAGAAGCTAAAACCTAGAAGAAGCTACTAAAAACAAAAACAATGGGTCCCGACAACAAGGCCAGATCATATACCCATGTACAAAATTAATGCAAACTAAATGAAATGGGGTAAAGGAGAAAACCCAGTGGGAACAAAACTCCTCCCCAAAATAGAATGCAATGAATGAATGCAATGCACTAATGAAAGAAGGATAGGAGGTGGATAACATGATACCCCCCATAGACAACTTCTATCATATAAATACATGTACAATGGTTTCGATAGGAGAGATAGAAAGAGAGAAGAAGGCCCCCCCACAATGAAGAAACTCCTGTCACAATGGTAAATGCCTGATGTAGAATCCAAAAGGAGATCCTGAAGTGGCAAATGATATTCCTCCCCTTGGGAAGAAACGGATCCATGGACCTATGTCGAAGAAACACTGTGAAGAATGATGAACCAATCTGTCTCAAGATGTGTGCCATGATAAGATGCTGAAGAGTCTCACTGTCTGAACTGAAACAAATAATGTCAAATCCAAACTGATGTGGAGAATACTAAAATGGAACCTCTAAATGCATGGATAATGGTGGGCGAACAGTGATAACCTGACTGTCAAGGTAGAGGAGATGAATGTCCTCAAAATAATCCTCCAAATCTGCAATATAGGACTCAACAAACAAGAAAGATATGTCTGCAACATAAGAGTCCAAAGTAGCTATGTCTGGAAGATATATGATTCCCTGCTGCACTGAATCAAGAACAACAAGAGATGCTGATGAAGTCTCAGTCTGAAGAGTAGGAACTGTGAGACAAACCTTTGATCCATCGGAACATGTAAGGGTGTCTAAATACTCAAGCTCCTCTAAAGTATCATGATCAAAGAGTGTATTTTCTCTCCAAGCAATGGGTATGAGACAATCTAAAGCAGGATCCTCTGGGAATGGAGATAGAATAGGGTCTCCATAGATCTCCCAAAGACGTGTCCAAAGTGGGTGAGGACAATCAATGTCCGATATAACCAACACAGTGTCATGATCAACACTAGACAATATAAGTCCTATTATGTGATTTCTAATAATATCCCATGCTAATTTGCCCTCTAAAGTTGCTGGTTCAAGTATGAAATCATACAAATAAGGCAAAATATTAAGCCACCTACAATGTGTAAGTATACCCTTTGCCCATGACTCATAATTACCCCGTTCCAGAAGAACAACTGAAGGGTGAGTAGAGAAACCCATGATAACTCTTCAAATGAAAAATTCAGAGACTAATGATCTCAGCAATGATAAAGCATATCAACATAACCCATCCAACGCAAACAAACCCCATGTAGGAGCCAAGATGACCAAGTAATTGAACAAAGTGTAAAAACACACAAAGCTGAATAAAAAAATACCTGGTAAATATTATGATAAAATAGACTGTAGATCTGGAAAGAGCACTGTAACACCTTTCAACGCCTATTCATTTGCGCAAAATGGACACCATGGCCAAAAATTATGAATTTTTCAAAAAACTGAATTTAGCTTGCAGGAAACGAATTTTCTAGCAAAAAACATTTATTTCTAACTTGATTTCTGGAAAATCTACTCACTGTTTGTAAACAAAAATAAAAACCCAGAAATATTTTGATGCTAGAAACAAAACCCAGAAATCGTTTCTTGATCCAACAAGTAGAATATGAGAAAATGATTTTTTTTTTACTTTCAGCCAAGAGAAAAATGACGCGCACCATTTTTTCAATAGTGATTTTCTCTAGATCTGTGCAAGATATGCAAAATCTAAAAGATACCCAATTCAGATTTTGACGCTAGCTACAAAACCCATAAATCGTTTTTCCTGCAAATGAGTGAAAACTAAATTTTTGAAGCAAAAATGATGACAGCTCTAATAAAAAAGGGCTTGCAACAAACCCTTGTAGCTCCAAAAATCTTCAAAACAAGAACAAGCAGTTGCAGATTTGAAGCTTTGATACCATGTTGGAGTTGAGAAGATACAACACCACAGAAGCCCAAAAGATCTTTGCAAGCAAATAACCTGTTACAAGGAGAAACAAAGAGAAGCAACAAAAGAAATGCTCAAGAATGTGGAGCCATGAATTCACACAAAATGTAAAATGAATTATAATACAAAAGATAGTTTTCAACTACATATAGATGAAAACCCTAAAAAGGAAAACCCTAGGCTTGCACAATAATAATTAATAAAGTAATTAATTATTATGTACCTAATGTTAACTTAAGTGAAAAGAGGTAAAAGGGAACTTTACGTAATTAAACAAATATTGTTTAATTAATAAAGTAAATACCCAATTATTCTAACAATTATTACTATAATTGTGGCTTACAATGAGATTTTTATATATTGAAGAATGGAAACTATTTAAGCATGAACAAACACCACAAATTCCTACTAGCTAAAACAGAGTCCAATAATCTACTACAAACATGATTTGAAGGAGTAACAACTTGAATAAATAACAAAAACATGAATCTTGAAAATAAATTCTTAAGTCACATACAAAGCTACCACTTACTAAATGAAAAACATCATGAAAATCTTGACAAATTACTGCAAGAGAAGATGCCCATGAAGCATATGGAAATTCTATTGAGGTTGAGTGATAGAAACCCCAAGGAATATGATAGTCAAATGATCATGAAAAATTGTAGCAAAGATCATTAGAGGACAGTCTTAAAGGAATTCTCAAAGAGGCATAATGGGTAGCATGTTGGCAGTCATAGAAGGGCATATGAAGGTTTGAGTATCAATGCACAGTCAAAGACATGAGGGCAATAATCCCATGAAAAATTCCAGATGTTAAGATAGTGGTCATAAGAATGAGGGCAGTTTGTTGTCCAAAATGACCTTATTGTGACTATATAATGCAAGTGAAGACCTCACGTGAACAATACAAGGCAATCTCTTCAAAAAAATGTGATGAGATCAAAATTTCAAATCATGATTAATGAGGGCAGAACATTATGCCCCTAATTTAAAGAATGCAAGGAAATCCCTCTGGTAGGAAATATTTGATTGGATACAGGCCAATAGGGGGGCTCGATGACTAGTGGTTGGTGACTTCAACTCCCCCCCTATACCCCTTAGAGAAGTGTAGAGGTCTGATTGATTACTCTGATAGAATGTCTGATTTGGATGACTTCTTAAATAGTATCGGTCTAGTGGACATTGATTTGCAAGGCTAGTCTTACACTTGGACTAATAGACATTTGGGGGATGGTTTGATTCAGGTTCATCTTGATAGATTCCTTTTTTCTCCCAATTGGATAGCCTTACTTAATGCTATTCTATTGGCTTTACCTCAGATGGTTTTGGACCATAATCCTTTGTTGTTGGTCTTAAATGAACATTTTGTTGTGGGTTTGTTCTCTTTTCGTTTTGAGACCATGTGGAATTTCCACCCATATTCCAAGAACAAGATTGTTGCTTGGTGGAATATCCATGTACATGGCTCCCCTATGTTTAGGATTTTCCATAGACTCAAACATATCAAAAATATGGTTAAGGGGTGGAACAAATAGGTGTTTGGGGATGTTTTTCATTAGAAAAAATTAATTGTAGAAAAGCTTAGGGTGACTTAAAAGAGGATGGAGGAAGGGGATTTATGTGTTTATACTTGTCAATAGGAGAGGGATGAGTGAGTGGAATGGGAATTTTTTTTGAAAAAAGAAGAGGTTTTCTAGAAGCAAAAATTTGGAATTCAATGGCTGACTGAGGGGGACCGAAATACGTCTTTCTTCCATGTTTCAGCCCTTAAGAATAGAAAAAGGAATCAAATAAAAACGTTGGAAAATGAGTCAGGGGATGTTGTTATTACCCCTACTCAGATTGGTCTTTCGGTTGCTAGTCACTTCCAGCATGCTCTTTCGACTCCTACTGAGGCTCCTAATCTGACATTGGATAACCTACTGTTGGAACCCCTTACTACTCATATAACCCAGGAGGATAATGATGCTATTTTGGGGGATATTACTCCTAAGGAAGTTCAAAATGTTGTGTTTATTATGGGTGTGCATAAGGCCCCAAGACCCAATGGTTTCCCCTTGACTTTCTTCCAGATCTTTTGGGATGTTTTGGGGGAGGACCTAACTCTGGCAACAAGGGAATTTTTCAATTTTTGAAAAATACTTAAACAACTGAACCACACCATTTCCCTTATTCCAAAATTTGAGGAACCAAAGACCATGGTTGATTTTCATCCCATAAGCTTATGTAACACTGTTTATAAGATCTTCTCCAAGATCTTGGTGAACTGCTTGAAACCCTATCTAGATAAAATGATAAGCCCAAGCTAAAAAGGCTTTTTTCTAGGTCACCATATCTTGGATGCAACAATTACCACTCATGAAATTCTACATTTTATGGACTGGTGCAACAGTGATAGTATGGCGTTTAAGCTTGATATCTCAAAAGCTTATGAAAAAGTCCTAAGGGAATTTATTCCCAAAGTCCTAGATAATTTTGGCCTCAATCAGAGAGTGATTACAATTATTTTGGAATGCATAACCACGGTGAAGTTTTTTTTTGGTTAATGGAGTGACCCATGGTTTCCTTGCAATTGGGAGAGGTATTAGACAAGGTGACCCCCTATCTCCTTATTTGTTCATAGTGGCTGTTGATGTGCTGAGTAGGAATGTTGCTCATATTCTATCAGAGGGATTCATCAAAGGTGTTAAGCCAGCTACCACTTTAGATCCTACTGTCATTCAACAATTTTTTGATGAAACTATGTTGTTCGGGAAATCCTCGGTCATGGAAGCTAGGAAATGGAAAATTTTACTCAACAAATATGTGAATTGCTCAGGTTAGTGCATAAATTATAATAAGAGTATGATCTATTTCTTTAACTACACTCTTGGCTTGCAGGATCGTGTGATTGTTGTTTTGGGCTATGATTGCCTCCCTTCCTTCAGTGTATCTGGATCTTTCTCTCACTGTCAAGGAAGTCACTCCCAATTTTTGGAATACTATTCTTGAGAGGATTTAGAGGAAGATGGTAGGGTGGAAAGGTTCAATCCTTAGTGATGCTAGTAAGCTGCAACTCCTTACTACTACCCTTTAAGGGATTATGGCGCACTTCCTTTCCATGTTCAAAATTCCTAGTTACATTACTGAAAATTTTGAAAAGATTCAAAGGGTTTTCCTCTGGTATGGTACTGAGGAAAAAAAGAAGATGCCTTTGGTCAGTTGGGATAAGGTGTGCCTTCCTAAATCAAGAGGAGGACTGGGTATTAGGAAATTACAATCTACCAACAAAGACTGATGTAGGATAATGAATGATAAATACCTAAGCAATTTCCCCCTAATCAAGTGCATCTTAAATAATCACCCCCGTGCGTCTTTGTATTGGAATAATATTTGCAAGATGAAGTTGCTTCACTCAAGGCTGAGATGGAAACTTGGTTGTGGTAGAAATATTCATTTTTGGGAAGATCCTTGGCTATTCAAATCTCCCTTGGCCTTTTCTGGTTTCAAGAATTTGATGGAGCCTGCTCTTGTTTTCTTTAGCAGAATGTTTGTGATTACCTTCAAGGTCTGCAGCGAGTAAGGAAATGGAAAGATTTATGTTTATGGTGCCCTCTCTCCTCGGATTTGAAACTATTGGCTAATTCCTTATAGGACATTCCCTCTTTAACCAGAATCTCCATATCAAATATTGAGTATGATTTGTTTTGGACTAAGGAAAGCAAGGGAAATCTCTCTATTAGGACGAATTATAGTTTTCTATCAGACAGGGGTATTCAGAGAAAAATATGGAAATAGGTTTGGAACAGACACTTGACACAAAAAATAAACTTCTTCTAGTGGACGGCTTGTCACAATAGAATCCTAACCCAAGATAAAAAAGGGAATTCTAGATCCTAAATAGGTGCATGCTATGCAAGAATAATGAAGAGTCGGTGGATCACCTATTATTGCACTGTCTGTTTACTGTTGAAGTTTGGGATCTGGCTTTTTGAAGGTTGGAGACTCATTAGACCATGAATAGGGACTTAAAATATTTTATTGAAGGATGGACTGGACCCTTCCAACACTCTCTCCCCATGGAGATCTGGTGTCAAGTCCCCCCATCATTTGTTGGTGTTTATGGAAATAGAAGAACAATCAAATCTTCAAAGACACTGAGAGAAGCCCTAAGGAAGTTTTTGGCATAGGGTCCAAAATCATTATTGAAAGTGTCTCTCTATACACTTGGAAACCCCCGAACATCACCATTTTGAATGGGAGATCAAAATGGAAAAATCATGGAACATGAACCTGGAGACCAATTGCTTTGATAAATCCAAGTCTCTGGCTAGGAGAAACACAGTTTGGAACCCCCCTGAGGATTGGTTGGTTCAAACTAAATTTTGACATAGCAGCTAAAGGGAACCCTGGTATGGATAGTATTGGTGGCATTATTAGGGACTATAAGGGCAACTTTATTGTTGGGTTTATTGGATGAATAGGCATACAGTCTTCTATGATGGAAAAATCTCGGGTGCTGCTCAAGGGCATCGGGGATATTGTCTCTTTGGGCATAAAAAATATGCACATAGAAGGGGACTCTTTGACTATGATTGACTTTATTAAGCTTTTTTGTTTTCATAGTTGGAACATCAAGGATACCCTTCTGGACATTAATTTTTTTGACCTCAAAATTGGAAAGGGAGCATTTGACTCACACCTTTTGTGAGGGTAACCAAGTGGCGGATGGCCTGGACAACTTGGGTTCCTCTTGGATTCTACACAAATTTCGGAAAAGACTCAAGGATCTACCAATAAATATCTAAGGATTGATCCTTACAGAACTAAAAAATATAACTATTTAATGGTTACAAACAATGTTGATTTTTGTAGGTATAGGTGGCACTACACGTTAGGTCCTTTAATGATGGGGACTAATTCATATGACGTGGCGAGTTTAAAGCGAGATGTTAAGTGGTTCTTTGGTTTCATGACTATGTATGGTAGGTTCCTTCGCCTTTATGGCTTGTCTTATCATAAGTACCGCATATCCCATCAAATCTTTAGGAATGTGTGTATTGTGATGTGTTATCTCCAACTTGCTTAATATTTATTTTCTAATCAAGCTAATGATGACCATAAGATTTTATGAGGCATACTTAAGGAATTCAAATTTTGGTCTTGTGGCTAAAAGATCTAGGAAAATGTGTAAGCTCAATATGAATTATGGCATGTCGAGTATTAATTATCTAATATTGTTTATCATGGCTTATTGCCTAAGCTTATTGTACTTAAGGAAAGATTATGGCCCTGCAGTGTTGGCTTCATTGGGAATGACCAATAGAGCATGTAAACATATAAAATATTTAATTACACCTTCTCATCATTGGTGGCTTGGTATTGATGCTATAAGGGAGGGTAAATTCACTGATGGCTAGTCCATTTTTCAGATAACTTTGTTTTCTTGGGCTAGTTTTTGTGTGTTGTGTGTCAACATGGGTGATGAAAGGGTCAAGACCGAGCCCTACAATTGCAAAGAATTTCACAGGGACCCCATTGTGTGGCACATCTGTATGGAGGGGGTTTAGCACCACTATTAGAAATTTTGGTGGGTCATGATGAAAAATGTCAGCTCAATTTGTTGGTTCATGTAGGGATAGGAGAGTCACCATGGGAGGCATTTCATTTGGTTTTAATGAGGAAGTGATAGCCAAGGCGATGGGCCTTTCCTATGATGAAAAGAAGTACAAGAAGCACACCAAAAATTAGGACCTTGAGAGTCTCAATGCCTTCTTTAAGGACAATGAGAAGCCGATTAAGAAGTAGTCAAGCTTTGACAAAGAGGCGCTTCCAAAACCTTGTGACAAGGTGTGTCTTGCTCTCATGAAATACGTTACTTTAGAAGGTAGATTTAAGGTTTCTTATTTTTATCATCTATTATTTCTAAACCATCTAAGGCACAAAATGATCCTTAGCTTTCCCTTCTTTCTGTTGACCTCCCTTGATAATTTGATCAAGGAATCCCATGAAGCTGCTGCTCTTAACCTTGACCAATCACCTCTCCTTCCTCTACACCAGGGCCTCATTCTTAGGCTTTATCACTTCCATTTGGCCCTATGCCCCCCAAAACCCATATTTGTTGTGTGTGTGGAAGAATTGGAATCACCTGACCTAGCCTCTGAAAAATTGTCCCCCGCTGCTTCAGTGGGTCCAAAGAGAAAACACCCCCACTTGAAAATGAACCTCATGTTACACCTAAATCTAAACCTCCATCAAAAAATAAGAAGGGGGAGGTTGGGTTGGCCTATTCTAAGTTTGTGTCCAGATTGTGCAAGCTAAAAAACAAGCCCACCAAGTTGGACAACAGACCTATGACAAAGAAGAAGGGGAAAAAAGACACTACGTTCTAGGTGGCGTTGTCGATCACTAACAATGAGGGAAAGAGTGTTGTGGAAAAAGACTCCAAAGCTGACACTATTTTTTCCACGAGTATTGACATGGGGACAAAACAAACAAGCATCGAGATGTCTCAAAAATTGGAAAAGAATAAGAAAGGGATTTTGGTGGATGATATTTCTAGCAATTCAGAGCGGACTGGCAGTAGAGTTGAATGTAAGGACATTGTTGAGGAGGAAAAGGAATTCATGGAGGGTCCCAACCACTTCTCGAACCTGAAAAAAGTGCTCAAAGAGGACTCCACCCATTCTTCAGATCCCAGGGTTGTTGAGGAAGAGATGACTTAGTGGAAGAACAAGGATGAGGACATCAACAAGATGCGAGAGCACATGGTGAAACTTGAATAGAAATTCAATAGGCTAACCCATTTCACTATTAAGATAACTCACAAATCTACCATCACACTTTATGATGTCATCAAGGAGGATATAGACAAGAATATCGAGGTTGAAGGCCCTAATTGGATTGGGGATGATTTTTTAAATCTTCTCATTCAAAAATGGGAAGGTGTTGCCAATTAGTGGTATGTTCTGTTTGTGTTTGTTGTGTCTCTACTGTCCATGTGTCACGTTTGTTATCTTTTTGGTCTCTATTGTTTTTGGTCTGGTTTCAATGATGTACTATTGAACTTGGTTCCTCTTTGGCCCTGTGGGATCTTTGTGTAAAGGGCACAACTCCCTATAAATGCTACTTATCTTATCAAAAACAATCATTCAAGAGCCTTGATCATAAACACTTGCATTATTTCCAAGACTGAAATGAATAATATGTAAAAGGTGAGTTTGGTGTGAAATGGAATCATGATGATCCAAAAAAGCATGATGTTATGAATGAGTTGGCCCCAATGGTAGCTACAAGCATGAAGCCATGTAAAAATTTAGTGTAAGTTTGAGTTTGAGTCTACGATGAAGATACAAGAATTTAACCAAGTTGCACTCCAATGAAACCATGCAAGTTATAGATGTAATTCATGATGTATATGATTTCCATGGAGTTGGAATTGATGTTCCCTCAATAATCTATATATAATTATGAAGTAATATTAAAAACTATGAAATAATGTGATTTAAAAAATTGAAACTTTATAATATATGTGCTTTTCTCATTTCTATAGCAGTTAGAACACAAGATAATGATATATATTTTGATAACCAAAAAAAAAATGATCAATAACATGACTTTACAAATTCAAAGTACATACTTTCAAATAAATCCAACGAACCATCTGAGTCTTCTCTAGTCTTTATTGTGTCAATTATTACCTCATGGTCAAACTCATGCACCTTCCACAAGTTCTTGTTCACAAGTCTATCCCCATATTTGATCAAATGAATGTTGGTTTCCATGATAAGGCTTCAATAGTGAAGAATATTCTTATGCATGTCAAAGTCCTCAAACAACCACACATCAAACTTCTTAACTAGGTACCTTCTAAGCTATGTTCCAGTAATAATCGCCGAACCTGTAGGATATTCTATGTTTTCTCCATCTGTAATTGAGGCCTCCAATTTTATTTTGTCCTCAAAACAATGACACAAGTAATAATATATTCCCTCTTTATTGTCTCCATCTACAATCACTGCATAAACATGCCCTGCATTGATATGTGCATATAGTTATATGAATTCAATTCAAACATTACAAAAAAAATACAAAGTAAGATAAAACTATGAATTTTGTAAACTATGCAAGTAGATAAATTACATGGTTCTATTAGATCCGATACATGATCAAAGTCAATGGATGATTGCATCTTTGTGATTTGTAGTGTTGTTGAGAGCTAATTTGTGTTAAGTGGACTTAGACTTCTTAACCACCATTCGTCAACCCACTCCTTTGACTCACACTCATTCCAAGCTTGAATTGTACATGAAGAACAAAAGCATGCCATCTTCTACATATGGATAGTCCATGAACCTTCATTGTAGCTTCTAAAAGAGTGTAGCTCACTCAATCTTGTCAATGTACAATAGTCCTCATATTTTATAATGTTAGTATCATCTACCAACCAAAAAAATATATGAACTAAAGAATTACCTTCATTACCTGGACCCATAGCATGATTACACCACTAGATGATTGATTTTGCATTTTTCAACTTTGAATTGTCTTTGTACTTTAACTCTTCTCGTGCTAAGGCTCTTTTAATACATGCTCTTGCACCATCATGCTCCCCCTTTCCATGCCCAACCTTAGAGAAATTCCACATATGTTGAGCACCACTGATCTTATGCATCTTGCTCAACCAATAAAACATCTTGGAGTTCTTGAATTGTGATGTACAATTATCTAACCATATGATATGTTGATGGAATAATATTCCCTTACTAGCCAAATCAGCATAGAACATCTAAAAGCAACCTTGCACGAACTTTGTAGAATGTGTGTGATCATCTCTGATGTAAAAGTGACACTCCCTCAACATCTTCCTATCATCCTATTTATTATCAATTGCAGATGAATTCTATATGCACAAATATAGAAACATGTGTGTAGCTTTAGTATTGCGATTGCATCTCGTTCTATGGTTGTAGTGTGTAGTTCTCTACAAATTCAACACCTGAAACAATGGTATGAAGTGGAAAAGTGTCCTTACATAACTTGAACTGTGAGTCCAACCATTGAGCTCTATGTGAATTCCTTGCATACTCATACACCACATGATCACAAAAAATGCCCATAAATTGATACATTGGAATCTTATCACTGATCGGTTCACACTTTTTTGCTTCTTTCCCATCTTTTATACTATAGGCCATTGTCTTATATTTTCCAAACTCCATAATTTTGTTTCCAATTGCATGTATACTATGCATATGTTGACAAATTTATAAATGTTTCAAGCCAGCACAATGAACACATGTGCCATCCAAGCATGATTTCTTGTAAAAAAATTGACCTTCCACTCTTTCACATAAAATGGTAGATATGAAATCCCTTGAAGATCTAGGTGGAGGCCTTATGTTACATTCCTATAAAACATTGATAGTATGCATATCTACACATATATATTGATAAACATCATAATGGTGAGAAAACTCAATATGTACTCTACAACAACAAGTAGTGCATGTGTGATTTGTTTTGACATAAAAAGGATTTAGCATTTCAAAAAACCTTTGACAAATTTTGACTTGATGATACATCTCTACAAATTTAGAATAAAAATGGGTTTGAGTCATATCCAAAAAATGATTTGGGTGTGGCTCATAGATTCAACTACTAATTATCCTTCTTACAACATCTCTTTGATTGAGAGAGACCCTTGTGTTATTCTTCCAAAATTCTTTGATTAGGGATGTCAAGGCTTGAACAATTTATTTATCTTTTCATGGTAGTCTACCTGAGAATTCCCATAACTCATTGTTGCTTGGATCCTCCACTCTTTCACGCCTTATTTTGGCTCATTAGAGATGATCTACTTATTTTCAAAGTTTTACTTGTCTTTGAAAGGATCATCGTATTCTTGGTTTGATTGCTTACCAATGTTGATTTCATCACACTCCATGCGGCATTACTATCTGTAGACACTGAAAAATGTCCTGTTATGATATCATAAACTTGAATTAGGTATACTAACATCATTTCGTCTTGGAACTCATCCTCTTTTTTCTTAATTAATTATATTATCCTAGCTATTTAATTAATTGCATCATTTTCGTCTATTAACCTAACACATCAAATCAGGTTAATTCACCCCCTTTCACACTAATATTTAATCTCATTAAATTAAATAAATCAAACTATTTAATTCAAGTTAGTGTGCAAACTAGCACATATATAACAATAAATATCATAATGCATAGAAAATTCAATGTGTATCCCACAACAACATGTAGTACATGGGCTATTTATCTTAACATAAAAAGGTTTGGCCATTTCAAAATACCTTTGAATAATCTTTTCACAAAATTATGAGTCATATCCAAAAAGTGTTTAGTATGTGGTTCACAATTTTGAGATCCAATTCTCCTTCTAACAAGATCTATTTGAGTGGGTAAAATTCGTGTTATCTTTTCTAAAAAAATGAATTAAATCTCTAAAGGCATTAATAACAACCTTGTCTTTGTGTGGGATTCTACCCGAGAATTCTAATAGTGAATTACTATTGGGATCCTTAATTTTTTCATATTTCCCAGTGGATTTTAATAGTGTTGGTCTACTTATATTTAGTGACCTATTTATTTTGTTAACTAAATGAGATTTTTTTGTTTAATTGCTTATTATAGCTAATGTAAGAACATGTCGAGTAACTTTGCTATTTTTAGTGCACGAGGCTAAACCTACTAATTAGTACACACTAATTAGATTTCTTATGTTAGCTCTCTCACCATTGGTATTGGATGATCTTAAACCAAGGATCTTCATAGTATCTCTATAATTAATATTTTTTGCATTCCAATGTACTCCAATCATTTTTATTCATATAAAAAATAATAACCTCTTACACTATTGAAAAAAGGTGTGTAGAAAGTGGAATAACTTGTAACTTGGGACCTTGAACATGATTGTCATGTGACTTTTTTCCCGTTTGGGATCCTTTTAGCCTCAACAAAATGTGTGGCATTGTTCCATAAGGATATTATGTTCTTATTGCTAAGCAGATTTACACTTGAAATGATACTTTGACCCATCCAATAGAAAGTGACAAATACACATAAACAATTAGAGAGATTACGTATGAAATGCCAATCTTCCTCTACAAATGAGAGGGGAAGCTCCCTCGTATGATGGGGTTTTTTTAGTTTTTTGTGTACTTTTCACCTAAAAGTATGTAAGGGTATGAATGGTTTACAATGATTAAAAGTGATAAAACAAATATCAATAACAAAGATACCAATATTACTGAAGTCATCTCACAAAAATACTTTAAATTGAAACATTTCCATTACAAGGATCACATACTACACATAAGAAATCTAATAATGAAAAAAAATTCAAACCCAAATACATCCGATTTTAGATACTAAGAAATGAAAATATCTAAATATACTTATGATGATCTAACAATCGCTTTCACAAATTAATTTTGACATGGAAAAGGTTATTATCAACACATAATGTACAAAAGGTCAATAAAAACAAGAAGAAAATGTCATGGCTGCACCTCCAAAACTATTTTCCATTGCTTTTAGAATTGTACAACTCCAAACATTTCCCTTCTGTCAAACTTGTGAGAAGAAAAATTCCTTTACAATGCTTAGAGCCTTATTTTCATAGAATCTCCCCTATAAATTTACCTTATGACCAACTCGAAACCACCTTAGTAACTACCTCCACAAAAAGTGAGAAGTAAAACTAAGCTTTATTAAAGTTAGAAAATTCTTAAATTTGAGAAAAATAGATTATTTTCTAACTTATTACAAAAATGATAAAGTAACCATTTCAAAATGTTACAATAAAACATAACCAGTGACTTTGACTTAATTACAATGAGAAATTTATATAAATTTGCTCCATTTTTATTTATCCGCACTACCTATGGTGTCCTTTGAAGAAGTCCTTTGAGTTGCATCTTATCTTTGTTGAAGGGAAACTGTTGCCTTGAATTTCCTGAATGACTTAACAAATAATGCTAATACTTTATTCCTAATGATAATTATATTCACCATCCTTATCTTCCAAATAGCATGCTCTTTCTAAATATCCTCTATACCCTGATGGCAGCTAGTCAAATGATTATTGTAAGTCTTAAGTGCAACTAAAATAACACTCATCTTATTCATCACATCTACACTGAAATTTTATTTGTTGAAAAATATATGTGTATCATCTTCTCAAAGTTGTCTTGTATGACTTGAACACCCACACTTTGAATCTCATCTCTTGTTGATGCATCTAGAATGATTGATAAGAGATCATCTTAAACTTTTATCTTTATCTGCTCACAAGAAGTCAACAATTTTTCCTATTCCATTATAATTTGGTTAATATTAATGAGTTTCAAATCTATACTCGAAAGTCATATGATGCAAATGGCTCCTCCCCACTCTCAAAACAAACATAAATACTCATTCTTCAATTCCAAAACTTTGCACAAATTCATTTATCACAGCTACCAATCGAACACCCCTTTATTTGACAACAAATTCACTTCTAATTTCACAATAAAATTTATGCAAAACCAAATTAGCACAGGTATACACATTGAATTTAAAAATCACTCCACAAATGGATTTCAATTTATTTATTTTATCCATTTACATGATATTTTTGTAGATTTCTAAGTTTCGGGCTCTCCTCCAAACACCTCCCCTTGACCAATCTATATTCTTGTGTCTGTATCAACAACTCTATACATCTTCCCCAAAAGTGACGAGTTCTCAATTTCTCCTTAAGTATTCACAACTGCTATCTCTTTTCTCTTCTATGATCTGCCCTCTTATTTTCCCTTTGCTGTTAAATTTTAACATGATAAGAAAATAGTGTATCCTCCAATTCCTAAGTAGCTCTTTCTAAAATCTGCATTCACTGTTAATTTATTTTGTTTTGAATTCAATATATTTATTGGCATTTTATATCTACCATGTATGTTGCAGCCTCTTCTAATTACCCATGTGTAGCCTATATCCTCCAATTTTCTATGAGGCATCCTCTTCTCTCCCACTCTACCTGATGCAGCCCCTCCTATCTACCTTGTCTTTAATTTTTTTTTTAACTTCTCAACTTTCAATCACCCCCTTTATCTTCTATTCATGCCACACACTATGGTCTTTTCTTTTCTTTCTTTCTTTTTCTTAGCACCTCCCCTTTCTACAAAAAAAATTCTTAACTGATTAAATTGGGTGCTTCCTTTTTGATGTCTGGAAAACCTCCCTCTTTCTCATCACCCCTACATCCTTTTAATGTTCATTGTCTCCTTCATTAGGCAAAAGGTTAAAAGGCATAGCCACAATAAAATGAATTTCAAAATTTAAATTAGAGTCAAGGACTCTTCATTTCCTCCACCAACGGTTCATGTGCTACTCTTTGTTTCCACACTGCATTGACAATAGTCAAACTACTTAGTGGATGCTCCTGCATCATATGCACCTGGTAAAATTTTTGTGAGCATAGGCTCAAAAAACAGAGTTGAGTAGTAGTACTACTCTTCCAAGTTGAAAACAACTTGTAGCATGTTCCCACATTGAAACTGGTACCAAAAAATTATTTCTTTTTCCTCTTCTTCCAGCATCTTGTTGTAACAATTTCCATCCTCCGCCAACAACTTTGTGTTGCATTATTATCTCCTCTTGTGTACCTATGTCCACCAAGTATCGACCTCCTCCTCCAAACAATCTCTTCACCCTTCTCCTTTGTCATGGGTTTTGACCCACCACAAACCAACCACCTCCACCAAACTCCACTTTCATCTTCCACCCTTGTGGGAATTAACCCACCACAATCCATCCTCCTCCAAGAAATTTCATCCTCTTTGACCTCTCTTCTTGCCATCCCAACATGATGGATTTTCTTAGGTTGCCCCTCAACCCTTAACACCTCCATGCTTTGCTTATCCACATTTCCAAATTCAAATTGATGCCATCCAACACAAATTTCATAATCACAAAAATCAAACCTTACCTCTACTGCTGCAATATTTTCTCTTTCACTTTCAGTTGCAACACCTCCATCTTCACTATTCATCACCACCATCTTCTTCATATCTTCCAAAGGACTCACAAATGTTGTAACGTTATTCTCTTCAACTATTGCAACATTAAATTGCTCCTTGATCTCTATTGTGATCTCACCATATTCCTCTACAACTATATCCTTAAACTTTTTTCATCCTCAAAAACTTCTGCCATAGCCTCTTCTCTTTCTTCTTTATCCGCAACCACTATTAAACTTCCCTCTTCTTTTTAACCTCTTTTCTCTATGCCCCCATTAGGGCATACTACTACAACTTCCTTCACCACTTCCTCTTGTTTACCCTGAAATGGACTCAAAACATACTCTTCCTCGTCTTTTATTATGCTATATGTATTTTCTCTATCATTATCTATAGCTTCTCTATCATAGAGCCATGGTCGACCCAAAAAACTATGGCAAATATCCATGGGTACTATATCACATACCATCTCATCCTTATATCTACGAATCTGAAAATCAACAATACATTGTTCACTTACCGATATCTGATGATCTCCTTGCAACCAAGAAATACTGTAAGGGTTTGGATGCTTTCTTCTCTTCAATTTCAGCTTTTCGACCATCTCTAATGACACCAAATTATTTGTTCTACTACTATCCACAACCACTCTCCAAAACTTTCCACCTAACTTGCAAATAGTCTGAAACACATTGCTCCTCTGGATGGGCTCTTGCTTCTATTTTTGTGGCTTCAAAAATTCATTCATCAAAAAAAATTATCCTAGCTTCCAAGACATTTTTTCGAACACTTTCCACTCAAGCTCAACCTACAACCTACTATCCGCAGCTTCACCACTTCTCTTTTCCACCCACAGGTCCGGATGTAGACTCTACATGATCAAGACCTCTACCTCTGATACCAATTGATGCAAATGGGTCCTCCCCACTCTCAAAGAAAACACAAATACTCACTCTTCAATTCCAAAACTTTGCACAAATTCATCGATCACAACTACCAATCAAACACCCCTTAATTTGACAATAAATTCATTTCTAATTTCACAATAAAATTTATGCAAAACCAAATTAGCATAGGTTTACACATTGACTTTAAAAATCACTCTGTAAATCGATTTCAATTTATTTATTTTATCTGTTTACATGATATTTTTATAGATTCCTAAGTTTCAGGCTCTCCTCCAAACACCTCCCCTTGACCAATCTACATTCTTGTGTCTATATCAACAACTCTATACATATTCCCCAAAAGCAATGGGTTCTTAGTTTCTCCTTAAGTATTCACAACTGCTATCTCTTTTCTCTCCTACGCTCTGCCCTCTTATTTTCCCTCTGCTGTTAAATTTTAACATGATAAGAAAATAGTGCAGCCTCCAATTCCTATGCAGCTCCCTATAAAATTTGCATTCACTGTTAATTTATTTTGTTTTGAATTCAATATATTTATTGGCATTCTATAGTTGCAATGTATGTTGCGGCCTCTTCTAATTACCCATGTGTAGCCTCTATCCTCCAATTTTCTATGGAGCGTCCTCTTCTCTCCGACTCTTCCTAACACAACCCCTCCTGTCTAACTCATCTTTAATTTTTTTAACTTTTCAACTTTCAATCGCCCCCTTCATCTTCTATTCATACCACACAATCCTTTTTGATGTCTGGAGGACCTACCTTTTTCTCATCACCCATGCCTCCTTTTAATTTGCATTGTCTCCTTCATTAGGTAGAAGGTTAAAAGGCATAGCCACAAGAAAATGAATTTCAAAATTTAAATTAGAGTCAAGGACTCTTCATTTCCTCCACCAACAGTTCATGTGATACTCTATGTTTCCACATTGCATTGGCTGTAGTCAGATGACTTAGTGGATGCTCTTGCATCATCATATCAATCTAGTTTTCTTCTATACTTAAGAAAACCTTGTGAGAAACCAAAACATCAACATACATTTTGACCATTTCTTGAAGATCCTTTACAATATCTTGCCAAACTGCTTCTTCTTCTTTAATATTTTTCAACTCCTTTGTAATCTCTCATTACATAACATTAACCTTCTCATGAACTGATTTAGCCTTACCAATACAATCTAAGGAATTTTATTTTATTTTATCTACCTAATTTTCAATCACTTTCCCATATGATTGATATTTTTGCACACTTTCCATGACTTCCTTTTGAATGATTTCTCCATGAATGGGAAATGTTAAAGTATGAGAAATATCCAAGGGTGGAGTAGAGGTGTCTACTATGAATTTGAGACATGATGTCAATGCTTGCACCTGCTATTTCAACTGATCTTTAGAATATTTCTCATTATTCGTCCTTTGTATTAATTTGGTTGTAGATACCTAAAAATTATGGATATGACCATCATGTGTTAAAGGACCAAGATCAACCTTAGTAATATCAAAATAACTCTCATCCACTTCATATACATTTTTCTTCAAAGTAGGTTGTGCCACTTTAACACATAAATTTACAAATGAAGAATTCATTATCAATCTAGATGTGACTTTTTTCTTCTTTGGTTTTATAGTTTTCTGAATCAAATTTTCCACTATATCAAACTCATAAATAAACCATTCTCTTTTTCTTCAATAAAATCTATTGCAGACATGGTGAAGAAGGAACTTATGAAGAACTTGGAATGTCCACTAATGGTGGCTCTGATGATGTTGGAGCCTTAGTGGTAGGGGAGTCTCACTAGGAGGATCATTGTTGACAAAAAATTTAGGATGAGAAATAGGATCATCATGAGAAGGTGACACTAGAAGTTCAAAGAAGGTGAGATAGAGGGAATTAATTCTTCCTCATCAGGATCACTTTGAGAATCTAAGTATCCCCTTTCTTTTGTAACTTCTTGAATTGGGTCCAATCCCTTTTCTTTCAATTTTGGCCTCTTTCTTCTTATCTTTGGGTCACTCTCACATGAACTTGCAAGATTACATCTCTTATTCAGATCCTCATCACCACCACCACCTTGAACATTATTTTGAGAATTGGGAATTAAAATAGAAGCCTATGAAATGGTTGAAGAGGAAGATCATTCATGAGTGTCACTTATTTTCCTCGAATAACTATCTTTATCCCTTGGCCCCATTATTGTGGCTTCAAGTATCTTTCGTTGAACACCCAAAATACTGAGAAGGGGGTAAATCAATATTCTATTAAACCATTTAGCTATAAACCATCCAATGATTAAAACATATCTAATTGCAATTAAGAATGAAGACATGAAAGAGATCACAACACCACATGACACACAAACACCAAGATTTTTATGTGGAAAACCCAAAAAGGGAAAAACCATAGTGAGCATTAGCTCACAATATATTATAACTGGTTATAAGATATTACAGGGGCACACTTCCAGGAGACACTTTCCTTGAAAGGCTCACCACCTAAAATGATTAAAAAATGGAGTGTGGCTCGCTACCAAAAATGTGAACTGATAGAACGCGCCTTCCATGTGCTGAATTCAGTTCCAATAAAGCTCTAAAAGCAAAATCCTGCACTGCCTTGATACTGATCTTATACATTCAAATCTACAATTTTGCACAATATCACACTAACACACATCTTATTTCTTATTTCATCACGTCACATTTCTACAATACAAAAAATTTCCATATACATATGCTATTACATCCACATACATCAATTAGGTTGACCTAATTAGATGTACACATACTCAATTCAAAAATAGCTTGTCGGCTCAAAGCTTGAAACAAAGCTCCTTTCACGCTCAAAATAAAACATGCAAGGCATGATTTAGGTCAACACAGAACTAAAAAATATCTCATTGACATTTGTAGAACATATTAATCTTCATACCACACATTCAGGTATAAGGTCGGCCAAAAGAAAGACTTGATCATAAAAATAGGCCAAGTTTACCAACATCAATCAACCATATGATCATAGGAGCATGCACCATCTGGAATATGTGTAGAGATAACACTTGTAAACCATCTCCCAAAGTTGTAAAGACTAGATAAAAGTACCAAATAACTCATACCACTTTGCATAGTTATAAGCAAAAAACTGTATGCTAAACTTCTGACATTTATATCTTTCAACCCATCCAACCAAAATCACTGAATTTTTTTTCATAAATATACTTAATATTCTTGAATAACATACTGAAACTACATAGGCTGATCTTCTAACATGAGAAATTCGAGACCAAATTACCAGATCAAGGTAACACTAAAAACTATTTATCGGATTAGACAAAATTGTCAACAAATAGAGTTGACATTAATGACAACACATTTGAAGATTTCTTCTTCATTCTTCTGACATCTTCTTCCTTAATCATTCTTCTGATATCTTGATGATGTGAGTTGTCCTCTCACCCAATTCACTCAACTCCTGACTTTCCCAATTGATAGGCAGTAAGGGTAACACTTGGATTTTTTTGAAAATAAATAAGATCAATTAAATTTGATTTGTCATCCTCTATGCCAGTCACATCCCATCCTAATATGAACTTTCTGATTTTCTCAATAGTAAACCTCATCCAATCCCTCCTTCAGACTTCAAAATCATCCTCAAAATATTCCTAGGAGTCCTTAATTTCTAGAAAATGATAATAGCCTTCACCAAGGTGTAAATCATCTTTGACATACCATTTTTCATCAAAAGGGAATCTCATATTATACACACCCATAGTCAGTTTGGAAATTATTCTTTATTTTCAGCATCTGATGAAGACTTGCAACTGTATTATCGAAACCAGTATCCATAGATATTCTAGTTTCTTCATAGATTCCTTTTTCTTCATGGATGCAACAAAGTTTACTAAAGAAAAAGAGAGTTGTTCAACTAGTTGCTTCTAAGTTTGATACATTGGCCAATTTGATCCAAAAGACTGTGAAGCCAAAGAAGGCTAAAGTTACATCTAGGCTAATAGTTGATTCTTCATCCAAATTTTTTTGTGTTGAAGTAGCTCAACCTACTTCAAAGAAAAATGCAGATGAAGTTGATGAAAGTGATTTTATATAACTAAATTTGATCAAGGGCCTTCAACACACGATGGTGATATTCATAATTTTTGGGTATCTATAGTCAAATTGATACAAAGGATGGAGAAGGGAAAACATTCCAAGGATCAACTCAAACAAATTAAAACATTAAAATCGTGCCTAAAGTCTATAGTAGACACTTCTACTCTACCCTTAGATACATATCCTACCTCAGCAATTCCCATTCCTAGAGAAATTATTCAGATGGAAGTCATGGAAAGTGTGTAGAAGTATTAGTCATATGGAAAAGTGACTGAAAAGTGGGTAGATCAAATAAAATTAAATTCCTTATATTCTATTAGTAAGTATAAAGAGGTTCACGAAAAAGTAGATGTTATGAAACACAAAATTACAAAGAAGCCGAAAAACATCAAGGAAGAAGAGGTGGATCGGCAGGAGATTATAAAAGATCTTCAAGAAATGGTCCAAATGGATATGGATATTTTATCAAGTGTGGAAGAAAATCAATTTGATGTGTTTTTTCCAAGTACAAAATAAAAACTCATCAATATTAGCAAGGTTTTGATGGAATAGGAAAAATTGTTGGCATCTTACGAACAAATGAAGATGAAGATTTTAGATGATCTCTTATTAATCATTATAGATGCATTAGTAAGGGGTGATATTTAGAATATGGATATCTGGATCATATAGGAAAGCTTTGAGAACATAATTAATACAAAATTATTAAATAGACAAGTTTTCAGTATGGATACAATGAAAAAGGTTGAGTACCATTTCTATTAATTTTGATGTGTGTGGTGATCACTTGTCTAGTTGTTACCAATGTATAAATGATATACAAAAGGATCATAATAGTTGGAAATTGAGATTGGTTAGTGTAAATTTCCCATAAATAAAGTCTTGGCATTAGCTATTAAGCCATTTAGAAAATTCAAAGAAAAATCTCTTCTTCAATAGGAGCAAGGTGCAACTCAGAGGACTTCTTTGAGAGACATCACATCTAGTGCATATAAACGAAGTTGAGAATATCAAGTAGTTGATTTGTGTAATTTACTCATTGTAACTAAGTAAAATGTCACTAGTTATGTTTTAGTGTGACTTTTATCCTTTTTGTTTAAATTTATAAAATAAGCTTCTTTTGCTCAAAAATAAGAAATTTCCAACCTTAAAAAAGCTTATTTTACTCCATAATTTTTGGAGGTAGTTACTGAGGTGATTACGAGTTGGTTGCAAGGTAGTTACTAGGAAGGATTCTATAAATATAAGGCTCTAAGCATTGTAAAGGACTTCTAATTTTTCACAGATTTGGCACAAGGGATTTTTGAAATTATATAATTACAAAAAGAAATGGAAAATAATTTTGGAGCTGCATCCATGTTGTTTTCCACTTGTTGTTATTGGCCTTTCATATGTTATGCATTGATAATAATCATTATGATCCTAAAAAAATTTTGTGAAGGCAATAGTCAAAACTCAAAACTTCTTCTAAGAACATTCATTTATGGGTATCTTGAATTAAAGGTGTTCTGGTTTGGTAAGTGTTCATCATTGGGTTTCTTATGCATAGTCTTTGATCCTTGTGATGGAAAAATTTCAATTTTAAGTATTTTTGTGAAGCTCCGGTATTATTGGCATCTTTGTTATCGAGGAAATCTTTATCAAGTTCAACCAATTTAAGTATTTTCTTTCCTTTATGTACTTTAAGATTAAAATTACGTACAAATTCTAAGAACCCCTATCATGTGAGGGAGCTTCCCCTCTCAAACATCTATTTCATACATAATATGTCCAACTATTGGAGCGTTATTGTCACTTTCTATTAGGCGAGTCAAGTGTCATTTCAAGTGCCAATTTTCTTACTAACAACCTTTAGACAAATATCTAATAGGCACATTTTTAACCATCATGCTGTTAAAATTTCTAATTTATAAACTGAAACAATTTATTGTTTAAATATATAATTTAACCTTGATCTATTATTGGACCCATATAATTTATAATTTTTTATGAACTTAACTAAATACTTTCAACTTAAAATTAAGAAAGATTTTAACCAAATTAAAATGATCATAAGAGGGGATTATTTCAAGAATATAGCTCCTATACTTAATGTAAACCCAATAGCATGAAAAACAAGGTAATATGTAGGTCTAATAGTTCTAATGTGGATGTGCTCTTGACACATCTCAATGATATTGTCAAGGTAGGCTAGACAGGATCTTTGATCTAACATGTGGAACTAACAAGGTAAGTTTAAGTGTTTAACTATATTAAAAATATAAGTAGGTTCCACCAAGTCACCATTAGCATACATATGTCTTTAAAGAAAAAATAACAATTGACCTTGACATATACACAAGACCTTGTTGTCTATTGTGAGGAATATCTTGAGAGTAGAATGTAATTTGAAAATACAAGGGTGATGAATAATGGGGATATTAATGTAAAGATCATCCATGAGGGGAATCTATATGAGATAGAGGAGGATTTAGGAGGAAGGGAATAAGATGGTATACCATTAATGGAACTTTATATATATCCAAGAAAAAATAAATAAATTTAATAGGGGGATATATTGTGGATGCTATTAAGGTGATAAAATATGTGGAGTGGGTCTAGGTGAGAAAGATACCACTGTATCAACATAACTAAATGGAAATTAAGTGTTGAGGAAAGGGGTTGGTGAAAATTTTCAACTTGGAAATAAGGGTTAGAAAATAATAAATTATAATTTATTAAATGATGAAATTAAGGTCCCTTATACCTAGATTACCTTATTATAGATAATATCATAGTTTAAGTTTCATAAGAACACAAACCTAACTTTTCATGTCAATTTTGTTAGTTAACTAGTAATCTATTTATAAAAATCCCTATGTAGAATTGTAAAATATAATCTTACAAAAGTGTAAGAGAGGACAAGTGTCTTGTTCCCCTTTTTTATCTTCCTAGGCAAGGGGGGTATTTCCTAAGGTTAGACATAAGATAATTAAACATAAATAATGCAATACAACTTTTAGTGAAGTATATATCATGTCACGAGGATTAAGAGACCCTTAGTATTGTTTTATAGTAACAATGTAATTCTTTAATATATTCTCATTTAAATAAATATGCAATATGTTCATGCAAATTAAGTTGTGAAGACTTTTATTCCCTATAACACTTGCAAATGAGAAATTACTACATACACACATACAAGTGATACATATTTATAAATTGTATAATGGATTCACTCAAATAAACTTATAATATGATTGTATTCTTTATTTAAATATATGCACTATTGCAATAGGATAATATATTTTTGCAAATTAGAGCCTTGATCCTAACGGGATGACAAAGTTGAGTTTTAAATCCAAAAGGGAAATATATATGCAATTCAAAAGAGCTACAAAGTAATAGGAATGAAGAATATACAAGGACTATGTTTTACACTCACACATATAAGTTAGAATATATATCTATCAATCACAACATCATAAATTTATAGCATCGAAATTTGCACATACTTTAGTAATCTATGTGCAAGAAAAATATTTTCTACTTTGGTAAGTAGAGTTTAGGGTTGAAGGGTTGAATAAAAGGGAGGTTGATAAGGTTATGGGTGAGGAATTGATGGACATAAAATATAAGGGATACAATAGCTTTGTCTAATAGTGGTTACCCCATGAATGAAGGGGGAAGGCTAAGTTAGATGAGGGAGATGAAGGAATGTTTGGGTAAATTTGTTTAATGGCTAGCTTAAGGATGGGGTTAGGATCAAATATGTTATTGGTGTTATTATGGTTAAAGAAAGAGGGATGTAGAGGAGGTCTAGGGTTTTATCCTCTAGCATAGAAGATAATAGAAGAGTGGATTGTTTTCATGTTGTGTTGATCCTATACATCTTGTTCATTAGTTGGACCATTTTGGACAAGGTCAATAGTTGAGGTTGGAACATTAAGGATGGAAGATTTTGACTTCATCAAAATAGGATGTGAGTGTGGAAATGGTTAGGAATTGTTTAAGTGGTAAGTGAGAAATAGGTGAGATAAATGAAGGGTAAGGGTTGAGAGGATAAATGGTTTTTCTAATACAAAATTCACTTACTAATTTGGAGGTATGTATATCCATAATAACTAGAATCTATGTTATTCCTTTGAAAAACATATTTTTCCTAGTCTATATGGGCTTTTATGTAGAGGTTGTAATGACTCTTAGATATAGAGTCAAAATTCAACTTGCCAACTTGTACACGACTCTTAGATTTTGTATTCTTGTCTATTAATAGAGTTAAATTTAATAGGATATTTATGTGATGGAAGCAATTGGAACCTGTAAGGTTATTCTTTCAATTCTTCTCCATGATTAAAGAGTGTTCACCTCTTGTTCTTCTTGTTTGCAATACTATAATATGGATATGGATATGTGACTATTACATTGTTTATTTAAGGAGAAACTTTTAGATTTTTTGTTATTTCTTATTAACTTGTAAATAATTATTAATTTAATAGTTTATCAAATAATCAATCATAAAATAGTATATGCTTTATAATGCATATAATAATCATAATGTTTTATAACATTATAATAGAATAATATATACATTTGATCTAACAAAAAAAATCTAATAGAGGGGCCAAGAAAATTGGTAGAAATGGATGATATAGACTATTAGGAGAAAGAGGATTATGATGGAGGTCCATGGTGACCTCCTCAGATGAGAAGGAGTGTATAATTTCTACTAATCTATGCTTAAATTATGGAGGACATGAAGTATGGATTTGTTATATGAGTTTAGATAGTGAGATGAAGGTAATGGAGGAAAGGAAGAACCATTTATGAATGACAAAAATGTAGGAAAGGAAGTGAATTCTATAGATGGAATTTTATCATACCTGGATAGAAAATGATTGTTGGATGGAGGTGGTGTGAATAGTTGACATTTATAGGGATGGATTAATGTAAGAGTTCTAGGGCCACAATTTAAAATGGGATGAAAAAATATAAGAGAGGCAAGGAGGTGAGATAAATGAGTGTATCATAGGATGTAAAAATTAAAGAAGGTGGAGATTGGATATAGGATAATATAGGGATATGGATATGTGGCTATGGAGGTTGTGGAATGTGGAACTAGGATTATGAAACAAGAGAAGATATAGATGTAGAAGTAGGAGTCACGACTTAGGAACTAGATGGCATAGAATGAGGAGTGAGTGGGTATGGTAGGAGAAAAATATGTATAAGGACAATATGAGGAAGAAACAAAAGTAGATGTCTCTAATGGGTTGGAGGAATACGAGAGAATATGGAAGGGTCTATTTAGATGCGCAACGTTCTTGATACATAGTAGAATATCCAAACTTGAAGAATGAGAAAAAATATTTCCTAAGGCATCAAGAAGTTGAAGAAGTATCAATTCCATTGAGAGTAAGTTCAATTTAATATCTTCAATACCTAAGGAGAAATAATTTGGTGAAATTATTTCATATTCTATTTGTGTATGGCATGTGTCATGATTGAATGTATCAATAGATGGGTGAAAAAAATTAACCTTCTTATAAGAAGGAGTAGGAGGAATCTTGTTCATGTATAGATTTAGATGTAAACTATGATGGAGATGAATATTGTTAAAGCATGGGAGATATAGTGGGAAGAGAGCATGGACTAGAGGGAAAGAAGGATACTACATACCTTCGTAAATGAGAAAAAGTCTCCAGTTAAAATTTAAATCTATTTTTGTTTGTGCCTATACTATTTGGAATAATGAATCTATTTGTGTTTGTGTCTACACTATTTTCCATAGAAGAATTTGTTTGTTCCAATGGTTCCAAGTTACTTTATTTTGAGATTTTAGGGTTTATAAATTTCAACATTTAAATTTTAGGGTTTCAATTTTATCTAATTTATAAATTTCAAGGTTTCAATTTGCAAATTTGAAGAATTCACAAAACAATTCATAACATTGACGTAATCAAAATTTGTCAATTAATTCCATAATTTCAAGGGAATTTATAAAGGAAATCACATTATATAAGGGGAAATCACAACACACTTGTTGGTTGTAGTGACCTTTGCTCAAACTCTACCACATCACCCTTCACTTGAACCCTAATTTTGAACAATCTCCTATCTATCTGAGCAAACAATAATAGTTGTAGAAGGTGTAAAATCACAAAAGGCCTCAAATAGAAGGTTAAACTAAAATCACAGAAGGCAGAAGGTGAGTATGAAGCCAAAAGGTTGATGGAATTCAACTTGCTATCAATACTTGCTATAGTTTTTATTTGATAAATTTGGAGCTGCAAACTTAATCAAAAATCGAATATGTCAAATCATTTAACTTTAAAAACAATAAAATAATACCTTTAGATGAAGGTTACCTTCACTCAAATTTATTATTTTATTTTATTTTTTCTATTTGTGAAGGCTTTCGAATGAAGAGGATTTTTTCTCAAAGGTTAACCTTCGATCAAAGGTCTCTATATAAAGTTATTTGAGCAAAGGACCTTCATTCAAAGAAATATCTTCGAACAAATGTAGTTGAAAAAATTTCCCCCTCGCTTTCAAAATTTTCATGTCTCATGTTTGGGACCCATTATTGTGGGATTAGCCATAAAGACTTGTAATTTTTCCTACTTTTCTTTATATAACTCATAGATATATATGAATTCCTCTATGAGTAAATTGACCATGCTAATGGGGTCAACAAATACTCCTCAAATGAGTTTCCCATTGAATTTTGTAAGAATGTAAATAGGTCCATATATATATCCTCACCTCGAGCACATTGACAAAAGAGAAAGCGATGGTAGGCTTTAGGGAAATCCCAATCTCAAGGGGCTCAAGGGTGGGTGTCCACCATCCTTACCATATCTATTAAAGGAGAGAGGAAACTATCAATGTAAGTATCTTATGTAGGAAGAATAGGAACAACATCTAGAAATTTAGAGGAATATTGTGAGAAATGGTTTGTACATATCTATAGAATATAGTTAGGATTAGTGGCATATTTATTTTCTTTATTGATTATTTTAGAGACTTGGATGGTATTTGAATTGATAAGGTTTTCCACCATGTTCTTAAGATGTAAGCATCATTCAATATCATGGCTAGAGATTCTATAGTACTAGAAAAATGCCTCTAGATCATTTGAAGGTGGATGGGGTTGATCATTTTCTAGTGATAAAATGGGGAAAATATACACTAAAATTTTGTTTATTAGTTGCTATAATATTGAATAGAGATATTAAACAATTTTGTGAATTATCAATTTCTTTGAGGTTTAAACAAACAAATAGCCAATCCAATAGTAGGTGTTATAGTAGGAGTGTTATTACAAAGAAAGATAATTATTTTCAAGAATTTTTTAAACTCTTTTTATAGTTATTATGTGAAGAAAAGCCCACAAATGATGCAGTAAGAGCCTATGAGGTGGGTGTCTCGAATGGGTTGACACTTTATTGATTGTTTCAAAGGGTTGTGCAAAGTCATGCAAAAGAAGAATATCTCATTAGTAAAATTTTATCCTTGACTAGAGGCTAAATGTTTATTATGAAAATATTTTGTACATATAAACTAGGGAGTGCATGTATGGAATGTGAGAGAACAAATATTGGTATCTAAATATAAAATCAATTAATTTTTCATAAAAACCTTGCTTGCAATATATCAAGTTAGTAAAGGTGACTTGGAGGCCTATATTAGTTTGAAAGTGTTTTAGGAATTGTAACGCCCCGCCACACAACCCTAGAGGATGTTGCAACAACTACTTAAACAGGATAATTTTTTTTTGTTTAAGTATAATTAATATACAAGTTCGCTTCCCAATGCAACCATCCCCTAAGGTTACGAGACTGAAATTACTTAACAACCCACAACAACAACAACAACAAAATAAACCATAACATTTATCTACTCAAGATAATAAGTACGCATATATTCCATACAAGATAAATTACATCCAAACATAATAGATAACTTTCAAACTCATTTATCCATAATTAAATATTACAATTACAACTCTCATTCCCCGAATGAGGCAAGTCCCAAAAAATAAGGTTACAATTACAAGATCCACCTCAATAACAAGAGGGGTAAATAATACAAGATCAACTGAAATGATATACAACAAGAATTGATACTGAAACCCACAAGCTTTCCAACTGGAAGTCTCGTCCACATGAACATGAAGAAAGAACCCAATGGATTTAGGTGCACGCCAACCAACCAAGTGGAACCCAAAGGCCCACCCCCCGTGCTAGGAGATAGTAACCAAGATTCCTAGCCAAGACCATCTACCTCTAGACACAGGCTAAATCATCACTGAACCAAACTGACACATCCAAACACACATACCACACAAGCACATCACAAGTACAACTCAAGTGCCACATAAGTACAACATAAGTACCACTCAAGAGCATCATGAGTACCGCACAAGTACAACTCTACATGGTCACATTGCTTCCAGAAATAAAATAGAACAAGTATGTTACGAGATCCATACACATAATAATCGAATACCAGCTATAGTCACATCAGGTATGTTAAGGAAACCATACCCACAAGATCGAATACCAACTATGGTCACATCAGGTATGTTAAGGAAACCATACCCACAATAAACAAGAACCAACTGTTGTCCTAGACAGAGTGTCATCACACAGCTCGTCATGGGTTATCCTTGGGAATCTTCCTAAGCTCTGGCCCCCACAAGAAAAGGTTATTCTGGTGACCTTTACCGAATCCCGCCCCCCATACTCACTCATGCGGAGCCAAATACCTTTCGTACAGACAAGATAGATGACCTTGCCATTCCAAGCCTTCCCATCTCATCCCAAGCCTAACTGAGCACTTGGGTCCATGAGTGAGGCATTAAAATCTTGATTAGTGAGAAGTTAGTCCTAAGCTTCTAAGTATTGTTTTAGTTATCACTTGATTAAATCACTTACAATGAGTTATCCTGGCACTACTTCGTGTGTTGGCCCCCGTTACAAGCCACTCTTCTACTTGACAACACACACACACACACCATCCAAATATTAATGGAACCAAGGTGCAACAAACAAGACATCACGACCTCTCCTTTCTCAGGAGGCGACACAAACTGAAACGCACTCCAACACTGGAGGTAACCACAATAACAGAACTGCTCCCAACAAGGAGGCACACCTTACAAAATCCACTCCTTTCTCAGGAGGCAACAAAGATAAAACCATCTCCAAACACTGGAGGTAAAAACAATAACCAACCACTCCTTACAAGGAGGCATAAATCACATAACCCACTCCTTTCACAAGAGGCACACGAATATCCCCGTTCGAAGAAACCGGGTAAACACTGACCATACACCATGCACTACCCAAGGGAATTAACACACAGTTGACATCACAAGACGGCAACCCCCAACCTCTAGGGTCTTCTGGAAGACTTACAGATTTAAGATACTTGACCCATTTCCCCAAACATGAACGTAGAAGAAATAATCACATAAAACATATGCAAGGAAATAACTAATTTTGGATATATTAAATCCATTCCCTGAATTAACATTCAGTAATCTATTGCATTTAAATAAACAGATTTACAATACATCTTTTCAGACATGAGAGAAATTAAAACTCAATATTTAATTCCCTAATAGCTTTTAAATAATCATAAAATAAACATTTACTTATGCAATTCAGAAAATAACCTTTTAAAAATAACTTTTTGTCCTTACAAAATAAATCTTTTCTCAAAAACGACTAATCTTGCTATTAAAACATATTACTTTTAGATCCAAGGCATATCGTTTTAAACTAAGTAACTGTTCCTTCTACTCGACATAACCAATTTAAAATACTTAACTCATCTTAATAAACATGTTATTTAAAATCAAAATTATTGTTTTCATCAAAATATATCCTTTTAAAAAGACTTCATTAATTCGACTATAACATGTTAATTTAAAATTCTCCAATTAAATTTAAAAGATCCCAATATTTAAATCCCCTACTCATTCTATATGTATTTAAATAATTAAATCATCATTTAGATACATTTAAGTATTTAAATCATCTTTTAAAGTAATTATTAAACCATGCCATTATTTGAATTGACAGTTTAATATAAATATTTAAATCATCATTTAAACATTTAAAATTTCCCCAATTTCATTTAAAACATTTAAAATTTCCTCCATTACCTTTAAATATACCATTATAAAAAAAACAACCATTAAATATATATATATATATTTAATATGTAAACTTAAAAATTTTAATATTAAATATTTTAATATTATAAATTATAATATATAAAATATAAAATATTTTCTTTCAAAATTTCACAAGGTACACCTTCACTCACACATTCCAAAACATCATAATTCACTTAAAACTTTCAAAATTTTCCAACTTTTTTTAAATGGCCAATAACCAAAAATTTCTTCAAAACACCATTAAAATAGCTTGAAATTTCTTCAAATTTTAAATTTCAAAAACCAAAAATTCTAGCAATACCCTTTGGCTCTAACTCGAAAATTAATAGGGATAATTCTATCCCCACATTAAAATTCATCATAAAACATGCACAATTTCAATTTTTCTAATTTTATTTTACATTGGAAAACCATAAATTCCCAAAAACTCCATTGATAGAAAGCTTCAAATTTTAAAGTTTCAATTTCAATTTTCTAAAAATACCCTTTGGCTCTAAATATGCCCAATAACACACTTTTAACGTCAATTTCACTTTTCAATGATTTTGAAAAAAAATTGCCATGATGAGATCACAAATTGACATTTTCCAAAAAAATCACAAAACAATTTAAATGAACTAATTTTGCTCAATTTGAAATCTAAATAGGAAGTCCTATGCTCCCTTAAGGGTGAGCATGACCTCTAAATGACAAAACACAATCAAAGGGAGAAGAAAAGATGAACTTACCTCAATTTTGTTGCCACACACAATCACACAAAGCTTGGAAAACACAAAGACAGGTGAAGAATCCAGACACCCGAGCAATCCTCCACCCATTCCTATCCAATCCAAAACAAATCCCATCTTTTTCCATCCACAAATGCATTCAATTCAAATTTTTTAAGAAAATGACAAGGAGAGGGTTTTAGAGCAAAAATCCTCCAAAATGAACAACCTCCCAAAACAAAAAAGAAAATATCTCAAATACCTCTAATTTCAATTTTTGCATTTAAAATTTTCAAAAAAAGGAATTAAAACCCTTTTTCAATTTTCAAACTTAATTTCAATTCAAAATATCTATTAATTTCCAAAATGAATAACTTAATTCAAATCAACACAATTAATTTAATTAATCAATAAAATAAATCTAATCCAAGATTAAATTATTATTATTAATTATTAATTAAATTAAATAACATTTTTTTTTCACATTATAACTAGATTAATTTAATCAACAACTTAAATACATAAAGCCATTTAATTACCCTTTCTAACTTGCAATTAAATGAAATCTTAGGCAATTAAACAATAATCAAACAACTGAACTAGACTAAAATTGACGACACACTCAAGACTAGGGTGATGACTTGACACGGGAAACCTAGCTACTATCTCCCAATCAAATGTCGTTGGCAATAGACATGCTCAACCCTATGAAACCAGGTGGAGTCGATGTCATGTACCTGTCAACCTGAAAATCAAGTAAACCACAACATATAATATGAACAACATAAAATACACACCGTGAAGAGGAATCTCAGAATCGCGGGGCGCTCGCAAGCGAGTGATGCAATCCGTCCCCTTCACCAATACAATATTACTAACTAATGAATCTAACATCATTAATTCAAATATCCACTATGCTAATCCAAAGCATGACATAATAATAACATCAGGATAAAATACCAAGTACCAAGGTCAAAGCACTAACAGAAAATAAGGCCTAACCAAACAAAACACTGTTCAATCAAAAGAGAAAAACGGAGGGGTCTTACAGGAATTGATTTGATAATTGATCTAAATAGTTTATTGAATGATTGAAAAGTGAGAAAAATCAATCTAGTGCGATGGATTTCAATTATTATGAGAAGAGTTTTCCTGTCAACTAGTCTTAAAAATTAGTCACTACATGGTGTTATAAAGATAAACATGTGTTTGTGGATCACCCTTGACATTGTAATTTTCATAGTGAGGTAGCTCAAAGATAGTAGGATGAAGCATAACAAGGATGTACAATGATAGGGGCTAAAATGATAGATGGTGGGATGAGAGGTTAAATAGAAGAGGTGGATAGAAAGGTGAGCTAGTATTGAAAGTTCCTAAATCTTACATAAGTTGGTTGATTATAGGCTTTGTTTTATGCAAAGCAGGCAGGATACTAGTAGATATACCTATAGTGGAAGAAATTAAAGCTTTTGAGAGAAGATATGTGAACCAAAAGGGATATAAGTTCAAAGGTTCCTATGAAAAAATCAATATTGCATGGCATGTGAAGGTGAGGAAAATATAGAAGATGAAGCATGTATTGTTGAACACCCAGAATACTAAGAGGGGGGGTTGAATCAGTATTCCTTTAAACCAATTAAACATAACCCATTTGACTAACAAAATAGAGATAATTGAAATGATGTAAGAAAGTATGAATACAACCATAGAATCATATGGCACATGAACACCAATATTTTTATGTGGAAAACCAAAAAAGGTAAAAACCACGGTGAGAGTTAGCTCATAATATATTATATCCAGATATAAGATATTACATAAAGGCTCACTGCCAAGTTAGGACACATTGTCCAAAAAAAGGCTCACAACCCACAGAGAAATAACAAAGAAGGGTTGGCAACATTTCCTATTTGAACTGATACAATAGCATCTATCATATGCTAGATTACAGCTCCATTGAAGTATGAAATGATCTTCACATTCATCTGAATCAATAGTTTGTTTTTTCACAATCTACTCAATACTGCATCACCCACATATAGGTGAATCACCATACATGTCATATATCACATAGAATCTGTTCTACTACATCATCTATCACATTCACATATCATTTTTTCCACACATTCTTTGCTCTCTAACCTTTAGTGTTGATCTCATATATATATCCACATCAGGTATAACTTCAATTAGGTCGGCCTAATTAGAAGTAACACACCAAATTAAGCATGTCATCCTCAAAGAATTTTATCCATACTTAGCACCAAAATTCAAAAGTTAATTTACATCAAGATAGATTGGCGTGGACCTAAAATAAATCCCACATAAGATAGAGTTGCTTTCTTATCCTCCATAAAACATCAAACATGTTATGTTGAGCCAACAATAGACCTAAACACAATATCTTCAAGTGTACATGTAATTCTCCAATCGTGCGACCTTAACACTCGATATCCCTTCGAATTCCCATTCAACCAAAATTTATTAGCTTATCTTCATTATAAAAAAAAATAATTATTATTCGTGAAGAAGTGTGAAATCTCCCACACTGATGCACTGTACAAAATATAACTGTGATATACAAGCCTGCACACTGTCATTCATATATTTTGGAAAACTTCATAGAATGTCACAAACTATTGAATATAACTTCATCTAAGGAACTAAGAATTATAGTTATAATTGTAGAAGATTATACCAACACGCGGTGAAGTACAAACCCAAAAACTAAGCATTGAATCATAAAACTGTCAAAGGAAATACTTAGCCAACTTCTTGATAAACCATACTTTTTGGAACAACTTTCCTTTCACATAGATTACTATAAGTATTTCCACATTATGCTAGGATGATCATAACAATGTTGACATCAATGAAAAAACTAGATCAAGCACTATATATATATACTTAATGCTCATGTTGCCAAACTGCATCATTAATGAAGACTTCCAACTTCCAACAATCTCACCATTTGTCATTGATGGCAATATGCATAACAATTTTTTTTTTGAAAGCTTGTTTCAAAACTTGTCTCCCCCTTACGCATATCTCTCCCAAAAGGATTTGAGAAAAAAATAATTTCCAACCATCTCTCCCACCATCTTTCCACTATCTATCCCCCTTTGACATGAATGGAAAAGGGTGTGCAAAGACACAATATACTCCCCCTTAGATATATATGTCGACTCTCCCTTAGATATGTAATCAAAAAGGAAATTTTTAGAAAAATGCATAGAAGTAAGAATTGTCAACCTGAAGATGTTGACCCTTTGATCTTCTTCGAAATGTCTTTCCAGGTAGATCTGCCTTCTTCCCACTGGCATTTTGCTTCTAGAAGAATCTTGTATTGTTATTCAAGCTCTATTAGTGTCTCTTCTCCTTCTTTCACATTATTGGAGTTGAGATTTATTTGTGAGAGTTTATTAGTACTAGCAAGGGCACTTGAGATAGAAGTATTCTTTATCTTTACTAAGTCCATTAGAATCATATATTGTATGATTTTTTATTCTCTCTTACTTTTCAAATCAAATAAATTTTCATGCAACAACATAATGCTAGTCTAGGCCTGATTGTCTCTATCTCTTACTAGATCATAAGTATATGCAAAAAATCCTATTTTTGTTTCAATTCAGCTCATGGAATCCTTTATGCTTCATGTGTTATTCAACCATCTCAAGCAATATGAAAGTAGTTTTTGTACCTCTTCCTCATAGGCATGAGCAACCTTCACACATTTTGTAACTCTATAATGTGCACTTGTACATTTTGTTGTGATATCTCTAGTTTCTTCTCTACAGTTCTTGCCTCTGATTCACTTCTAGCTTGTCTTTTTAGTCCAAAGACATACTTTGAACGAATCAACCAAGAGTCTAAAATTTTCTATAGTAGATAACGATGCATCAATGATTTTTTTGGGGGTTATCTCTTACAAGGATTTTATGGATTCATTTATATCTTGTGCATTGATAGTTTCAACTCTAGTTTCATTCTCATGTTGAGCATCATCTGTGTGAATTATTTCTTCTCCCAAATTTGTATCCTCTTGCTTTTTAGCTTCTTGTTTAATTTTTTCTACAACTGGAGGATTAAGAGTGCTCTTTCTCTTCTTATCTATCCTCCTAGAGCTTCCAAAGGCTTCAACTCTAGCCCTATCCTCTAACCCTAATCTATTGAGGTCTTTGGGGCTGTTTAGAAGAGCTTTTGCATAGTGAACAAATTTTGCTTCAGTCACTTCATAGTCTAGTTTTGAGATCCAAATAGTTATGGGCTCAATTGCTTCTATGAAGTAGAATTTAGTGGAGACAAGAAAGTTAATGTATCTTGAGTAACTTCCCAACACACTCTTAAGAATTCACATTCTTTCATTCACTTTCCTTTGAGATATTCCAAAGAATTCCACAAGAGCATTGTCTTAAGCATCTGGACCTCCAAGTCTTATCAAATGATTTGATATCTGATGTAGAATAGGTTCTGCATTTGTCCAATCTACTTTCCCAATTACTAGTACTTCATGAAGTAGAGAAGTAGAAAAATCACCAATGTACCATACCTGAATGTATGCTTCTTGTTCTTCTTGATTTCCTTCAGGTTCTTCAACAAATATTGTAATTTACAAAGGTCATAGTCAACACCATTTTCAATCATATCTTGTGCAGTGTGGACAACAATGGTAGAGACTGCATTGTCTCTATTTGGGTGATAGATTTTGTGACATATAAGAATTGCAACATATCGAACTGTCGAGTTTCTAATTGAGTCCAAAGTAAGTTATTTTTCATCAAGGGTAGTACCTGTCTTCTCCATTATATCCTTGAATTTGATAGATTTTCAGTTTGGAACAAGTCTGGAGGACTACAAACTAGTAAAGTATTTGATAGCTTCTTTAGTTATCATGTACAGGCCATCAATCCATATGGATTCATCATGATTTCTACTTAACACCATTATGGTGTACCTATCTTTGTCTTCAAATGATGGAAACTTTTTCCACACATCGAGTTTCTTCTTACTTAGGGCTTTATATTCTAGTTTTGTGGTGTCATCATTTCCTTCCAATTCATCTGCCCATAGAATAAATAATCTTCCAAAGGAAATTTCCTCTATTTTCTCATGAATATATGCTTTAATTTCCTCAGTTGGTAAAACTACAGAGGGAGTGCAAGAGAATGCAATTGATGGATCTTCTAATAAAACTTTGATATTATGCCTTTTGAGTTCAGGTTGTGGTCTCTGTGAAACATCTACAACCTTTGGTCCTTCTATTGCAATTAAATTTCTTTTAAAGAATTTTTTTGCAACACTGGAATATGCAAAATACCTCTTAGACAACTTGACTAATTTAGGGTTTTGATGTTCGACTACTAGGAGACACAATGAACCCTTCAAATTATTCTTTTGCACCTTTCTTCTCCTTCAAATGTGTATAGTAAAATTATTTTTTCTTCCCAAGCACATTTTTAACTCATTGAATTGATCCATTTCAACAATAAATGCTTTAGAAAAAAAGTTGGTGAACTTTGAAACCTTGTATGCACGGTCAACATTCAAAAGCTCTACAAATTGTCACATTAGAACATTTTCTTCTACAGTTCTCACCAATAGAGTCATATTATTCATCTTCATCTTACATTTTCATGTCAGGCCATGACACGCCATATCGATAGGGGGGTTATATGATTTACAGTAAAGCTCCCCCTAAGCCATAGCTCTGCGTTCAATTATTGAAGGAAACATCTGAATCAAAGATTGGTATAGATTCTCCCTGATCCCCAGTCTCTTTTTTCTTGCTCCAGATCTTTTCCATTTCCTTCTTTACTTCATTCAAATCAATTTCCTTAATTGGTTCATCTTTCTTCATTGAGTCATTCTTCCTTGTGTTCTTATTTTTGCAAAATTTAGCAATATGTCCAAGCTTTTTGTAATTGTTGCATATGATATAATTTCTCTGATCATTATTCCTTCCATTTGTTCTGAATCTGCATTGATTAGCTTTGTGTTCAAATCCATAGCATGTGTAGCAGTAGCTACTAAAATATTGAATCATTATACCATTGTTGTATCTATTCATCATATGACTTTTGTATTTTCTTGATCTATGTCCAAATTTCCTGGATGTAAAGCATTGTCTAGTAAAAGATGAAACATCCTGATTTATTTTGCTTCTACATTCCACAACTCTATGTCCAAATTTATTACAAGAAAAAAAAATACCATTAAAATATGGGTACCTTTGAACATTTGGTTGTTTGATAAGGGGTCTTCTAGCATTGCTTCTTTGTTTTTGGAACTTGTCATGGTTCCTCTTGCCTTCAACTTTCTTAGGTTCACTGATCTTCTTTACATTAGGTATATGATCTGATTTAGAGCTTTCTCCTCCTTCAAGTCCCAAACCTCCTTTATCTTTAGATGGTTTCTATCCAACAATCAGCTCATCAAGCATTGTAGAACTTGTCTTAAATTTATCTTCATAAATTCTTGATTTTTCAGATTTGTTCTTAGATTTACCACTTCTTTTTCAAGATTAGTGCACTCATTAGTCTTTCTTTTTACCATTGTATTCAAGCATTCGCTAGTTCTTTTATTTTATTTCACTTGTACTCTTAATCTGATGATGTCTTCATTCGCTTGCTTCAGTTTTTCATTGACTTCCTTATATCTTTCTTTGAACTTCTTGATCTACTCTCTCAATTTTCTAATGCATTCATTTGCCTCTTTTAGATTTTCCTTCAGATCTCCATTCTCACTTTCAATTTTGTTAAAATATTCAAGAGAAACTTTGAGTTCTCCATCTTTGTCTAGCATGCAATCTTCTTCCATATATTCAATAGCAAGAATTTCTTCCAGAGTAATAGAATAATTTCTATTAGCCATGTGTTCAAATTCCAAGATCTTACCAAAGCAGTCAAGCTCCTTCTAGGGATCTGAGCTCTGATACCAATGGTTGAACACCCAAAATACTGAGAGGGGGGCTAAATTTGTATTCCTTTAAACCAATTAAACATAACCCATCTGACTAACAAAATGGAGATAACTGCAATGATGTAAGAAAACATGAATACAACCACAAAATCATATGACACATGAACACCAATATTTTTATGTGGAAAAACAAAAAAGGGAAAAAATACGATGAGGGTTAGATCACAATATATTATATCTAGATATAAGATATTAGAAAAAGGCTCATTGCCAAGTTAGGATACACTGTCCAGAAAAAGGCTCACATCCCATAGAGAAAGAACAAAGAAGACTTTGAAACACTACCTATTTGAATTGATACAATAACATCTATCATATGCCAAATTACAGTTCCATTGAAGTACAAAATGATCTTCACATTCATCTGAATCAATACTCTATTATGTTCACAATCTGCTCAATATTGCATCGCCCACATGTAGGTGAATCACCATACATGTCATATATCTCATACAATATATTCTACTACATCATCTACCACATTCACATATCATATATTTTCCAAAACTCTCTTCTCTCTAACCTTTGGTGTTGATCTCATATATATCCACATCAGGTGTAACTTCAATTAGGTCGACCTAATTAGAAGTAACACACAAAATTAAGCATGCCATCCTCAAATCATTTTATCCATACTTAGTGCCAAAATTTAAAATTCAATTTACATCAAGATAGGTCAACATGGACCTAAACTAAATCCCACATAAGATAGAGTTGCTTTCTTATCCTCCACAAAACATCAAACGTGTTAGGTCGGCCCAAAAAATAGACCTAAACACAAGATCTTCAAGGGTACATGTAATTCACCAATCATGCGACCTTAACACTCGATCTCCCTTCAAATTCCCATTCAATCGACATTTATTAGCTTATCTTCATCATTGCAAAATAAAATAATTATTCACAAAGAAGTGTAGAATTTCCCACACTAATACACTGTACAAAAGATAACTGTGATATATAGGGCTGCACACTGTCATTCATATCTTTCAGAAAACTTGACAGAATGTCACAAAATCTTGAATATAACTACATCTAAGGAACTAAAAAATTGTATTTACAATTGTAGAAGATTATACCAACACGCAGTGAAATGTGGACCCAAAATTGATGCAGTGAACCACAAAATTGTCAAAGGAAATACTTAGCGAACTTCCTAATAAACCATACTTCCCAGACCAACTTTCCCTGTACATAGGTTACTAAAAGTATTTCCACATTATGATAGGACGATCATAACAATAGTGACATGAATGAAAACACTGGATGAAGCATTATATATATACTTCATGCTCATGTTGTTAAACTACATCATCAATGACAAACTTCCAACTTCCAACTTCCAACATGCATCACTCTAGATTGTGTAGAGCTAGTGACCATATATGTATTGAACATATGAATAGTATATATGACATGACCATGGAAATTTTTTTACCGGTCACATTAGACTAGGAGTCGTTATTTCCTTTGAGAAAAACAATTAAGGGTAGGATATCATTGTGAATGATATGCAAAAGTCCTTAAATAATATCAAGACCTTTCAAATGATTATCGAGAGTTTGGTGGAACATTGGCACTAAATATGTTCTCACCTTGTTAAAACCTTGAAGAAATATGAAGGAGAGCCATTAATCAACACCAAAAAATTTGATTTCGAGATCATTTCAGTTATCAACCCAATGAAATTGGTTCTAAAACCAAATCTTGCCATGACCTTGAGTGGGAAGTCCCATAGAACTCTATCGTAATCTTTCATAAGGTCCAACTTGAGTAGATAATATTTTATATTTAATGCATATTGAATGTATTATTTTTTGAATATAAATAATATAATCTAAGATATGTATTCCTTGCACAAAACCACTTGATTGCTCATAAATTAATGTTTTATGGACCACTTATAGTCTCGTGGCAATAACCTTTGAAAAGATCTTGTAAATTGAGTTTCATAGACTTATTGGCCAAATATTAGTAAAATAGTTCACACCTAATTTTTAAGGGATAAGAATAATAAACATATATTCAAATAGTTCCTTTAAGACTCCTATTGCCAAAAAAATAATTAGTGGTTGCAATAACATCCTTGGAAATGATTTCCTAGTAAGTTTGGAAGAAGAATTTTGGGAAGCCTTCAAAGCTCAGGGCTTTTTTTTCGTCAATAGAGAAAACAACCACCCTAATTCCTTGTCAAATGCTATTTTTCTTAGTTTATTATAGTCTTCATTGTTCAAAAATCCTAGGGATCTCTTCCAAGATTCCTTGTCGAGAATTCCAATTAATGGTACCATCATCTAAAAGGAGTTGTAGGAAAAAAATAGATGCCTACCTTCTAATCTCATTATACTCAAATATTCTAATGTTCCCCACTTGAATTTCCTTAACTTTTTTAGTAGATATATGCTTTAAAGTGGTCAGATGGAATAGTTTGATATTACAACATCCATTCTTCAACCATATGGCCCTAGATTTCTACCTCCAAAAGTCCTCCTCCTTAGAGATAAGAGAATGAAGTTGTATTAGAATTTCCTTCTAATGAACTATAGGGGTGGGATCCAAATGCATACCTTGAATTTACATATGAATAGAATCCAAATTTGATTTAACTTCCTCCTCCCTCTGAAAGATGCATCCAAAATAATTTATATTCTAGGTTTCAATATTAAACTTCACATTGCTAATTTTCTTAGCTATTTGGTACACAATGGAGCCTTCCATATCAATAGTCCACCACTCAAAAATTATAGAAACAACATTGAGATGCTCCAATCTCTTCTAAACTATCTATATCATGCTTACCACCCTCTATCCTTAGAATATCCCCCTCCACATTTTATAAATATTTGTAATTTCTTTAGCTTCCAAGTGGCTTAGATTTAATTCTAAGACATTTTTATGCTGATAAAGATTGGGTCCTAGATCTATTATAGCCAATTGGTCCTCTATAGGATCCTCTTGATTCACATGTTTTAGTCTATAGATCCCTTTTATTGAAACAATGACTTCCTACCTTCCATTATCCACCAATTTCTTGCTTCTAGATCCTATCTTCAAATTGGTTTACACCCTTGAGGGTTTCTTCCTCTTGACTCTACTATTGAGAATTTAGAAGTCTTTCAAACTCTAAACATGTTCCATTTTTATTAAATCCTTCCATCATCTCAACTTCCACATCATCCCCCTTATCACTAGCATTGATAAGATCTTTTTGCATCCATATGTTATTTATCTTTCTATTTTTTGAAGTCAATGACAATAATTCATTATCTCCACGTAGATTAGGAGTTCGAATTTGGCCCCTAGCACCATCATTGCTTTGTCCAATAGTATTGCAGCTTACTTGATTTTTTATTTCAATTAGCAAACAGTGTGAGCCTCTTCTCAATAAAGTCTAATCAAAATAAGGAAAAAGTATAAGATTTGAACCTGTGACCTCTATGTTAGTGGGAAGAGGCAAACAGGACAATTTTATCTCAACGTTTTGACGCACAAATGATTTCTATTGCTTGCAAAAATGGATTACATTAGCCTCTTTTACAGAGGACTTTAGAAATTACATAGAGAATTCTTGATGATAGCTGACATGAAAATATTATGTTTTATCTCATCTTTCCTAATCGACATAAAAAAGTATTTAATACTATTCACCTATCTTATCTCAAACTACATTTAATAATCACTCTTAAATGTATTTAATATAGGTGGTGGAAATTAATATTCCAAACACTCTAACTCACAATCAGCAACTAGTGGCCACACTCTACCACAAATATATTTTAAAACCCAACCAAAAGGATTGTATTACACAAGATTGCAACACTCTTGGTCGGGGAAGAATGCTTCTCCCCTATGCTTTGCTATAGTCAATTTCATACAATCACTATGCTTATAAATATAGTGCAGATACATGCTTACACTATGCTTCTCAAGCCTATCAATATCTATCATGGCCGCAGTGTGTGAAAATGTTATCATTTCAGCATCCTCCAAGGCCATCATTCGTCAGAATGGGAATCATCATCCTAACTTGCAAAGTGATGATTTCATACAGTATCTTACTTATTCATATGGGGTATGAAAGATACTTACATTTTGATTCACACAAATCTATTTTATATTATATTTTTCTATTGTGAAAGCTGATGTAAAGAATTGTTATTATTTTTTGTAATCATGATTCCTCATAGAATTTGGTCTACTTGAAAGGATATTTTTTGTTGATGTTCTACAATGCTTGGGAATAGATTTACATTTTCAAGAGGAAATAAAAATAACACTCGATTATATCCACAAGTATGTATGTTTTGTCAAGAAAATTTTCTACTCTACATACTCATGATCAAATACTCATGATCAAAATGACACTCGATTATATCCACAAGTATGTATGTTTTGTCAAGAAAATTTTCTACTCTACATATTTATGATCAAAATGACTCTCAATTATATCCACAAGTATGTATGTTTTGTCAAGAAAATTTTCTACTCTACATACTCATGCATATGGAGGTGTATCAAATGTTACATATAAAAAGATTTGTGATCAAATAATGTCATCATGAATAGGTACCAAAATCATAATAATATTGGAAATCTCAACATGATGTCTCTAGGACTTCAAATACTACGATTGAATAGATATGATGTTTTCTTAGGTGATGGATTTTTAAATTTTTTCTTGGATTACTATTCTATAGCTAAGTTTTTCAAATCACTAGAATATTTTAGATATGCAAGCAAATGCTTTTCAAAAATTCAAAGGTGATGAAGGAAAATTCTATGGCTTTGGATCTATCCATGAAGATGAAAAATTAACAATTATGTTGAGTCTATATAAAGCTTTGAAGCTAGATTTTCCTGATGAGAAAATTTTAAAAGAAGCTAGAGTTTTCACATCTATATACCTACAACAAGCCATGAAGAAATATAGTGACATAAAAGAGACTAGACATCCACTTCTAATGGAGGAAAGTAATTTTCCATGGAAGGGATTACCATTCAGGTTATTTTTAAATATTTAAGAAAAAATAAATTTGGAGCCCTTGTTTTCCTATTAGATGCTTGCCAATTTTCAATACTACAAACAGTCAACAATTGAGCAACAACCCATCAATCTTTTTTATTTCTCTAAAGTTTAGAAATTTATCAATAGCTACATATAATATTTTCAATGGCTTAGCTACATATTGGTTGAATATAATCAATAATTCTATATATACATCTTATCTATTTTAATAACATGATATATTTTTTAGATTTAGTACACTTTAAAATATGCTTGGAGGTTCCAAGGTGGGAGGCTTGGAACTTTATTAAAATATTCAAACAATAAAATTTCAATGACTCACTTGTCAATAAAATTTATAAGTAAGATCAAAGTTTACATGTGATCATTGGTACTTCATTCTTTCCTTAAAAATAAAATGTTGTTACAAATTTAATCTTTCAATTTATTGTGATGTTTTGAGTTAACAAAAGGTAGAATAAGTTTAATGCTAATCATTCATGTTTATAATCTCTCTCAGGATTCCACATACATATGGCCAAAAGCTATTGGAACTAGCAATATTGGACTTCAATATTTTACAAGCTCACCATCAATCTGAACTGAAAATAGTGTCCACGTGAGTATTATTCCAATTGAGTACATTAGCTCAACAAATGTTCCCTTGAACATCAAGCAAGATAAATATAGAAATGTTTTGATTATTTATTGAAATTCTTATTCTATTAGTAATATATAATAATTGCATGTTTAATCATACAAATAATTCCTAATAGTAAATTAGTTTAAGGTTGAGAAGAGTAAATCAAATGTTGAAATTGATTAAATACTTTAATAATTAAAGATAGTCAATCCAATAAAATAGAGTTATAATCATAATGATATACAATTTATTTGTACTAGATGGTAGAAACATTCAAGCGTAATTCAACTTGTTTTCTTTCGACATATCCACATAGAATTTTATTTTTGATAGGCTTGCTCATTATTTGAGCTCGAGTTCAGTGCAAGTAGAATTGGTTTTACAAAATTGGATACCAACCTTTCCCTCCTTGATGATATTGATGACACGTATGGGACCATTGATGAATTGAAACAATTCACAATGGCATTAATAAGGTATTCAATTAGATAGTAATCCTAGATTATGTTGAATGTCTAATTCATTTTTTGACTTTGTTTGTTCATTTCTATTATAGATGGGATATTTCCATGATTGATAATCATCCAGACTACATGAAAACTACTTTTAAATTTGCATACCAAATACATAAGGAAATTGCAAGTGAAGCTAAAAGAAAGCATGGTCCCTTTGTTCACAAATACATTCATTCCTGTGTAAGTATAAATTTGTTAATTATGTGATTTTGTAATTCTATTAAAACTTATCATTATCTACATCAATTCTTATCTTGTTACATATTCTTATCAGATGTTTCATTCTAATACTTTAATTTTCATAAAATCAGATAATATGTTTATACCACTAAACATAATCCGAATAGTTTACAATTATTATAAATAATTTGATCATATAATATATTTTTTTATTTATTTTAATGAAAGCATATATTAAATTTTTAACATTTCTTTTTACATTTTTTTAAAAAATATATATTAAATTTTTGTCTTCTTTTTTATCATTAGAACATAAATTCATAACTACCAAATTTACATCATATTTATTTATAGATCCAAAAAATTGCATACTCACAAAACAATGTTGACATCCAAGATTAGGTTTTCAAAATAATATAATTATAGTTTGCTAATGTTGAAGTTGGATTCTTTAATTTTTTTTATTTGAATATTTAAAATTTTAAGTAAATTCTTGAGTTTTTATCATCCATTTTTAAATGATGAAAATATTTTTCTTTCTATTACTTAAATGAAAATATTTAGTATTCATTACTTTTTATTTTATAGATCATCTTTTCTCTCCATAAGGCTATAATACGAAAATTTTAATTTTAGAAAAGTAAAAGATGTGTATTATTTATATTAAAATTTAAAAAATATTGTATATACTCTAAAATGTTTAAAATTTTATTTTCAAAATTCAACGCTTTATACCAATCTTTGTTTGTATTGTTTTAGTGGAAGAGTTTTATCTCATCTTATATGCAAGAATTAGAACGTATAGCTTCTAATCATACACCAGGCCTTGATGAATATTTAATGAATCAAGTGACAAGTAGTGGTATGAGAACTTTGATGGTTCATTCACTAATACTAATGAGCACTCCTTTATCTAGTGATATTTTGGAACAACTTGATATCCCATCATCAAAGGTGCATGCTCTTATGTCATTGACTACACAAATAGTGGATGATACAAACTATTTTGAGGTGAATGGTATAAATGTTAGATACTTAAGTGTAAAAATTATAGGACGAGCAAGCTCGTGGAGAGACAACTTCAAGCATTGAGTGCTACATGAAAGAAAACCATGGTTCTACAAGGGAAGATGCTTTAAATTATATCACAAATCATATTGAGAGTCATGTACAAGAGTTAAATAAGGAGTTTCTTAAGCCTTCAAATGCACCAGATTGTTGTAGGAACCTATATTTTAATGCTAGCATGCGAGGTGTATTTTTCTTGTTCAAGGATGTTGATGGTATTGTATTTTCTCATCGAAAATAGATACAAGATGCAATAATAAAAATTATGGTGGAACCAATCATGCCATATACCAAAATTTAGATTATCTAATGTATAATTAGTTTCATATCCCCAAAAATGCTACTTAGAAGACTCTAAATAAAGTGGACCATTTCCCATATCAATCTAGATGTGAGTATTGATTAAGATATGGTTGTTAGATTATGAATCCTACTTTTAATGCTATATAACACTTTCTAATTAATGTGTTTTCCATTCTAGATACTTGAGGCTAAACATAAAATTGTTGATAATATGTTTACTAATAATAGTTTACAAGCATTAAGAAAACATAATATTAACATGAATAATAATTGAAGGACAAAAGAAACTATGTTTGATTATAATTTCATTGTGGTTATATGTCTTGTCTAGTCATGGTCTTGTGTATCTTTAGGTGGTTGTAGTAATTAATGTATGCGAATTATCGAAATGATAACCCTTATTGTGTTTAATTTCTTACTTTCATTATCAATAGTTTAGAGAAGAAATAATTCCTTAAATTAGATTAATAAATGATTTAATACATGAGAGAGATATAGGAGATGCAAACATATAGACAAAATTGACGAAGCAACCAGTCCTAGCCTATGTAATAGTGTTAGCATGCCCATCTAGGATGTGTTAGAATATTTTTTAATTGTGATTATATATCCTACATAGTCATTGTGTTTTGTATGGTTAGATTATGAATTATTTTTAATGTAAGAAAAAATATTTTAATGTAATGTGAATTTCCTTTGAACTAGTTTATCCATTTTTATATCATTTAATAAATTAAAGTCTTATTAAAATTAGATAAATAGAAGATATAAACTTGTAACCAATTAAAAAGTAAACAAAACTTGGTTAACTTGTAACCAAGCAGTGGATAACTTCTATCATACACTAGGTCTTTCCTTTATTTTCATCCAAATATGCCATCTAGGGTTTTAATTGTATGAAAATAAAGTAAAGAAAATAGAAATTTGTAACCAATTAAAAAAGAAACAAAATCAAAACTAGAGAGAAAATTAGAAAGGAAAAATGAAATGAAGAAATAATAAGAAAAAAGATGAAAAACTATCAATTTATAAACATATAAACTATAGAAACATAAAAAAAAGACAAAAAGGTGAGAGTTCCTACAATAGAGGTAGAAGGAGGAAGATTTGATCATTCATTACATGACAACAATGAAGTGGAAGATGTTGTGAAACCTCTAAAGAAGCCACAAAAAGATATTTTAAGGAGAAATTAAAAATAATTAATGTGAAGATTAGAGGTTCTCTATTATTATTCTATATGAAATTAATTGATGGATATGTAAATAGGATTTAGAGTGCAATAAATTTTAATAATAATGATATATAACAAATAGGATAAATATTTCAAAGGGAAAAAAAATATTTCTATGGTAGTTGCATTTCTTTTGAAAGGATTTGTTGGCATAAAAAGTAAAACTCATATTTTACAATTATCTTAGTGGATAACAATTTTATGTTCATAGATAAAGGATAAAGTGAACGTACAATCAAACTTTCTTGTTATATTTAAATTTTATTTGAGAAACTAGGATTGAATATATATAATTTATTAATGTGGCATCATCACAAATTAAAAATTGGAAGCATTTGTGTGAAATAATAAAAGAAGGTTCAATGCTTTCATAACTATGATTTGGAAAAGATGTATGAGATTACTATATTTTGCATACTTGAAATATTACTATGCCAGTAGGTCTAGAAGAATGTCATTTTAGACTCATATGTTTAGCTATCATAGATTATGGTAAAAATATATGGGAGATAATTTGTACATTTATTTTTTTTAAATGAAAATTTTAAGTTATTATAGGTCCCAAGCTATAATACTAGCTAGCTTAGATATCTAGATTGTGAAGTAATTAATTTTCATAGATGTGTTTGTGAGGGATGGACACCATTGTGCTAAATGAGAATGGCATCATGTCATTCAAACAGGATCACATTGTTTGGACATGATTATTCCAACAAAAATATAACCATGCCAACATGTGTGGGACTATTATGTGCAATGGAATCTCATTTTAAATATTTTTTACCATATAAAGGAAACTAGATAATTGTTATGTCTTTTCTATGTCATACTTAAATTTTTTTTTGTATTATTTCAAAATATCATTATGTTATTATATTTGGGTAATCATATTAATAAAGGCATATAGAAGTCAATAAGAAATTGATTTGAGCATTAAATAGATTATATATAAGAATTTCTATGTTGACTAAGAGTGAATAACTAATGTTATTTGTGGCCCAATATTGAAATTTGAAGACTCTATGAGGAAGGTCTATTTTTTTGAGATATCAAAAAGGCACAAGTATATTATAGAAATGATAGGTTCTTTGGACTAATCATAAAGCTACCAAGAATAGGTGATTAATGTGAAGGATTATTGATGAGTCTAGTTTATGGTCCAATTATTGATAGAGTTTGTTGTCCATTTTCTGCAGTTGTCATAGATTTTGATGCTTGGATGTTGACCTTTTTATGATGTTTCCTTAAAGCCATAGACTTTGGACATGAACTTATTTTCATGACTTTTAAATGATATTGACATGCTATATGAACCATCTGTGTTAATTTTACATGTGATTAATGAATGCCACTTTGAGATAGTTATAGATATGCAATTATTGTGCATACTAATATTTTCATGTAGATATAATTAGAGGCTTGTAGCTAAGGAAGATTCCGCCAGCTAGACATTCACCATACCATCCAACAAGGTGGTCATTTAATGGAGGAAAGACTCTCAACGATGGAAAGATTCCTCATTCAAATCAAACTGTAACCACCTTGTAATGGTCTCAATTGTTTGTTGAGAAAATGCAGGCGTTATTGTTGTGTTGGATTTGCATTAAGACAAACATTCTTGACAAGATTCTATGCATGCATAACCACCTCTCCACTTTTCATGCTTTCCCTAATATGGTGTCCTTTGGTTCTATTGGAGTTGACCGCCTTGCTAGGTGATTAGATAAATAAGACTCAGATGCTCTTTCTTGAGGGGTTGCTCAATTTGATGATGTACTCGCACTCTTAATTTTTTCAGTAATATAGTCATGTTTCTCAATTGTACTCATGTTTTTCAATGAATGAAATGGAGTTATAAGTTCGTGCACTTGAGTTTACATTAATTTTAGGGGATATTCATCCAAGGGGGGCCACTTGGTGAGTATTTCATTTCGTACCTTAGTTTAGTTTACTTTTTATTTTCTATTCAGTAATTAGTTAAGAATCTAGCACTGTTTATTCCTATAGCCACTAGAATTCCATTTTGTGGCTGTTCCTACAGCCAAAGCAGACATAGTAGTTTCTTGTTTGTTCACTCAGATTTTCATTTCTATCATGCATTTCAGCTTAGTTTAGTTATTGGTTGATGCTCAACACTTATGTTATTTCCTTCCAAGCAATTTACTTTTAGCATTGTGTCTTTCTTAGTTGTAGGGTGAATATGGCTACTTTGGATTCCTAGTGCACATACAGTGCTGAGCCATTTCAATTTTGCGTCCCTGGGTTGACAATTTAAATGCACCTTCATGATGATTGAAATAGCTATTCAAGTTAGATGTCCAATCTCTGAATCACATCCGTGAAGGCTCAGTTGTTGAATCATTGTAGGAGGTTGACATTTTTCACATCGTTATCGAGGATGGTGTCAAACAAGGGTGTTCTTTGGAGTCATTGATAGTTTTTCTTGTTGTAGTATTTCTGGAAGTTGTTCTTAGTATACCCCTCATTTAGGAAAGTAATGACCCCCCTATTCTTTTTCCAATTCTTTGTGTGAGTTGGTTGATAGTGAATTGATACCATATGCATAGAGAAAGGAGGAGAGATTCTTGTGGGAGATTCGTTCCTAACAATCCTGATCTACTCCAAATAATTGAGTACCAGAACCTGCCAAGAGACAAAGAAGAAGAAGATCCACACCTCTTTGCTGATACATTTCTAGATCTGACTAGTTCTGAAGTTTCCTCTGAAGATCAGAATTTGATTGAGAACCCCCTTGCTTTGGAATTTCATCAGGCAGGCATGGGTGATGAAAATAGAAATAGACCTAACCAACCAAATTTTCCTTTCCCCATTTCTCATCAGAATGAAGTAGACAACCTCAAAAATATCCCTGCTTTAGTTCTTCCTAAGTTATATGGGCTTATCACAAAATATCTTGATACATTCTTGTTTGAGTTCAATTTACTCTACATGAGTTATGACTATACCATTGATGCCCATAGGCTTAAGATATTCCCTGCCACCTTAAAAGAAGTCACATTAAGATGGTTCATGAGCCTAGGCAGACATACTATGGAGACTTGGGAGGACATGAAGACAAAGTTCCTTGAGAAATACAAGGAGTATTGCAGGGGCAGTGACATGAGAGGAGGTGACATTTTTAGGATGCAACAAAAGGAGGATGAGAGCCTAGAAGATTATATTTCAAGGTTTTTGTTTTCCCTACAAAAATCTCCACACCATACACTCAATGAAGAATCATAGAATCTACTTTTCTTAACATAAATTAATGACAAATGCAATGATACCTTGGACTTGATGGGAGGATGAGATATCACCCAAGTTCCTTGGGAAGGCATCAAAAAGATATGCCATAACTATTCTAGGGCAGCTTCAAAGAAGGGGAGAGCTTACCAAACCTCCATGGGTAAGTCATCTACCAATGGAGTTTCAAGGATGGAGATTACCCACTTACTAGAATACTTCAATAAATACATCATGAACAATCTAGATACTCAACTAGATACACTTCAAGCCAATAAGAAACAAGAGGAGGTAGAGGCAATGTTGGCAGAATATTGTCCATTACAGACAAAAGAAGAAGGACTGCAGATGCAAGATGATAGCTAATATTGATAGCAAGCAGACGGCACCTGAGTTCAAGCTAATCCAGGGTGAAGAAGATCAAGTATACTATGTTGCACAAAGGATGCCATGGGCTCCAAGATAAGGCATGCCACCAGATCCACTATCTTTTTTTGGGCCATATTTCAATTCTTATTCATCTAGTAACCAATGAAAACCCCCATATCCATCCAATTATGGAGGATATCCACCACAAACTTGGAATAACCCTCCAAATTCCTAGCCCAATCACCAAAACTCTCCACCCCAATGGAAGCAACCCCAGGGGAATTGGCAGTAGTTTCAGGGGAATTGGCAGCAGTTTCAGGGAAATTGGTAGCCACCTCTAAGAAACTGATAGCAAACATCTCAATGGAGGGGAGGATAGCAATGGCCAAACCAGACAACCAATTACATGCAACCACCTTCTCAGCCTCAATAACCTACTGTAATTCCTACTCAGATACCAGCCCAACCCACACCTAACCCAAATAATAAACCACAATAATATTCGGTATACTCTGTTGATCCAAATCAATTCCCTGCATATGTTGTGAGTGTAAGTAACATCTGCTTGCATTCAAGAACTACTTTTCCAACCCCTTCCACACCCATTATTATTGAGCTTCCTGTGGAAGAAGAGGAGCCTCTGAATGTCCCCATTCAACCAAGTGCACCTAAAAATCTTGAACTAGCCCTAGTCAAGCAAACTGAACCAGAACCACCATTTCCCTAGAGGTTGGAAACTATGAAACAAAAGGAAGAGAAGGAGGATGGAACTTTTGACATTCTAGATCAATTGAAGCATATGTGTCCAAATACCTCTATTTCAGGCCATAAAATATGTTCCCATATATGACAAAGAAATCAAGGAAGTATGCCAGGTAGGAAGAAGAAAGACCCCACTACGGTTCACATAGTGGGACAGTTGGCTAACATCATGCTTGGGAAAGTGACTATTCCTAAATATAATGACCCAGGGAGTCCTGTGGTAGGAGTTGTTATAAATGGGATCCAGATAAAGAATGCTCTGATTGATTTAGGAGCAATGATAAATGTGATGACTAAGGACATCCCGCAACAACTAAATGTTCCAAACATGAGACCTACTCCTACTATCATGCAGCTTGCTAATAGTTCTACTATTAAGCCTGATGGGATAGTAGAGGATCTTGTGGTAACTCTAGACTCTTGGGAGTACCCAACAGATTTTATGGTTATTTCTCTTAAGGCCACACTAGGCGGGTACCCCATTATTCTTGGAAGGCCATGGTTAGCAACAAAAGATTCCTATATTGGATGTCAGACAGGATACATGACCATTTTTTATGGAAAGAGCACCAAAAATCTTGTTCTCTACCCTCCTTCTCAGCCCTCCCATGATAGGAATGATCTCGTTTGGCCACATGTTGGTGAAGAGGCAGAGGAAATTAATTATGTGGCACAACTTATGATGTTCAACAAAAGTCCTTTCATCCAACTTCAAGATGAAGATGAAGAAATTTATAACATAATTCAGAACCTTTATGAGGTAGAGGAAGCATCATCCTCTCATGCATCTAATTTTACTAATATAGTGAAGACACTCCTGCACACTCTTCCTGCAACCGCTCTTCTTGTAGTAGCTCTTCCTACAGATGTTCTTCCTGCAACTAAACTTCCTACAGCAATAGGTATGTCTCATACATTGTTGCCACATGAACTCAAGGTACCAAGCATTAGTGAAGCTTCTATGGTAGAGTTAACTACACAAGTGCAGGTGTCAAAAAGGATATATCTAAATATTAACAGCAAACTGAGTGAAGAACAACAATTGTCATTGTCAAACTTACTGAAGGCCCACTAGTGTGCATTTGCATGGGATTATCATGATATGAATGGATTGGACCCTAAGCTTTGCACTCATAGGATATATATAAGAAATGACTGTACACCAGTGATGCGGCCACAAAGAAGAATTAACCCTGCATTGAGAGAAATAGTAAAAGGGGAACTACAAAAATTCTTAGATGCAGGATTTATCTACCCCATTTCAGATAACCAATGGGTGTCCCAATTGGTAATTGTGCCTGAAAAAGGAGGGAAGTGGCAAGTTTGTGTTTATTATAGAGAACTTAATGTTGCCACCAAAAAAGACCATTTTCCCTTACCTTTCATAGATCAAGTTTTGGACTCACTTGTAGGAAAGTAGTACTTTTCTTTCCTAGATAGATTAAGCGGCTATAACTAGATCCAAATTTGCACTAGAGGACTAGGAGAAGACCACCTTTACCTATCCATGGAGGACCTATGCCTAGTCAACACTTCCATTTGGCTTATGCAATGCACCTACAACTTTTCAGAGGTCAATCATTAGCATATTTTCAGATATCTCTCTTGATTGCATGAAAATCTATATGGATGACTTTACTACTTATGGTGTTGATTTCAGTGAAGCATTGGAAAATCTCAGGAGAGTCCTACAGAGATGTGAGGACCACAATCTATCTTTAAATAGTGAAAAGTGCTTCATGACGATGTAGGAAGATGTAGTTCTTGACCACTACATATCTCACAAAGGAATTCAAGTAGATCCTGCAAAGATTGAGGTGATCACCAATTTTCCTATCCCTACAAAACAAAAATATGTTAGAAGTTTCTTAGGACATGTAGGTTATTATAAGAGGTTCATCAAAGACTTCAGTAAAATGGAAACACCATTGTATAATCTCATAACTAAAGATATTGAGTTCCAATGGACAAAATTGTGACCAGGCATTTTCTAATTTGAAAGCAGCTTTAACTCATGCTCCTGTACTCAAGGGTCCTAATTGGGAGCTTCCTTTTCACATCCATATAGATGCATCAGACTATGCAATAGGAGTAGTTTTAGGATAGAAAGAAGGAGCTATTAAAAATGTTATCTATTTTGTTAGCAAAAATTTGCAAGGAGTTAAATTCAACTATACAGTGACAGAAAAAGAAATGTTGATAGTGATCTACGCCCTAAACATATTCAGGCACTACAGAATAGGCTACCAAATCTTTGTGCACACCGATCATACATCCATTAGATACCTCGTTAATAAACCCCTGATCTTGGGTAGGCAAGCAAGATGGTTATTTCTGATGCATAAGTTTGACATAACCATTGTGGATAAACCAGGGAAGACCAATGTTGTTGTAGATTTTATTTCAAGGCTAACTACATTAGAGGACAATCAAGTTGTAGATGACTCTTTCCCTGATGAGCATTTATTTTCCATCAGTGTGCAGACACCCTGGTATGCTGACATAGCTAATTATCTGGTCACAGGGAAAGTTCCTCCTCACTTCTCTCCAAAAGAGAAAAGGGTACTCATTGAAAAATATTTTCCTTTCTCATGGATTGTTGGATGTTTGTTCTACACTAGACTAGACCATGTCATGAGATGTGTGAGGGAAGATGATACATATTACTTTTTTGATGCATGTCACAATGAACCCTGTGGAGGGCATTTTGCAGCCAAGAGGACAACAATGAAGATTTTGAACACAAGATATTACTAGCCCACACTCCACAAGTATGCAGGGAGATATACAAGGAAGTGTGGTAGCTGCTAGAGGATGGGCCAGCCAACCAAATCATATGAGATGCCACTTTACCCCCAGGTAATAATCACTCCATTTGATAAGTGGGGATTGGACTTTGTAGGACCCATTGATCCTTCATTGAAAGGTAAATCTTATATCTTGGTATGCATTGATTATGTAACCAAGTGGGTAGAAGTTAAGGCCATAAAGCATGCAAGAGACAATAAGGTTGCAAAATTTCTTTATGAGGAAATTTTCACACGGTATGGGGTTCCAAGAGAGATGGTGGTTGATCAAGGGGCTCAATTCACTCCAACCCTTGTTACTACACTAGTCAATGAGTATAACATTAGCCACGAGAAATCTACTCCTTATCACCCTCAGGCCAATGGCCAAGTTGAGGTGGCCAACAGATAAATTGAAGCCATTATGACCAAAGTAGTGGCTATCCATAGAAAGGATTGGGCAAGTAGACTACCAGAAGTTGTTTGGGCCTACAGAGCTACATGGAAAACAACTACAAGATTCACTCCATTTGAGCTTCTATATGGAAAGACAGTTATGATTCCCATTTAATTTGATCATAAGACTCTTAAGACTGCAGTAGACTTGGGGATGGATATCTTTGAGGCACAAAGGGAAAAAATCATGTAGCTGAATGCATTGGATGAGATGAGGAAGGTAGCTTTGCATCACATAGAGGTAGTGCAAAATTAGATGATAAGGTGGCATGAAAAATTCATCAAGGATAAGAAATTCCAGCCAGGCAATTGGGCACTACTCTATGACTCAAGGAATCAAGACAATGTAGGAAAATTGTAGACAAGGTGGCTAGGACCGTATGAGGTTGCTGAATTTTTTCCCAATTGAGTTGTTCATCTCACTACCACTTACCCTATCAGATTCAAGCTGCTAGTCAATGATCATCACCTCATATTGTATCACAAGATAACTTCCAAGGAGGAGTTCTTGCAGAAATTCACTCAGCATGCAACACCCGAACTTCCTGCAGCCGAAGGAAGTGGACCTAGTGTCCCTCCTTTTGGCTAACCAAGGTATGTAACTTGTCATAATAAAGACTTCCAATTCTATGGGGTTCCACTTCTTCACCCATCCACCCATCCATTCCATCTTTCTCCCTCTTCCATCACGCCACCATCATTTCACTTTATTCCATTCCAGCTCATTCCATTCCACTTTCATTAATTGCTCAACTAATTTCTTGAAAAGTGACTGGTACTTTCTCCATATTCTTTGCAATAAATCTTCCATGAATTTAGGTACGTGCGTATCAATTGTTATATCTTAATTGTCTTTTAGTATATTCATTTATTTTTTGTAAATTGATAATGACGTTCACCATAGCATGTAATTATTCCCTACCCCAGTCAAATCATCATTCCACCTCACATGTAAGGACACATGTGCAAATTTAGGTTGGGGGGGGAGTGTGAATGCCATGTTCGTGTGTTTGTCCATACTGGTTCATGTCAACAAAGTTTAAGTTATTGAGCCAATTTGAATTCTGAGTGAGATGATGACTCATATGTGTGAAAGGACATCATCCTCCACCATTTTCCTTGATCATAGCCTGCATTTATTACTCCTGTATTGACTTTATTTGCTCCTATCATATCTTAAGCCAAAAGGTAAAAGTCAAACAATACTAGTGTTGGAAATTTGGCAGCATTGTAGGAAGGAGAAGTTTGGCTTTCAAACGAAGATTGCAGGAAGGAAAAACTTTACAGAGCGATTGTTTGATTACAGAAAATTGAACAATGAGAGGTGGGTTAATTTGAGATGAACCCATGGTTCATGATGTATTAATACAAGATGCACCTTCCCTGACCGAGTTTAGAAACTATGGATGGATAGACTATTTCCTAAAGCTGAATGGTTTTGATGAAGACGTTGCATTGGAATTTTCCTAGACATTGTCTGAAGGAAAGGCCACGGTAAAAGGGTTGGAAGTCATAACCACTGAGGAGAGGATTGCAGAAGTTATAGGGTTGCCTACCGATGGTGAACATTACCCTACTACCAAAGATGCCAGGTCAGCTAGGGCTGAATTTACAAAACCTAATGACCCTCCGTTGAGCATGGACAAGCAAGGTGCAAAGAGAATTTCTCTACCCGAGCCATGGAAGCAGTAGCAGTTTATGTTGTGAAGTATATTACCTGTGAATGTCATCAGTCAAATCTACAATTCATGCATTTCAAACTCCTGAACCACATGAGGCACGAGAGAAGAATGAATGTGCCAAACATGCTTTACCACCTTCTTTCAATCATGACGGTCGAGACCCAGAAAGGTAGAGACAATTTTGTTTCCCACCATTGTTTGATCAAATTATTAGTTGAGAAGTATCTGCATGATGTGTTTGATATAACTTGGGAAGAATTCTTGAATATTGATCAAATTAGACCAGAGCATTTGTGACCAATGGTTTTACCTCAACCTCGTAGGGTTAGTAGGAGAAGGAGCAATGTTGGATCCACTCCTGACGCTTCAACTTTTGGCTCGAGCCCTAGTGTAAACCCTGTTGTAGCTAAGCAAACCATAGAGAATAGTTCTTTTGATGCTAAACATTCAAAAAAAGAAGTTTCCTCTCCAGATTCTGATGATGATGTTCCTCTTGGCATCCTAATGAGAACTAGAGAACATAAAAAGAAGGCATAAATAAGAAAGGGAAAATCTGAAAAGAAAATGACAGAACAAGAAGTGCCAAGCTCTAAGAAATGGAAGGATGACATTATTCTTCCTGCAGCAAAAGGAAAGCATAGAAACCCTTCTAGATAATCAAGACCTGTTGGGCCAGTCGTTGGTGTATGTCTAGAGGGAAGCCCTAAACCTAGAGAAACATCACAGGAGGATACAAAAGCTCCAATGCAGTGGGTGAATGTTGAGAAAAAATACATATTTGAGGAAGCAACAAACTTAATGCTAGCAGATCTTACTAACATTACAAAACAAGTTGAAAGCCAAGTGCATGAGGAAAATTAGGAGCTCCTGCAGCAAGAGCAGAAGTAAGAGTTCTTGCAGCAAGAGAAAGAACAAGAACTTGAGGCTCTGCAACTAGAACTGGGAGAACATTTAGCACCCTTGCAACCAAAATTGGTTGAACAAACAAAAGCCTTGCAGTTGGTACTGTACCAAGAGCAAGAAAAAGTGTTAGGTAAAATTTTGGTAGGAATACACAGGCCCTCTGATTCTTCAATGCACATGGTATTCATGAAATTGTGGAAAGAAGTGCAAAGGAGGGAAGAAGAATGGAAAGCATAGAAATGCAAGCTAAAGAAGGAAATTAAAAAGAGAGATGAAGAGGTTGAGGATAAGAATGAAGAATTTTTTACTTTAAAGAAGGTGGACAATATGACAAATTTAGTACCTCAGATATTAGAGTGTAGGGCTCCTCCAAGGGTCTATGCTTTGTATTTAAAGGAGAAGCATCTTTCTTTTAAGCTAGCAAGGATTGTTTCAGGTTTGAATCCCTCCATTGAGACCCCTCTTGAATTTTTCAATGCTTATCGGATTGCTCCTCTTGAAATGAAGAATTTGTTGTGTGAATTCTTTTTGCATAATTATGTTGTGACCAAAGCCCATGATTGGAATCCATTGTTGTATGTTGTAGATGTCCAATTAAGGACATTTATATCCTGGATACAAAATGAAGTTAGTTGGGGTAAGCAGTTTAGGACTTATAGGAAAATTGAATCCAACACTCCCCTGCCCATTAGGGCTGAATCTAGAAAACCAGGAGACATTTTTAGGGATTGACACATAATTCTTTACCGACCAAGCTATGGCAATAGGATCCTGTCTAGAAAGAAGCAACTTATACATAATATGAGGAGATAGCAAAAACCACAAGAGAATCTGTAATGGGATACCTGTCACAAAGGTGGAACAACCTAACTGATGATTTGAAAAATTTTGAGCCTCATTCCACATAGAACTATGCTGCAACACTTAAGAGTGTTGATAGATATATACAGATTGGGAGGACAAAGGGATAATTTTGACTTCCATTGATTTTTCAGCCACCTATCCTACTATGGCCTATGCCAAACTTCAAGTACTACTGATATGACATAGTTGCAAAGAGACAAAGATGGAGCAAGTTGAATAGATAGCAATTGTTCTATTGGGATCCTAATTCAAACACAACAGAAACTGATGTTGGATAGCTAGCAGTTGCAAATTTCAGGGCATTGACCTAGCAAAAGAACAACTCTACCTCTACTGGAAGACCAAAAAAACCTTAGGTTGGGGGAGTGATGAGTCTAGCTTATGGTCCAATTATTGATAGAGTTTGTTTTCCATTTGCTCCAGTTGTAATAGATTTTGATGCTTGGATGTTGACCTTTTTATGATGTTTCCTTAAAGCCATAGACTTTGGACATGAAGTTATTTTCATTAATTTTAAATGATATTGACATGCTATATGAACCATCTATGTTAATTTTATATGTGATTAATGAATACCACTTTGAGATAGTTATAGATATGCAATTTTTTTGCATACTAATATTGTCATGCAGATATAATTAGAGGCCTGTAGCTAAGGAAGATTCTGCTAGCTGGACATTCGCCATATTGTTCAACAAGGTGGTCATTTAATGGAGTAAAAACTCTCAATGGTGGAAATATTCCTCATTCAAATTGAATTGTAACTGCCTTGTAATGGTCTTAATTGTTTGTTGAGAAAATGCAAGCATTACTGCTATGTTGGATTTGTGTTAAGGAAAACATGCCTAACAAGATTATGTGCATGTGTAACTGCCTCTCCACTTTTCATTCTTTCCCTAATATGGCATCCTTTGGTTCTGTCAGAGTTGACCGTCTTGCTAGGTGATTAGATAAATAAGACTTAGATGCTCTTTCTAGAGGGATTTCTCAATTTGATGATGTACTCACACTCTTAAGTTTTTTAGTAATACAGTCATGTTGCTCGATTGTACTCATGTTTTTCAATGAATGAAATGAAGTTATAAGTTTGTGCTCCTGAATTTACATTAGTTTTAGGGGATACTCATCCAAGGGGGCCAAATTGGTGAGCATTTTGTTTCGTACCTTAGTTTAGTTTAGTTGTTATTCTCTATTCAGTAATTAGTTAATAATTTGGCACTATCTGTTCCTACAGCTACTAAGATTCCATTTTGTGATTGTTCCTACAGCCAAAGCAAATAGAGTAGTTTCCTGTTTATTCACTCATATTTTCATTTAGTCATGCATTTCAGCTTATTTTAGTTAATGGTTGATTCTCAACACTTATTTTATTTCCTTCCAAGCAATTTTCTTCCAACATTATGTCTTTCTTAGCTGTAGGGTGAATATGGCTACTTTGGATTCCTAGTGCACATACAATGTTGACCCATTTCAAGTTTATGTCCTTGGGTTGACAATTTAAATGCACCTTCATGATGATTGAAATAGATATTCAAGTTAGATGTAAAATCTCTGAATCACAGTTGTGAAGGCTTAGTTGTTGAATCATTGTAGGAGGCCGACAATTATAAAGGTTAAGAAAGTATAAGGGAATTTTGAGGAATCCCTTAGATTAATATAATAAATTGTTAGGAAGACTATAACCTTCTAGTATTTTTCATGTCTAGCTCCAAGGTACTTGGAATTATTCTTACAATCATATTTCATCATGAATTGTCAAGCATAGGGAAAATATAGACATCATAAGTGTAGATTAACTCAATGCATACTTATACCTACTTCAACCTAAGTGTGCATTAAATTCTAATTGTAATGATCCTTAATATAGATATCCATATCAAGGATCTTCTAGAGTCAGTAATATAACCATCATAAGAGTAGTGTGTATATTATATTTAAAGGTGCACTTGTGATGCCAATATTATAACTATAATATTATATTATAATTACCATTGTTGTTAGTTTGTCTATAATATAAATTTTAATAAGCTAAGAGTCATTGATATGATTTGTTGATAATTTAGGTACAAGTTATATGTTTAAGAAAGATGGAAGGAGTATGTGGAGTCTATGCACAAATGAAAAAAATTATGCAATTGCTACAAAGATATGTGGAAGAGATTGCTAGAATAATTTTGGGGGTAGGAACATAGAATTGAATAGTTGTAAATTGAAAAAAAAATGAAGAAAGAGGGTTGGGAAGAATTTTTAGAAGGTGATTTATCATCTATTTAGCAAGAAGACGATAAATTTTAACCCTAGTTAATCAAATAAAGTATAATTAGGTCATTAGAATTAAAGAATGATAGAATAAAGGTTGAATTGTCAAATTATGTGGATAGTCTAAATCCAAAGTCATTATAATGGTTAAATGACATGCATAAGTTTATTTAAATGGAAAACTATGAAAGAGGAAAAGAATGTGAAATTTACATGGTCAAAATTCAAGCATCATGCAATGATATGGTGGGAATATTTGGGGAAATAAATAAAAAATCAAGATAAGGAAAATATCAAGACTTGGAGTAGTCTAGAAAGGACAACAAAGGGAAATGGAGGTTGGCAACTTTTTAGAAGTGAAATACCCATTGTCACTATTTTAAGTCATGCATCATGGCACTAATTTCATCTCATCTAATAGGGACTCACTTTGGACCATCAACATTGGCTCAATACATAGCCTTACCAAGTAGGGTCGAGGAATTTTTTTTCCCAAGTTCACTCCAATGAAAATTCATAGGATCCCGATAGTCATATCCAAGCATTCACTATCACTTGTGGAATTCTGGGAGTTCGTGAAGATGTGTTTGTGTGATTTTTTGTAGAAATACTTATTGGACATGTTGAGGAATGGTTTTAGACTTTGAAATATGGATGTATTTATGTCGCCAAAAAGTGTAGATGTTGACACTTTTCGCTCATTTGGACCTTTTCCTATGGATTTTGGACCCTTTTCAGCCTCTTTTTACCCCTTTCCAATCCTTGTGCCAAAGTGTTGTAAGGTGTTGTGAAACATTTCCATGCTTTCCTAGGCTAGTCATCACTCAATCAACCCCTTATTATGCTATAATGACCCCTTAATACACATATAAGTCCTATCTTAGTGAGTTTTCATGAGACAATCCTAACAAGCATAAATAATAATACTTTAATTACCGAAAACCTCTTGAAAATGCCCAGGTGGACTAGGTCACCACCTTTGGCGACCTAGTCCCATGTGGCATAAATTTCAATTTTAACTTAAGTTTCTTTTAGGATTTTGTCTCTAAAAACCTTAGATCGGCCTGCATGGTGTTATTTTAGGAAAATTAGGGCATAATTTGTATAAATAAGCCTCAAAACCCTAATTTCTCATAAGACACTCATTATTCACTCTCCTCTCAATCTCTCATCTCTCCTTCTCAAGCAATCTAGGGTTTCACATTCTAGGTCAATAAGACATCTTTGCTGAAGCATCCAAGGGCTTAATCCTCCATTGCTACAACACAAGATCATTCATCATGGAAAGGTATTGAATCCATCATTCCATATTTCATGCTTTACTTCATTTTTTCTTCATTTGATTTGATTATATAAAAGGGGCTTGACCAAGGCAAGCCCCCATAATCTAACAATCAACATTTCTTCTTCCTTCTTTGTATGTTTGTAGATTTAGGTATCTTGGAAGCTTGGAAATCATTGAAGAGTAGATTGAAGACTTTTTTGAAGCATCTCCTTCTTGGTTAGGTTAAGAATCTACACAAAAAGACACCTACAGGTCGAGAATCAAAGTTTCAGATCCGGGTACCTCAAGAAGTAGAAAGTGCAGACTAAGACCTCCATATTCCACTTTCAAACTTCCCAAAAGGTTGAAAGGGACTAGGTCACCATTAGGGGTGACCTAGTCCCACCATACATGCATTTTAGCGTTTTCTGTAGATTTGAGTACCCATTTGGCATAAATGGACTCCGACAGACTTTCACAGAAAGAGGACTAGGTCGTCTAGAATGGCGTAAGAGTCCTTCTCAACTTCTGCATCAATTTTTCAGGGTTCCAGACCTTCAAGTCATCCCCTTTCAGCCTCCAAGTCCACATCTTTCTTTCTATTCATTTTTGTAGTTGTTTGTTTACATTTCTTAGGTTGTTTTACATATCATAGTGTGTTTTCCAGCATAGTTTCATTTCTCTAGATTTTACATTAATAGTTAGTTTCTATTTTCAATTTCCAGCATTTAGGTCATCCCACACACATCACAAACCCTCAATAAAATCCTCTTTGAATGAACCCTGAATTGAAAAGGTGTGAAAGAGTCATTCTTCCAAAGTTATCTTCTAGGTGAGTAAAAACCCTAGAAGCTCATTAGGGAATCCTCTTTCCCTAGTTCATTTTTGGTGGTTCAGTATTAAAAATTGGGCCAAACCAAAAGGGAAGTTTCTTGTAATATTTGAACCTGCAGTTGATATACACACACTATTATAGATCAATTTTCCCAAATTTTGAAGGAGGAAATTGAACCCATAAGGGAGTTTGAGAAATGAGTCAACTAGTCTTGGAAGAAGATTCCTCAATATGATCAATTGAATGAAAATAATTAGTTGTGTATCTTCATTGCTAAATTACAAAAGGTCAATAGTGAGAACTACTAAATATTATGTTGCAAATGTTTTAATTTTATCAAGTTGAGATTTTTCTTAAGCATGTCAAAATTCTATGAATTTTTAGTGCAAAATAAAAATGGAATGTTACACCTAATAGTGTTATTTTATCAAGTGTATTTGTTCTAGTTTCTTGCAAATATAGCACATCAAATCTCATTAGATCATGATCATTAATTATTTTTATGTAGTATAAAGTGGATGTGTTCAAAGAACATACATGTTAAAATGAGTACAAGACAATGAGGCAAGACTATATTGTGCCAAAGTATACAATTTTATCATCTCAAAATATAAATTTGGTGACACTTTGAATTTTCATCGCCACCATATATATAACAAGTATAGGATCCAATATTTTTAAAATGTGATAGAACTATGTAAACAAGCATGTGTTGATAAACTTTGTCAAGATCAAAATTTATCTTTTCCATTATAAGGCCTTGTTATTTATGTACATATTATTTTCAAAGGGAATTTCCACCACAATATTGGTTCTTCCCGTATTTTACTTTCTAGCCACTCTTGTTAAAGGGTTCCATGGTGGAGAGATGTTTGGTCTATATAACTTGTATTTTTTATGACAACCTTTTATAATTTCAATATCATTGAATTGAATCCAAACAACACCTTTTTTCTCAAAAATAAAATCCTTGAATATATCATCTACACCATTGACCAAACTATATTTTATAAATGATTAGTAATTAGCACAACAAAAAGATTTTATTTTAGTGTGAAAATAGCTAGTAATATTGATCCATCTACTTTAGTGACCCCCTCATCAATAGGCATAAGTTGCAAGCTTGTTAAGTATATTTAATATGTAACTCTCCCCCAACAAAAGGGGAATAATTTTTCTATTGCACAATTCAACATCTAAATTTATGTGAAATAAGAATGGAAATTTTGAATCATTAGGTGCAAGTCTATAGCAATTTTTACTCAAGTAGAAAATATCTTGCTCGGTTTGTTAACAAGTTATGACACAATTTAGAATGAAAATAAAATGTTGCTTGATTTGTGTCATGGTTGTCTACTATTGCAAACACTTTATATTATCTATACAAAATGTGTATGGGGTCATTTCACTATATAATAGGTTGTTCAAATATCCTTGTATCAAGAATAGGTTGAGCTTGGTACAAATCACCACAAAAAACTATATCCAATTTTCCAAATGAGTTTTTATGTGTCCTTTAATTGATGAAGAATACTATATATATTGTACAACATTTGAGAGCCAACCAAAGATGGGTCATCAATAATCAAAAGTTAGAGTTGCTCATACTTTTTCTCAAACTATCCACTATGTTTGAATCCAAAGAAAGCACTCTTGAATATTTGCATGGTAGTTAGAAAATTAATATATTATAGAATTGCTTGCATCATATGCATCTTTTGTAGTGATGTGCAACAATAATTTTTTTGATTTTGAATGAATCATTACTTATTTTTTTGTTATATAATCACACTAATGTTTCATAAATCATATTTTTGATATAAAAAAATATTTTTTTGGCTCCACCTATGAGGAACAAATACAATGGTTTTTTAATCTATCTTGAGCATCACCATGACTTCCATTTTTGACTTTTTCTCCTTGTTTAACTATTTTTGTAATTCATGGTTTCAAAACTAGCTTAATTTCAAGTATGGTCCCTCAAAAACCAACTTAATCTTAATCAAATCAATATTTGTACTTTGCATTACTCTTTTGTAGAAAGAAGATATGGGTGGGTTGTTTCAAAAATGTGTTGCCTAAATTCTCTTACACATTTCTTAGAGTGCTTGTGTGTTGCCTAAATTCTCTTACCATAATCTAAATTTTTCCTCATGTGACAAATGCCCACTTCACATGTCTAACTAACTCCTTGCCTAGATTCATTGAACCTAGACACCTACCCAAAAGTCAAACTAACTTTTCATCTTATCCACTAATCTCATTTAACATCTTAATCCTAGCCATTGTCATTATTATTTTTTTGTCCTTATCTCAATTCTAAACCTAGATCCTATCCATCATTTGACACTTTTCATATGATTACATTCTTGATCCAAACCATAATCCTCCTTCAATCTCAACCATTTGTTATCAATAATTTCTAGCCATTAATTTTGTAGCTTCAAGACTCTATATCCTTCATAGCAATCCACATATCAACATCAAGAGAAAACCAAACGGAATATGGGTTCACTCCATTTTTTCTCATCAAAGAGAGAAGCGAAAATTCTAGGTGAAGGTATTGTGCTTTTATATTGCTTTTATCTTCCTTCCTTTGTCTTTAATCTTTTCTAACCTCTTCATTTTGGAACACTTGGTGGGACCCTCAAGTCCCTGAATTTAACATTTTTATGTGAGTTTCTTACGTTTTTAACAGTTTTAAGCTATTTTGGCACAATTATTGGGTAGGAAATTCATTGGGTTTAGGCATCAAGTTTTCTTTTAGTCACTAATAATTTGCAATTCTTTGCCATCCCTGGTGTTTTCTTCTTCATTGTTGATTGTGGTTTTGCAAGTTTCTAACCTTGGAATAGCAAATTTGTTTCTCAGATTAGGGTTTTACTACTAACATCTTTTTTGTATTTTCATTGGTTAAAGGTTTTGTTTTCCACTAATGTGGGCATCTAAAGTAGCTTAGTGGGTTAATGAACATTGTTTGTAGTGTTTGGAAGTGTGTGTAAAAATATTCTCTCTCTTTGCACTTAATGTGATCTCAAAGATCATAAATCTCACATTTCTTCATCTCTTTTATGTTCTAAGTGTTATCCCAAGGCTTTCTTGCTTATGTTTATGTTCTCCCATTATGCTTCATGCAATCTTGCGTGATAAAAATAACCTAGTATAGTATCTCCTATTAGGAGGCATTCTTTGGGATTTGATCACCTTAAGGATGACCTCAACCACATTTTCAGGCGGGTTATAGAAATGAGGGAGAACAAAAGTTACACCCTAAAGTGTGGCTAGCATCATTTGAGCCATGATGTGTGACCCTCAGTCTGTCGAGATAGATTTGGTGAAGAGAGTGAAGGATACCCCTCCAATCTCCAACATTACAAACAAGATAACTATTCACTGATTCCACTAAGAACCTTGTTTTATAATCCTTTAAGACCATCTATCATTTATTAGTGTGATGTAGGGTATAGTATCATGCCTGAGGTTACTCATTATGTACTTTCTCTTGTTGAGGTGACAAATATCCCTTGGTAGGGCCTTTTTACTTTCAAGGTAATGGATATAGAGGTGGTACATGAACTTTTCATACCCTAGTTATCAATTTATTTGAGGGTATTACACCTTCGATAGGTAGGAATACATTAATTTAACACTACTAATTGACTAAATATAGGTTGTGATATCATGTTTGGTGTGTTTGTATGTGTAAAACTAATGAATTCAATCAACATGCATTGTTGAAACTTATCCTTATCACCTTGAAAGTCAAGTCAACCATTATGTCTTCTTATTTTATTGTCTCTTACCAAAAATCATCTTGAGTATTCCATTTTCAATCTTGAACTTTGTAGCCCTAGAGTATAATTTGGAGACCTTTCCTCAATCATCATTTCACTTAAAACATTAACCATTATCCATCCCAAATATATCATCAATCTCTCTTATCTTATCATTTTCATCCATTATCATAACATAGTCATCACAACCATCATCCTTAGACCTTGGTCCTATCACCTATCACCTATCATTCTATCTTCATCATCATTTCTTTTATCATTGATCCTCTTCATCCTCCTATCCAATTCCAATCCTATTAGCATATCAAATCTAATCCAATCTCATCATCCAATTATAATCCATATCATATCCTATCAAAATCAATCTTGTCAAGAGTCTATCTAGATCCTAATCTTTCATATCAAATCCCCATCAAATCCTCAATTAGGTGATCATCCAAGACTTTCCTAAGTGATTATCCAAGTTTAGGTAAGATCGTATTTATCTAAGCCTTACTCAAGTGATTATCCAAGGTTGAGTGAGAAAATCCAAGCCTTACCTGAGCAATTATCAAAGTCTAGTGTAGCAAACCCCATCATTATCAATCAAGTATCTATTTATCTTGAGACACTATTGGTCTTGTATTATCATTTCTTCATTATCCCCTTTATATCCATTATATCATTATCATTTTCCATCATTATCCCTTTACATCATTATCCCTTTTTCATTCATTATCATTCCAATCATATCTAAGGTATACCCCACCATCACCAATCATTCTTATCCCACCTCATTATTCATAGGTCTCTCTCTCTTGGAGGCCTATCACAAGATCCTGAGCAAGAAATAAAATTATGGCCTCTCAATATTTCCCCTCATCATCCCATGATACACCCTTTGAGGAGATAGTTCATCAAATCCCCATGGAGAATCCATTCCCATCCTATATCATCCATGATCATTATTTAAGTTACTAAGACTCCAAAAAAAATTAGAGGACTTTATCCAAGATACCCAAGCTATAGACTCGATACATAGGTACATAATGAAGCATCCTGACCAATATATCATTTTGTTATCAAATGAAGGTTCCAAATTAACCCATGAATTTGACACATCTCAAATCATCCAACAAACTTCTTCTAAACCCCCACCTTCCATTCATCATAATCATATATACCTCCCATCTTCTTTTAATCCTCATATTAATTCATCCCTCCTATCTTCTTCTAAGGTCCCTATTTCATCTCAATGCATCAATCCTACATCCCACTTACATATCACAATCCCCTCTTAGAGCCAAAACATTTCATCATGTATCCCTCAACCATAGAATTCTATCCCTTCTCCTCATGTCTCAACATCCATCCCACCTAGCACATCATATCACCTTCAAAAATCCAACCCCATCTCATCCTCTCATCAACATCTCTAATCTTCCAATCTCATTTCATCCTCTTATCAATACCAATAAATATCATCCTCACAATCTCCCATATCCAACAATAAATTACCTCTCTTCAATTTCACAATTACTATGGCCTCATATGTGAAACAAATAAATTATACCCTTAAGGGACTTCAACTTGTTGATATGGGAGCATTCGGGTACATGCGCAATCCTGTGTCAACCAAAAAACATTTTGTAGTTTAATTTTCAATTTTGGTTTATTTTGGTTCTCCATTGCAAGAAAACACGGATGTGACTTTGAAAGTGGTAAAGACATTCAATTAGAAAATATCCAATCACATTTAAATTCGCTCATATTGAAAAAGTTTGAAGAGCTCCAATAATTGATTTTACATGTCGAAGATTGCAACATTTCTATTTTTCTTTGGTATTCATAAATTTGGACTCAAAGATAAATAATTTGAAATAACTTAAATTACAAAGTATGTTACTTTATTCCAAGTCCTCAATATTTTAGTATTGACAAAATACTTTGAAACATGTAAGGCTATTGAAAATGAAAAGTCAAGGAAATGATATGCCTCGGGAATACATTTGTTTTTTGTATTTATTATATGAGTGACCATATTCTGGACATGAATCTGGAAGTCAAAGGGGAAACATAGTAAGGAGGACATATGGAGTAAAAGAAATCCCACATAAGACCAGGCCATACCAAGTAACACCACTGGAAAATATGAAAATAGGGAATTTGAGGGGGCGGCTGGAGTCTTGAATAACCATGTTTTAAGTTTTTAAAATATGTAGATTTAAAAGAAAAGAGAGAGATATAAAGAGGTTGCATGGAAAAACCAATGGGAAGCATTGGAAATTGAGGTTGCACAAGAATTAAAAGGAGAAAAGGAAAGGTGTTGTGCATGGGGAATGAGGGAGGGGTTGCATTGGAAAATTGGGGAGAATGAATATGGTGTGAGCTATAGAGAGTTTAGGAAAAGTCAAAAGCAATGAAGTTCCAACAGCTACAAATAAAAGAAATAAAAGACCAATAATGTACATAGAAGACATGAAGGGGACTGCACAATAAAAAGTGGAGGAATGTTGGAAGCCATGAGTTTGGAGGAGTAGATATAGTGCTCTGAAAGAATATATAGTGGAACATAAGATTGATGTTTGCCTACTTCAAGAAACCAAAATGATGAAGGTTAATTTTGATAAAATTGCTAAAAAAATTTGGCCTAATGCATCTTATGTCTACAGTGATGCTGAGGGTGCTTCGAGAAGTCTGGTTGTGCTTTGGAACCCATCAAATTTTTGGGGTTCTGAAATATTCCACTGTAAAAATAGTGTGGGGGCCTCGTTCACTTACCTTGGTGAATCCTGGCCTATAATCAATATTTATGCTCCAAATCAGAGGAATGCGAGGAGTATTTTGTGGCATAACATGGCGGTAAAAATTAATCTGAATAGGGGAGGTCGTTGGCTTGTTGCTAGAGATTTTAACTCTCCCCTCTTTCTGTTGGAAAAAATTTGTGGCCTTTTGAATTACTCTGACAACATGTCTGACCTGGCTAATTTTTTGAATTATTCGGGTTTAGTTGATATTGAGCTCTTAGGCCAAAAATTCACTTGGTCTAATAGACGGGATGGTGGTACCCTGATTCAGGTCCGGCTAGACCACTTTCTCTGCTCTCCTCATTGGACTAATGTCTTAGATGCTAATCTAATAACCTTGCCCAGGACGGTCTCTAACCATAACCCCCTTTTGCTTACCACTAACATTTTCCCTGTTGTTGGTCCCTTTCCCTTCCACTTTGAGATAATGTGGAACTCTTATCCTAATTTCAAAAATAAAATTGTTAAATGGTGGAATATTCTTGTCCAAGGCTCCCCCATGTATAGGATTTTCTTCAAACTTAAACATATTAAAAACATGGTAAAAGGATGGAACAAGAATGTGTTCGGGGATGTGTTTCAAAAAAAAATTTGTTAGAAGGAGAGTTGAGGACTTTACAAAAGAAAATGGAGGAGGGAGATGACAGTCAGCGAACTCACAAACAAGAATGGGAAACCAGGATGGAATGGGAATGGGTTCTAAAAAATGAGGAGGTCTTTTGGAAGCAAAAATCTAGAGTCTAATGGTTGAAGGAAGGAGATATGAATACCTCCTTCTTTCATGTTTCAGCCATCAAGCATAGGAAAATGAATCAAATTTCTAAACTAACTAATGATATTGGGGAGGTGATTTCAAATCATGCTCAGATTGGCCTCTGTGTTGTTAACTATTTTTAGGAGGCTTATTCGGCCCCAGCTGAGGTGCCTAATCCGGCCTTGGACAATGCGATTCTCAACCATCTTCCTACCACCATTTCTTAGTAAGATAATTTGGGGATTCTTGGTACTGTTTCTATGGAAGAAGTTTTCCTGGCTACCTTTAGCATGGGGACTTTCAAAGCCCTGGGGCCTGATGCTTTTCCTCCTTCTTTTTTTCAGATTTTCTGGGATACTATGGGTGTGGATCTAGTGCTTGCGGCCAGGGACTTCTTCAAATCAGGCATGATCCTCAAAAAATTGAAGCACACTTTCATCGCTCTTATCCCCAAGATTAGTGAGCCTCAATCCATGACTGATTTCCGACCTATTAGCCTTTGTAACACCTTCTATAAGATCATTTCTAAGATTCTAGTAAACCGTATCAAACCTCTTCTGGATAAAATCATTAGTCCTACTCAAAAGGGTTTTGTCCCTGGGTGACATATTCTTGATGCTACTTTAACCACCCATGAACTGCTCCACTCAATGGATAGATGTAATTATGCGGGGATGGCTCTCAAGCTTGACATCTCCAAAGCTTATGAAAAAGTGTTATGGGATTTCATCTCGAAGTTCTTGGCTAACTTTGGATTCAACAATTTGGTCATCAAACTCATTATGGAATGTGTTAATACTGTAAAGTACTCTGTTATTGTTAATAGATCCCCCTTTGGGTTCTTCTCTGCTAGAAGAGGGATTAGACAAGGAGACCCCCTATCTCCCTATCTTTTCATAATGATTGTTGATGTGCTCAGTAGGAACTTCACTGGTCTGCTATCAGAGGGCTCCATTATGGGCATTAGAGTGGCTTCCTCCCTGGATCTGGTTGTTGTGTAGCAATTTGTGGATGACACTTTTCTCTTTGGGAAAGCCTCTGTGGTGGAAGCCAGGAAATGGAAAGCTTGCCTTAACAGCTATGCCTCTTGTTCTGGTCAAAGCATCAATTTCAATAAAAGAATGATTTACTTCTTTAACTGCATGCCTAACTTGCAAACCAGGGTGAATGTGGTCATGGGATGTGTTAGTGGATCTCTCCCGTCAATTTACCTTGGGCTCCCCCTCACGGTTAAGGAGGTTCCCACTAATTTCTAGAACTTGATTTTGGAAAGGATCCAAAGGAAATTGGTTGGGTGGAAGGGCTCTATCCTAAGCCATGCTGGCAAACTCCAACTACTCATTGCGGCTCTCCAAGGTATCCCCACTTACTTCCTCTCCATTTTTAAGATACCTAAATACATTGTTGATAAGTTTGAAAAAAATCAAAGGAATTTCCTCTGGTCTGGGAGTGAGGAAAAGAAGAAACTTGCTTTGGTGAAATGGGAAAGGGTCTGCCAAGCCAAAACTTGTGGTGGACTAGGAGTCAAGACAATTGTCAACTCTAATAGGGCTCTGATGGCCAAGGTTGGTTGGGATCAGTTAAGGAACACTAAGAACTGGTGTAAAATTCTGAATTCCAAATATCTCCAGGATAGGCCTTTGATCAATTGTCTCTCAGGGTCTCACCCCCAGGGCTCAGTTGTCTGGAGGAGCATTTGCAGCACACAAGGCCTGTTAAGGAAATGGATTAAATGGAAAATGGGAAATGGGAATATAATCAGATTTTTGGAAGATACTTGGCTAATTGACACCCCTCTGGCTTGCTCTGACTTTAGGGCTATGATGGGTCCGGCCTAGAGATTCTTTGGCATCCATATCAGTGATTATGTTTTTGGACCCCCTAGAGCTAGGATTCAGAGAGACCTTACCCTCTATTGCCCCTAGTCTCAAGACCTTTGTTGTCTGGCTCGGTCCCTTTAGGTGATTCTCTCTAGCACCAGGTTTCCATCCTATGACAAAGAGGATGAGTTTTTTTGGACCTTTGACAAACAGGGGTATCTTTTTATGCGGTCGGCTTACAGACTGCTGACAAACCAAAATATTGCTGAGGAACCCTGGAAGAAGATTTGGAATCACCACATGATCCCTAAAATTAATTTCTTCTAGTGGATGGCCTTTCATAATAGGATTCTTACCCAGGACAATTTGAGGAAACGAGGTTTTTGTATTCCCAATAGATGTTTTCTTTGTAAGAATGGGGAGGAAATTGTCAGACACCTTTTGTTACACTACCCATTTGCTGCCAAAGTTTGGGGGATGGCATTAGAGAAACTTGATGTCCCTTAGGTTATGAGCAAGGATCTCTTATCATTCATTCTGGGTTGGTATGGTCCCTATGCCCACCCTTTGCCTGGTGAAATTTGGAATCAGGTCCCTCCTATTTTGGGTTGGTGTTTATGGAAGGAGAGGAATAACAGGGTTTTTAGGAATGTTGAGAGGAGCCCTAAGGATGTTTTTGGCATTGGTGCTCGGCTCATTGAGGAGAATATCTCTCTCTTTGATGGGAAACTCCCAGAGATGGGGCCACTAGATTTCGAAATAAGAATGGCCAAGGTGTGGCACCAGGGTTTAGAAGCTAACTCTTTTGACAATTCGAAACTTTTAGCCAGGAAAAATACTAAATGGGAGCCTTCGGATAGAGTCTAGTTTAAACTCAATTTTGATGGGGTTGCTAAGGGCAACCTAGGCAGAGCAAGTATTGGTGGAGTAATTAGAGATCCCATGGGGGCTCTGGTGGCGGGATTTGTTGGAGGCATTGGGTTCCAGTCTTCAATAGTGGCAGAAGCTCATGCACTACCAATGGGCCTCAAAATTGTTGTCTCTTTGGGGATTTCTAATCTCCACATCGAAGGAGACTCCAAGTCTATTATGGATGCTATGAATAAAGACAAACTAATTGGCTGGAATACTAAGGATATATTGTTGGATGCCAGATTCCTTTTATCCAAATTTAGGGATAAAAAGGTGACACATATTTTTAGAGAAGGAAATCAAGTGGTGGATGCCTTGGCTAATCTTGGCTCTTGTTGGGATTCCGCTAAATGTTGGAGGAAAATGGAAAGTTTACCACCAAATATTCAAGCTTTCATCTTGAGGGAACAAAGCAACCAATTTTTGCAATGACTTTAAATCTTTGGATGACGAGAGCTGAATGGGGGGTCCACCTGATTTTATTGGGGGTCTAGTGGATGAGTGTCAACACTGAGATGGTGTACAGGTGGAGGGACTCTAATTTTTTGATTCACTATAGGCTTAGAGATTTTTCGTGTGTGGGGCATGGATTAGAGGTTCCACGTGTCTGTCCTTTGGATCTGGTGGATGAGTTCGAGTACTAAGGTGACAGAAAGGTGGCGGGGTTTAAATTTGAAGGATGGTAACATGAATAAAATTGGTGGCTTAATGAAGGAAAGATGGAAGGACGTGACTTCAATGAATCTGAGGATTCGTACCGTGCGATCTCTTCTCTTGGGGATCATGAGATATCTTGTTTTATCTCATCCTTGCATCAGTTTGTGTGAGAGCTTTTATAATGATTTGACTCTTCATTATGAAAGATTGCCTCCTTCTAGTGTCTTCGTGCTAGCTAGTTTAGCGCGAGTCTCAAATGGCACCTTTAGGATGGTTTCTATTTTTAGTCATATGGCCAATCTGCCTTGTTTTTTGTGCATTTTATCCAAGAAGAAAGAACCCTACATGCCCGCCAATTCCTGCCTTGCTGGCCACAAACATCCCAAGATCCTCATTAATTTCATTGTCAAGTCACCTTGTGGTGATTTTCCCTTTTGTGCATGCGACCTGTACACTGGCGTAATTAACCTTTGTTGTATACCTTACCTAAATGAATACAATGTGATAATTATTTGTGGATTCTGCATTTGGAATCTTTTGCAAACTTTTGGGCTTCCTGTGCAGGTTGGAAAAATGGGTGGCGAGCGGGTGAGGACTAAGCCGGATAACTGTGATGAGTTTTGGAATAATCCTTTAGTTTGGCACATCTGTGTGGAAGGTGGCATTGCTCCGCTTATGGAGACAGTGGTCGGTCATGACCCTAACTTGTCGGGCTAGTTTGCCAACTCATGGAAGGATCATAGGGTCTCAATCAGAGGAATTTCGTTTGAAATCAGTGAGGAAGTCATAGTGCAAGCCATGGGATTACAGTATATTGGGAAAAATTACCCCAAACACACCAAGAAACCAGATCACGAAAGCTTGAAATCTTTTTTCAGAGGTGATGAGGCCCCGGTGCGGAACCAGTTGATTTTTGAAAGAGAAGGCCTCCTGAAGCCCTGGGATCAGGTGTGCCTCACACTGATGAAGTACGTCACCTTGGAAGGTAGGTTTAAAACTAGCTTTTTTTATCACTTCCCCCTATTAAATCATTTAAGACACAAGATGTTGCTTAGTTTTTCATTCTTTCTTCTAATGGATTTGGAAAACTTGGTCGAAAAATGCAAAGAGTCTGCCAGCCTTAGCCCCAGTGATCTCTCACCACTCTCGCTCCATCAGGGGCTCATTTTGAGACTTTATCACTTCCACCTGGCCCTTTGTCCTACTAAAGCTATAAAGGTTGTACCTATTGAGGATATTGAACCCCTGATGACTGTGAATATTTCCCCAACCAAGTCTAAAATCCCTTCCTGAAAATCCAATACGGGCACTGCGGGGAATCCCAAAGCCAAGATAACCACCAAGAAACTTAAGGGTGATTTGGGTAAGGCTCATGCCAGCATGACAAAGGGCCTCTGTGAATTGAAATCCACTCAGGTGAATTCGGCCTACAAGGCCACTACTGCTAAAAAAGGGAAGGAGAAAGGTACGTCGGACCCGACTGTTAGGGAAGGAACGAGCAAGAACATAATAAGAAAATACTCCAGAGGTGATACTGTTGTGGGGACTACTGAGATGACAGGTGGGGAAAATTCCAGAAGGAGATCTGAGAGGTTTGCAAAGAACAACAAAAAGAGGCTGATTATTCAGGATTTGGAGGAGCAGTCTGACAGCAAAGAATACAAGTAAGAGGAAACTGAAGATGATGAGGATGAGGTTGTGGAGGGGCCCCAGTTTACTCCTGAGGACACAAGGTTCCTAAAGATGGAGCCTCTGCCTCTCACTCTCCGCATCCCCTGGTCGAAGAGTCTGGAGAGGTCCCGGGGACCATGGACATTGGGGAGGAGCCCTGTGATTTGGAGAAGAGAATGGAAACACTCGACAAAAGGTTTCATGGGTTGACCTGCTTCACCATGAAGTTGGGCCATGAAGTCACTAGCACCCTGTCAAATGCTATTAAGGAGGATCTAGAGGGAAATAATAGTCAAGAGAACAAAGACTGGGTTGGTGATGAGGCAGTGGACCTCCTACTCAAAAACTGGGACAACGGCAGTTAGTTGTTGCCTATGTCGATGTCATGTCTTTCGGTTGACTCTCTGTGGTCTCTGTTGCCTGTGGGTTGTCTCTGCTTTCTGCTTTCCGTTACTTAATGTTTTCTTTTTAGTCTTGCTCCTTTTTGGCCCTTGTGGCTCAATGTGAAGGGTATGACGCCCTGAAAATGCTGCTTAACATTTCAAAAACAACTTGAGATGGAAAGAGGAAGAAATGAGAGCATCCCCTATCAATGCAAATGAAGAAGTTGCAGATGAGACATGTCGTGAGGAAGGCATGGAGGAAAAAGTAGAAAAGAATAAAGCGAGTAACAAAGAGGTCATAGTGGATGGCGAAGGTGAATCAAATTTGTTCAAACAACTGTTGGCAATTGAGGAAGAATGGATGTTGAATCTCATTGGTGTAGCAAAGAGAGAAGAGCAAAAATTTACAACTAACAAGGATGTGGAAGACATTGTAGTGAAATTCGAAGTTATAGATGCAAATGAAGATGAGGTAAATCAGCTTTGTGATGTTATTTTATTTTCTTATGTGGTAGTAGAAGGAGAGATGGATAGAAAGCAAGAGCATGAATTGTATATGTAGCATGGTTGTGTGTAGAAATGGTAGAAGATATTGCAATATTTTGGTGGAGGTGGTCGGTTAGAGGTGGGTTTGAACCCACAGAGTAGGAGAGGAGTGTGGAACATATTTGGTGGAGGAGGTCGGGCTTTGGTGGACATGAGTCCATGAGGGGGGAAATGAGGAAGATACGGCATTGTTGGAGGGAGATGGTGTATGTTTCGACACAATGCTGGAAAAAGTGGAAGAAAGATTGATCTTGAGCACTTGACAATGAATGAGTTCATTGCAGGTTGATAGCAACCTGAAAGAGTAGTGTAAAGACCCAACTCCACCATTGTGAGCCTATGCTCACAATATTTCTACCTGGCGTTTCTGATGTAGGAACATCCAGGTACAGACACGATCTTGTGTCAACCAATTTTCTTTTTGTAGTTTAATTTTCAATTTTTGTTTGTTTTGGTTTTTCGTTGCAAGAAAACATGGATGCGAATTTTAAAGTGGAAAATATATTCAATAAGAAAATATCCAATCATATTTAAATTCGCTCGTATTGACAAAGTTTGAAGAGCTCCAATAATTGGGTTTACATGTCGAAGATTGCGACATTTCTATTTTTCTTTGGTATTCATAAATTTGGACTCAAAGATACATAATTTTAAATAAATTAAATTGCAAAGTAATTTTACTCCAAGTCCTCAATATTTTTGTATTGACAAAATACTTTGAAACATGTAAGGTTATTGAAAATGAGAAGTTAAGGAAATGATATGCCTCAGAAATACATTTGTTTTTTGTATTGATTATATGAGTGACAATATTCTGGACACAAATATGGAATTCAAAGGGGAAACATAGTAAGGAGGAGATATGGAGTAAAATAACTCCCACATAAGACAACGCCATACCAAGTAACACTACTGAAAAATATGAAAATAGGGAATTTGAGGGGGTGGTTGGAGTCTTGAACAACCATGTTTTAAGTTTTTAAAAAGATGCATATTTAAAAGAAAAAAGAGATATATGAAGAGGCTATGGGGAAAAACTAAGGGGCGGCATTGGAAATTGAGGTTGCACAAGAATTAAAAGGAGAAAAAGAAAGGTGTTGTGCACAAGGAATGAGGGAGGGGATGCATTGGCAAAATTGGGGAGAATGAATATGGTGTGAGCAGTAGAGAGATTAGGAAAATTCAAAAGAAATTAAGTTCCAGTAGTTGCAAATAAAAGAAATAAAAGACCAATGAATGTACATAGAAGACATGAAGGGGATTGCACAATAAAATATAGAGGAATATTGGAAGCCGCGAGTTTGGAGGAGAAGATAGAGTGTTGAATGATCAACATAAAATAAAATAGAAATTGATACGCTTTGGTAGAGGCATGCAGAGGGTGTGCAAGGGAAGTAGAGTGTACCGAGAGTGATATAAACTGATATTTAGAGGAACAATAATTATAGATGAAAGAGTTGAATGGAAAAACGAGGAAATTTTGAAAAGGAAAAGAAGAGTATCGATGAACATGCCTCTGAGAGAGGTAACTCAAGAATTATAATTGTTGTTTTTTATTAAAAAAAATTGATGGAGAATTCAAATAAAAACTAAGTGCAATGGTTATTATTTTTTGCGATGTCCATAATGTTTTGAAATTAATAGGTAGAGAGGATTTGCCTGCAAGTAATTATGTTTGGGAGTTTGGGTTCTTTTGGTAGAGGGGAGGACCCTCTTGCATCACTTTTACATCACAATAAATCTTATACTTTTCAAGAACTATGTCCTTATCCTTTTGACAAGTCCATCATCATGATCCTCTTCCCAAAAAATTTTGAAATGCCTAAATTCGACAAGTACAAGAGAAAGGGAGATCCTAGGGAACATTTACAATAATTCTATATTGCATGCTAAGAGGTCTCTTATTTTAACACTTACCTCTTGAGGCGCTTCCTTAGAAGCTTGGGTGGACAAGCCCTTGATTGGTTCACTCACCTCCCCCATGGGATAATCACAACATTTTTCAAGCTAGCCAATCAAATTTTCACCCATTTTTCCTATAACATAGAACATGATATCACCATGATGGATATTTGCAACATAATAAAATAATGGTGAATCCTTTACCTCATTTTTACAAAGATGGAGACATCTTGCAAGCCACTTTGCATGGCCCATACCTAAAAAATAACTCATCACTATCTTTGTTGAGAACCTAAACTCTAAATCGAGCTTCCATCTTTGCATGCAATGTGCTCACTCCTTTGAAAAAATCATAGAAAAGGGGTATCTAGTGAAAAATATATTATTAACAAAGGCCTAGTCAACATATACAAAGAATGCAAAGACAACAATTCCCAATCTAGTGAAAAATCCTATTTTTGGAATAAAAATGAAAACATGGTCAATGATGGGGTGATTGATTCAAAACATCCAAATATCTCCACCAATAATATGTGGTTATCCCTAAAGTTCAACCTAAACAACATACTCAACATGAATATACCCCCTTTGGTGAACCAATCAAAACCGTCCTCCATAAGATCATCCAAGCCAACATGATCCAATTGCCACCCATCAAACTCCTTGGTCCTCATGTGCCTAAACCCTCTTGGTACAAATAACATGAATTTTATGACTATCATAGGGTTCATGGACATAAAATCTCCTCATGCATGAAACTCAAGAACTATATCCAAGATCTTATTGATCAAGGAGATATCTCTATTGAAGGCCATACATCCCCTAATGAAAACTTGGGTATAAAGAAGCAACCTTTTCCTCAATATAATGATAGTAAACATTATGCATCTTATAATGTAGTGTCTTATACACAAAATAACAATATCTCATTGATTTTTTTCATTGGACACATCAAACAAAGTCCTTCCCAAGTAATTATCATAACTATCAAAGCACCTATTTGTATAATCACTTCTTGGCATGGTCAAATCGCTATCCAAGGAGCTTCACCCTCCTCTCAACCTATCAATCCATATAAAATCCTTGACCACTTGAACAAAATTCTAGCACAAATATCTATCCTTCAGCTACTCAAAACATCTCCCATCCAAAAGGACCTTCTTGAGAAAGTCTTCCATGAGTCATGTGTCTCTAATGATATTGATCTTGTTCAATTTCAAGCCATGATAAGACACTTATCATCTCCACAAACCCTCAATTTCTCCACTAAAGGCATGCCTTCCATCAATCCATCTCATAATCATCCACTTCACATTCAAGCCCACATCCATAAAACCACAATAAAACACATCCTAGTAGATGGTGGATCAAGACTTAATCTTTGCAATCTAAGTCTAGTAAAGCAATTTCCCAATGCCAATTATGATGATGAAGTTTATCCTCACACTATAATTACCATAAAATCATATGATGAAGTTGAGTGTGAATCTAAAGTCTCTATCAAGTTACCAATCAAAGTCAGACCAACAATAATTGAAATCACCTACCAAATCTTAGACCTTGATCTCCCCTATAATATCCTCCTTGGCCACCAATGGATCCATATCATGAAAATCATTCCATCCACATTATATCAATGCACAAATCTCCTCCATAATGGAATTGAAGTGATTGTGCATACTGATCAAAATCCTTTAAAATATTGCAAATTCTTAAATAACAGTCATGGTCTTTCATAGCATTTCCCTACCAACACTGCATCACCATCTTCATCTTCATACATTGATCCTTCATCACTACCTACCTCCTGCACTCCCTCAGATATCAAGGCTAAGATCAAAGACCTTGTAATTGGTGAATATGAGCTACATGCCTTCCGTATCAAACCAGCCTCACCATTCACATCATCCCAAACTTTTGATGTCCATGATAATCCTCTATTTGATCATGATATCTATGATAATCCACTCATTTCCCTTCCAAGATCATATCCCTTCCACTCCAAATCATGAACCATCATCATTCCATATCGGCCATTTTGGGTTAGGGTATGCATCTCCTAATAATACCTCTACTACACCTTCTTGCCAATTTTCTAAGGACATGCAAGCTTCCTTTGACATTAACAATACCAGAAAGAATAGTAACAAAGAATCCATTGAGTGCATTACAAATTTATTCCATGCTCATAACCTTACCATTTCCTACAACATATCCAATGCATCCACTTCCATCCCTTTCCTAAACTTGGATCAACAAGTATTATTCCAAAATAACAAGGCTATAATAAAAAAACCTTTATCAAATGGAGATCCAAAATCAAAAGCAAAAAGCAAAAGCCAAGACAAGTCCTTTAGTAAAAATAAAAATCAAAAGGTATTGGAAAAATAAAAAATTGATCTCCAATCATGCCCCTTCATCCAAAATAACTGGGGGCATCTATTAAAGAAAAATATCATGTAATGAGCTTGTCGATCCTAAGTCTTCATCCTCATCATCAATATGCAATCCATACACTTCACCAAATCTACCCATATACATACATCCATCATATCATCCCATCCCCTTTGGTGATGTATCTCAATGTACCTTTGATGGTGACCCCTTCATGTACTTTAATCCAAAGGTTTCCCAAACCCCTTTTCGTGTGAAGCATGACAACTCTTGTACTCCATACATTAGGGAGCATACCTTATCTTCCTCTAACATCTGCCATCATCAACATCATTCCATCCCCATACATATCCATCTATCATTCTTCACCATCCATCTATTAAGGATCATCCACCATGATCACAACATCATCAAGTCTCATTTATCAAAAAAGAATCCAATTTTTTTTTGAAATAAAATAAAAATATTAACAAAAAAATATTAAAGAGAAATAATCCATCCACAGGTGAAAACCACTATGGTGGCACCTTGGAAAAGTACCATGGTGAAAACCTAGAAATAGGCACCATGTGTAGTAGTCTTGTATCCATCTCTTATGATGTCACCCCATCTTCTATCATCCCTCTCCACATCATAGTAAAGTATCATCCATCCATCTATCCACAATAAACCTATCATGGCTTGTCTTTGATCCTTGATCAAGTGTCATCCTTTCATTTGTCATTATCCCCACCCTTCCCCATGCTTTCCCATACGTTAGATGTGGAAGTTATATCTACATTATATCTAGGATTTGATCTTGCATATCCTTACTTTCCTCTCGCTTTGGCCTTCCCATCTCATGCATTTGAATTCCATCCCTCATCTTCATCCATAATAAATCACCCACCAACCCTTGCAATCTCCAATTGTATCCCTCCCATATCAAACATAATAAAAAAATCATCATCCATTCATCCCATCTTAAAATTTAGAATCAAAAAATATAACTATCAAGCTCCTTAGACTTGACATTCAATCAATCCAAACACTGCATCCAAGACATCAATCCTTAATCAAAATCATATCATAAAACTTTCTATTAAACATTAATCAACCATCTTATCCTTTTTTCCAATCGATCAATAAATCACCATCATCTTCATCAAAGTGTTGCTTAGGTGATTATCCAAGCCCAATCCCAAACAAATCATCCTTATCAAAGCCTTGCTTAGGTGATTATCCAAGCCTACTTGCAGGCAAATCAATCATCATCATTTGATATTTGGCAAGAGATATGTTGGCTATATGGCATGTTTGTAGTGAGTCTTTTGTTTTTATTTATCTTTTGATCATTATCTTTTTTACCCATGACTACACCTACTTACGACCACCTTGATCTATCTATATCTTGGTGTGTCACAACAGGTGTATAATGGGGCATCATCTTGTTTGTTGATCTTATCATTGTTTGAGTATACAATCCATGCAAATATTACATTTTCACCTTGGTTCCTCATACCTTGATGTTTACTTTCCTTTTCTATATCAAATCTTAGGATTGCTCAATACATACTAGCATAACCTATCCATCATCCTCAAATTCCCCTTCCTTTTCATATCCCTCATCTTTTTCATCTTCCAATTCATCTGCTTCCTGATCCTAACCCCTCATCGTTCCCTTATATTTCAAGAGCACACTCATGTTCTCCTAACCTGTGTGTCCTCTTGAGGGGGCATCCCATCACCTAATCATCAGTCTTTCCTTCCTAATCCTAATATTTCCTTCATCCTTTTCCCATCCTCCCATTGATTGGGGCATCATCTTTGATCCAAGTATCCTCTCTCATCCACTATGTTTTAAACTTCTTTGACACAACGTCACTTCACGATGTCATATCAAAGAGGGGTAAAATGTAGACACCTAAAATATGACCTTACCCAACCATACTTCAATTTAGCCTATCCTTAGTCATTAATTAAATAAATATCTATTATTTATTTAATTATTCTCCTCCTTTCTCACCTTTATCCTAATCCCTTAATATTCCTTATCCTTATCCATTAATTAATTAAATATTCCTTATCCTAATCCATTAATTAAATAAATATTTATCATTTATTTTATTAATATCCATTATCCTAATCTATTAATTAAAAAATATATTTATCATTTATTTAATTAATATCCCTTATCCTAATCCATTACTTAGATAAATATTTATTGTTTATTTAATTAATATCCTTTATCATAATCCTTTAATTAAATAAATATTTTTCATTTATTTAATTAATATCCCTCTACATGATCCCATTAATTAATTTATTTCATTGCCCTTGATCCTCTATTCTTGCCCATCCAGTCTTTATCTTATTCATATAGATCATAATCTAAATTTGTTCTCATGTGACAAATATCCCCTTCACATGTCTAACCAACTCCTTGCCTAGATTCATTGAATCTAGACACGTAATTGTAGTGTAAAAAATTGTCACCCTTAACAATTTCACATTATGTTTTGTCCCCCTAATTGATTGGACTTAATTAAGCTCCTAATTTTTCAAATTATACATTCCAAGGCCTAACTTTTACCGTTTTCTGGAGGATTGCAAGCATTGAATAAATGCATCCAATTGTTATGTTGCTCCTGAATAGGGTGTCCTGGAAATTTGGGCCAGGACCCATTCGCCCATGTCCCTCTTCTTAGCTAGAACCCAAATTCAAATATGTTGTTGGCCATATTTTAACATCCAAAATTCAAATTTCAAGTGTCAGCTTTTAGAATCTATATTTTAGGAAATTAGAACAATTACATAGTTATTGCATTATTTGAAATCTAACAACAACTATCTAGGAAACTATTGGCAAACTTATGATCATGAGCACTATTGAGCAAGTCAAGAGTAGCATTTCAGAGTTTTATTGTAACAATTCAAGATCCAACATCATGCCAAAGTTTATGTGTGTTCATGCTAATGTTTTTTGAAGGCTAACATCTTTTTGTAGGTCTCTGAAGCATTCAAGCAAGCAAGATCCAAATCATTGAGGAAATCTGTATGACTTCAATCTTTCAAGGCAACCATTGAAGGGTGGTTATAGGTTTGAGGAGGATCAAGGAAATTTTGAAGGCAATTCATTCATTGTTGCATTTGTTGTCATCAAATTTGTCAAGCCACGAAAACTCACCTACATAATTTACTGATGACATTCTGACAATTCTGCAACCAGGAATTAGGAGCTCAAATCTAGCATCAGGAGACTGCAAAATCAGTTTCAAAACCACTCATCAAAGACCCATATGCCCCTAGTCATCTGAGTCCCTCTTTGCATGTTGCATTCAACTTTTGGTGACATGTACACATCACTCTGCCTCTCCCAGATCTGCTTCTATCTATTTATCTTTGGGATATTGCATTTATCATATTATGTCATATATTCCAATTAGGTTAATCATTCTAAATAATTTCCAATCCATTTCTAAGACTCAAAAGGATTAGATTCAGGTTTGATTAGCTCACCTTTGAGGTTGAAAGTCAATCTATGCACCTTGTTGATTTGCATCCTAATGAAACCCTTAGAAAAGTGGAATTGATCTTAGGCTTAGATAATAAACTTATCATTTCAACCCTTTTCCTATGTTTCACTACTTAAAAGTCAAACTAACTTCTCATCTTATACACTCATCTCATTTAACCTCTTAATTTTAACCATTGCCATGAGGATTTTTGTCCTTGTCTCAATTCTAAACCTAGATCCTATCCATCATTTGACACTTGTCATATGATTGCATCCTTGATCGAAACCATAATCCTCCTTCAATGTCATCCATTTGTCATCAATCTTTTTTAGCCATTGATTTTGCCTCTTCAAGACTCTATATCTAGAGGCTCTAATCCTTCATTTTCATAACTAGAATCTCTTGAGCTATCATACTTACATGTTGTCATTTTGATCTCTTATCTTGCAATTACTATCAATCATATCAAGGTTATGCTAGAGCATTGAGAAATTCACACATCAACATCAAGAGCAAATCAAATGGAATAAGGGTGCACTCCATTTCTACTCATCAAAGAGAGAAGCAAAGATTCTAGGTGAAGATATTGTGCTTTTGTATTGCTTTAATCTTCCTTTGTTTTCCGTTAATTTCTTCTAACCTCTTCATCATCTTCAATATTTTTGATGTGAGCATGATCCTTCAACTTTGTAATTTTCATAATGCCTCACATAAAGGTATCCAGAGTTGTTCAACACTTGTCAATATAAGAAAGAAAATTGGAGGCTCCAATTGACATATCATTGCAAATAGATTTTTTCTAGTATTCTTGAAATAGTTTGGAGGGGTATGCTTTTTTATGATTTGTAGCCCAAAGGTGTTTTCAAAATATTCAATAGCATGTAGATTATGCACATATTTTGCATTTTTTTTCTTTCAATTCACCTTTACATATGCAAACCCAAGCAACAAAAAAATATTTGTTAAATGATAATTTTAATTCATTTGAACAAAAATATGTAATATGAGTTGCAAAGTCATTTTTTTTTTATTGGATTAACATAAGGTAAATTATGTAATATGAGTTGCAAAGTCATTTTCTTTGTGTAGTAACTCCCACTTTGCCATATTTTGAACATAGTTTTTTTGTTCTATCAATTCTTAAAGTAGAACCATAAAATAATGTTGGAAAGTTTGTATCATCTAAAAACTTATCTTGAAAATTTCTTAAAAGTTTTAATTCTTTAGCTGGTGCAATTTCAATAACATCTTCCATTTCTTTGACTGTTTGAGCTTCATCAAACCATAACAGCAATCTAATAAATGAGCTTTGCATCATCTTGTTTAATTTTAGCATGCACACTTTTCATATAGTACCTTGATTATCAAGCCTTTCTTGGAGTTTTATTTTGATTATATTTTTTTCCAATAATTGTTGATTATCACATTTTCTTTTATATATAATGATGTTTTTACAAGGCTAGTTAGCACAACAACGATGTATGCAAATCTAACATTTCTTTATGCATATGTATTTTTGTACTCTAAGTCAAATTTTAATTTGATAAAAATTATTTTAGTTTCTTCTATATACCTAAGTAGTGCTTGCTAAATCCTATCAATTTCTACCGAGACATTAATTTGATTACACCTAGCAAAATAAATTTTAGCTCTCTTATACTCTACTTATCTAATTTTTAAAAATGTAATATGCAATGAAACAAGTCGTCCACCATTTTGTGCTTCTTATACTCTATTTATCTAATTTTTAAAAATGTAATATGGAAATGGCAAACAATGTAGGTCGGGTAGCATGTTTGGCACATTCTTGCAACTCCAAACAAAGCAACTATCACTTCCTTTGCACAAATACATTGTTGTTGATTATGTATTGAAGCTTTTAAATGACACAAGGCTCTAGGCAGATAAGTATGGCTTTTATCATTGATGTTAATATTTATGGATTGCAATTATCATAATGTTTGGAAAGCGACTATCACTAGCTTGACGTTGTTATTTTTGTTGCAATAGCTCGTAGTGCAAATGGCTTGTGCCATTTTCAAAGTAAAGCAAGTTCAAAAACTATTTTGCCACTTGACAATTGTAGTAGACCTTGATATTAACATTTTGACATGCTGACCAAATTTACAACATTGAAGATATTTGAAAGCCACATTTAATTTTCTTTATTTATTTAATATTTGCATATTATTAAATATTGGTGTTTAAAAACACCTTTCTTGGTCGACTGGGTGTGCAAGAAATTATAGGGACATGACAGCTTACAAAGCTCACTATATTTTGTTTGATATTTACTATGATATGGTGTAATCACTTTGTTCCACTGTCTCACTTTCATATACCACATATCATGGATAATTATAAAACAGAGGACAGGCCTTGGAATGTGTGAAGATGAAATCAAGTTAGGATCAAGTTATTTGCCACCTTCCACATAAAAATGCCATTTTTTCGCATGAATCACATTAGAGACAAACAGGTAAAAAGGGAGTCCAAAACATAGGGAAAAACTGCAAGTTATGCATTTTTCATTATCACAGAACTGTCTACTTTTCTGCAGGCTCTGCAAAAAAGCATGCTCCTTTTTTTATTTGCTGCATGATTTATTGGCTGAGATTTGAACTGAATGCGGAGAACTGAGGCAAAGGATCTAATCAGACCTTCAAGGGCAGACTCAGTTTAGCTGGCATAGGAGAATAAGATGCCTGTGCCAGAGTTTGGGTAATTACAATGGCAACTGTAGAGGTTGCTGCTTGCTGCTTAACTTTATGCCTGCAAGTTGCTAGAGAAAGATAATATCAAATACTTTGGCATCAGCCATAAACTTCAAATGAGTTGGTTTTTAAAGTTCTTTTTGTAGGGTATATTAGGCTTTTTGCTCTTGCTATGACAGCTCCTGTATTAAACAACCCGATTAATCTACTCAGTGCCCAGATTCTTCTAACTATTCTCTTGCTCCACCCACATTAAACAAGTTAGCAACCCAAAAAATTTAGTGATCCAGGCAACTTAATCACATATGATTAATTTTCAGGCTATAACCCCCTTCTATGAAAACATCTGTTTTTCTGGAACAATTTGAAGAAAAAGTGGATTTAGCTCTTCAAGAGTTTAGCATCTTTGACAATAAATCAATCAAAACCAACATCTACAACTACAAAATTTGGCTTCTCAACGAGACCTATTCCACATCCGAAAATAGGATCAACCTTTTTAGATGCTATGTCAGGAGTATAAGGTCATCAACGCTCCTATAAAAAGGATCCATGAGATCTAGTTTCAATGTCACTTGGCAGTTGATCCATCCCAAAAATAAGTGAAGAGAAAATAAACTTTTGTTCTGACGGTTGTTAATCTGGACTATTGAAACCATCTGTCCAGCTGAGGCAAACCAAATCAAAATTTCAGAAAACCTTAACAGACGAAAGGTAGCCTTGGCAGTTAAGGTAGCCTTGCTAAGGTCACAAAGCCCTCATATCACCTAATATTTAGAAAAGATAAGGGAGGGACAGTTAAAACAAGACAAAAGATCAGCCCATTTTTAACCAGCACCTCCTAAGTTTCATGGCAATGTCATACTTTGACTATTTATGTGGTTTTACTCATTGTCTATTTTCTGTGTCCTAAAACAATGACCTTTATTGTCATGCTGCTACTGCTACTATTATTTTCTATCTTGGATGGTATTTTTATTTGCCTTGTCCTCTCATTCAAATTTTAGAATGTTAGATCATTTTCCATTTCTGATTTTGAACCCCTTTATCTGAGATATTGGAGTCTAAACGGATCTTGTTCTGTTGTGGAGGCAAACTGCCCCACTTCCATCTAGCAACATGCTCAAGGAGACAGGTGCAAATGGCCTCCATTAACATAACCAATTTAACACTGGGGACTTGTCCAGCTGCTTTTGAACCCTAGGAATCAATCTGGACCTTACAACTCCACCAAGCCTGCTGGACTTCTCATTTTCCACATTGATTAAAGTTTAATCAATACTCTTTCCTGTTGCTATATCTAAAAATTACAATACCTACAAATCTGACAATATAACTGCACATAATTATGGACATAATTATTTTGTAAACTACTGGAAAAATGTTTACTCTCAAATTACATATCATAATTCATAATACCCCATTTAGTTATATACACTAAAAATACTAATTTCTGGATAATTATAAAAAGTTGTAACTCATGTCTTTAATGTCAGACAGGCATAGCTCTAACTATTATAACAGATAATCTCTTTTTGCCAACAATTGTTTCTCTTTCCATCAAAATATTGAAACCCTAAGTCAATAAAACATGTAGGAAAACTGAAAAATTAAAGGACAAAACTCATAACAATGCTTTTTAATCTCATATTTGATAAAAAACTATTTCCAAAGTTCAAACAATTTCAGAAAGGGAAACACAATGAGTCAGTGTATCCCAGAATATAATTTCCTCCAACAGTTTGAAACTACTTGCATTCAGAATACTGCAGTCAATATGTCCCTTGCCAGGTGTTCCTAAAATCACTCTGTATATAAACACAAACAGAATCTCGAAAATAGGGAAAAAATAACCAAATAGATGAACCAGCATCCAAATAATAAATTGTGTGCTATTAAACAAGCCAGTTGCAGCCATTAATAAAACCTACCATATATCAGAATATTAACAAAGCAAGTTGAATGCCAAAACAGAAAAAATGAAAAAACATGCATCTGTATGATAAAAACATTATAAATATGATATTATATAACTCAAAAAACAGATTTATCATCATACCAGCAGAACCAGAAAGAGGAGGATGTGCAGTTCTAGTAGACCTTGATATTAAAATTTTGACATGCTGACTAAATTTACAACATTGAAGATATTCGAAAGCCACATCAAGGAAAATAAATAACCTTGTATTCTAGAGAGCTAATAAATAGCACAAATCAATTTTAGCTAAAAATGTCTATAAAGCATTTAGATAGCTATATTTTAGCTTTAAATAAGAATGAAAAAAATTGTGTAGACATGAAATCACAAATATATTCTCTCCAACAAGCACATCAGCCAATGACTGCACCATAAATCAAACTCCAAATCAGTCAATATGCTTACAGCATTAAACATGTTTTCACCATAACTGCTTGGGAATAGCAGTGATAGGAAACTCACCATGAAATCCATAAGCGAAAACTTGGATATTGGAAAATAAATAAAATCAGCGAGCTTAAATATTGGATCGCATAAAACTTACCTTCCCCTGTTTCTCAATGTGGCTAATTTGCTGCGGTGGCCGAAGGCTGTCTTTGAAATGTCCTTTCCCTAATCTCTCAGCAGATCATGCGTGCATTCTCAAGCACATTTTCCAAACTACCCACCCCACTCCATCCGAACTTATTCCACACCATAATGGTTGAATACTTTTCCCTCCCTATAAAGAAACAAGACTTATCTAAAAATATATACTTCTCTTCTTCATCCATTGCATCAAAGTGCAAATGCGTATATATAGGGAAATACGGTAATTCTTCGCAATGCATTATCTGGAGAAAAAAGCAAACGGCTAGGATGAGGAAAAAAAACAAACGGTTAGCATCAAAAAAAAGCAAAACGGATGGCATTTGAAAAAAGCAAACAGCTGCACCTGTAATTGCCACGTCATTCTCTTCTCGCACCTTCCACATCTTCATCGCTGATTACTTCAGCTTTTTTTTTTATGTTTGTAACCTTATTCATGTTGATGTGTTAAATAAAATTTGAGTTGTTTGATTTTTTCAAATGCCATCTGTTTGCTTTCTTTTTTTTCTGATGCAGCCGTTTGTTTTTTTCGGTTGGAATATTGAGCCTCAGCCATCAGTAAACCTAAACCCACCTCCCTTTGTCCACTTCCATAGTATAGCTCTTCAAATGCCATCCATTGCTTTTTCCTGATACAACTGTTTGCTTTTTTTCTCCTGCTAACCGTTTACTTTTTTCTGATGGTAGCCGTTTGCTTTTTCCTCCAGATAATGGATTGCAAAGAATTTCCCCCGTGTTTCCCTATATATACACACTTGCACAAAGACATTTAAAACATTCTTATAGTGAGCTTTGATGCAGTAGATGAGGAAGGGAAGTACATATTTTTAGATATGTCTTGTTTCTTTATAGGAAGAGAAAAGTATTCGGCCATCATAGTGTGGGATGACTTTTGATGGAATGGGGTGGGTAGTTTGGAAAAGGTGCTTGAGAATGCATGATCCTTTGCTGAGAGATTAGGGAAAGGACATTTCAAAGACAGCATTCGGTCACCACAGCAAGTTAGCCACATTGAGAAACAGGGGAAGGTAAGTTTTATGCGATCCAATATTTAAATAAGCATGCTTGCACACTAATTATTTGATAACCTCACTGATTTTATTTATTTCCATTGTCTCTGTGCTGATCAGGTGGAAGGTTAAAAGAGGCATTTAAAAATTCTCATGTTGAAATCAATTGTATTACATAAGAATTAGCCGTTTCCTTTTTTCTCCATATAATGCATTCCTGCTGCTAACTTCATTCAATTCTCTGGAGTTCAGAGATTTTCTCTGGGTTAGCAACAAACATATCAGGTAGATGACATTAATAGATTGGAATTGCTTTTATGTAATAGCAATCAGTCATGGGCAAAGAAGATGTGAGATGCAGTGTTATTGGAATCCAAGAAGCTATGGCAACTTGTTCACACAGATGTTTGTGGACATTTGGGCAACTTGCAACTTGTTGTATCCAAGTTTTCACTTATGGTCTCATGGTATGTTTCTTTTATACACTGCTACTGTTTATTTTTGTAACAATACATATCAGGGAAGAATTCCAATTGATTTAATTTTAGAATACCATCTAATGTTTTAGACTAAAATATTAAATCTGCATGTAACAGGCTTCAATTCTAAATATAAATCCAATTCTAAATAGTAAATCATGTATGTCATGTTTTCACCACTATCTACAGCAACTCAAGACTTAGATTAATGTCATGGTTTACCACTATCCTATGATTTGTAGATACCATCCCATTTTTGTCTATGTTGTATGCACATGACAATATAAAATCATGTAAGGTGTCAAATGTAGTTCATAGGATATGTTAGTTTCTTTATATCGTTTTATATTTTCTTTTGTCCATCCTGCACCTGCAACAACACTAACACTAGCCCTATAGATTAAAGGCATTCATTCTTCAATATATAAGGTGTGATGGTTTATTTTGTTTGCTGAAATTTAATTCTTATTTTTGTAGATTAAAATTACTTATCTTCTTTAGAATTTAGAACTTATGCAGTGTTAAGTTTGTTTAGATCAACACACTTTATGAGTTTATGTAGCGTTATGGTTGTGACGATTAATTTATGCACAATCTTGATGGAAGTAAAAGTAGTCAAGTTCTTAGAAGAATGGTTTTATTGGCTTTGCTGAATTTAGTTGATTTGGGTTTCTAATACATCACATTAATTAATTCTTATAATTAATGTGAAAAGACATCTACCAACACTTGTGATAAGACTTTGAAGAATACATTTTTTATTCAATGTTTGTCAATATGCTTAATTTATATTTATTTGATTCTTGACATGAAAAATGTATTTACAATTCAATTGAACTCAAATAACTAGAACTAGAATTGATGCCTCCCAAGTACCAACATCAGTCTTCTACATGATTTGATCTTGAAATGACATGGCCTATAATTAACGGTTTGGTGAATGGCAGTGGGCTTGACAGAATTGCTACATTCACAAGCAGTTATGGTGAAAACATGTTTAATGCTGTAAGCATATTGACTGATTTGGAGTTTGATTTATGGTGCAGCGGGCAGCCATTGGCTAATGTCTACACATTTTTGTTTCTTGGTTAAAATTGATTTTATGCTGTAAGAATATATTTGTGTTTTTATGTCTACACATTTTTGCATTCTTGGCTAAAATAAATTGATTTTTGCTATTTACATAGCAGAATACAAGGTTACTTATTTTGCTTGATGCGGCTTTTAAAATGTTAATATGTTCAATGTTGTAAATTTGGCCAGCATATCAAAATGTTAATACATTTTGAACTTGCTTTACTTTTGTATTGAATATAGAATAAGCAACAAAAATTACTATCATTTTTACATATCAGGTATCAGCATATGATATGCAACAGGCCTATCCTGTGTCTGTTCAGCAGTATATCTACATATACATTCAGATCAGCAGAATTTACATATACGTATCATAACATGGCCATTTACAAGAAAATTACATAACATGTAAACACATTACCGTGTACAAAAGGCATTAACCAGTAACCACTACCATTTTTACCAACTTCTAATGAGAAGTCCCATTTATGAGAAGCAATTTTTGCTTTTGCAGTCCCAATCACATCATAAATATAGTTTCTATCTGATCCTCAAAATGATTATGCTAATATGACTGCATGTAAGCACCTATCTGCATACAAATTGTAAATATTCTTGTCGATTTTAATGTTCAAATAATACTTGCTTTTGATAGTCAACAATTGTAATTATGCATTTTCTTTTCTCTGCCCATTTAATATGATCTTTGCCACTGTAGTTCGATGCACTTGATTTCTTCTTAGAAACTAGAGTAGGGTTGATGGACTATTGAAGTGATTAACAAGATTGCCTTTGTAGAACTCTGTCTTATCCATATTAGGGAAACTGATATATATTCTCCCAAACAAACCTACTGGAAGGTGAATGACGATTCCTATAAGCAGAAAAACAAAAGTGGAGGACAATAACCACTTTCAATCAACAAAAGGCAAAACAGGTGAAGATATGTAGAGATCTAGCTAGAATTGCATTTCCCTAAGCAGAATCTAACTGGGGCTTTCAAAATTGTGAGTCCCCTTCTCTTGCCCCAATTACATGCCTGTCACTGCAATAACATCCTTTATTTTTATTGTATTGTTGGTGGACAATATCAGGCCTCATAAGTATCTTGTTTGTAGACAAGAGTGATCTGATCCCATCTTCAAAGAGAAATGGGGACTGCATGGCTTGACTTGAAAATCAAAATGTGATACTAGCTGTTGTTTGGTGGGTTGGAAATGTTGTTACAGTAGTAATTGTAGTCTCAAGTAAATCTTTGGAAGTGCTCAGTTAAATTGTGACATGGGTCTTGAACTATGTTCCATTTGAAAAATTGAATTCGAAAACATGCTCAGTTAAATTAGCAGGAAATGAAATAAATTACAGCTTTCATCTATGCTCCATTGAAAATTGAAAATAAAAAGCATGCCTTGTCCAATGATGGCAGCTTTCAATTGTTTTCCACCTAGAATAACCTACTTCAGAAATCTGGTGCATTAGCTAGACTGAGACCTAAAAATTTGCTTTACCTTTTAATGATGACTACTGCTTTTGCAATCTTGCCATAGGTTGACTTCATAGAGATTATCAAGCCTCCATGGCTGCTATTGAATAACTCAATAGATAACTAACTAGGGTATAAGAGAGTTAAAATTGATTTTGCTAGGTGTAATCATATTAATGTCTCAATAGAAATTGATAGGATTTAGCAAGCACTACTTAAGTAGATAGAAGAATCTACAATAATTGCTATCAAATTAAAATGTAACTTAGAGTACAAAAATATATATGCATAAAGAAATGTTAGACTTGCATTCATAATAGTTGTGCTAGCTAGTCTTGTAAAAACATCATTATATATAAAAGAAAATGTGATAATCAACAATTATGGGCAAAAATATAATCAAAATAAAACTTCAACAAAGGCTTGATAAAGGTATTATGAAAGATGTGCAAGTTAAATTAAACAAGATGATGCAAAGCCCGTTTATTTGATTGTTGTTATTTCAAGGTTTGACAAAGCTCAAATAGTCAAAGATATGGAATATATTGTTATTAAAATTGCACTACTAAAGGATACAAGCTTTCCAACATTATTTTATGGTTCTACTTTACAAATTGATATTGGCAGAAAAAATATTTTCAAAATATGGCAAAGTGGGAGTTACTACACAAAGAAAATGACTTTGCAACTCATATTACATAATTTTTTTCAAAGGAATTAAAATTATCATTTAACAAATATTTCTTGTTGCTTGGGTTTGCATATGTAAAGGTGAATTGAAAGAAAAAAGTGCAAAGGATGTGCCTACTCCACATGCTATTGAATATTTTGAAAAAACCTTTGGGCTACAAATCATATAAAAAAACATACCCCTCCAATCTATTTCAAGAATAATAGAAAATATATATTTGCAATGTCAGTTGGGGCCCTTCAATTTTCTTTTTGATATTGACAAGTGTTGAACAATTTTGGATGCCTTTATGTGAGGAATTGTGAAAATTATAGAGTGGAAGGATCATGATCACATCAAAAACATTAAAGATGATAGCATTGATTATATTATTGGAAAGTACCTTGTCATTTGTATCCACTATTTTAATCATAGAATTAATGAATTTAGAAAAAAAAATGATGGGTAAAATTCATGAGTTGTTTGGTTTGATTGATGATTAATTCTTTATTACGAAATTCCATAATAGAGGCAACGAACATCTTCATTTCATGTAATGGGCGAAAGACCCTCTTGTTTATGGGTACTAACCTAATTTTGATATTGAAGACTTCATTGATAAAAATATTTTAATTATTTTTTCATTACTTGGTTCATACTTGTCAATATCCAAATGAATCATCATATAGACACCTACAAGAAATACAAGACTTCAAATTTTAAATCTAGTTTTTGTTGGTCTCCAATGCACAAAACAATAATATTGGAACCATTGGCTACAATTGACAATGACATTAAAGAAAGGGTTAAAAACTTTCATTTGTAACTTCAAAGCAAATAATATATAGAGGAAACAACATTTGAGATTTTCTTGCAAGACAATAGAATGAATAGAGTAGATTATATTGAAATGTTACAAGTAAATTACTGCACACTAACATTCTAATGAAAAGATGACTAGTCAATGTTTGAGTGATTGCTTTTGTGAAACACATCCCACATCTTCAATAAATACACATAATTAATTCTTGATCCATATATTGTTGTAAATTATGAGAGTTCATACATAAAAAAAACTAGATTGATCATTGACATGAACTTTTAACAAAGTGTAGGAACAATCTAAAAGTGTCTACGAGGGTTGATGAAAATGATGTAGAACCTTGGTAATGTTTTTGAACTATAAGAAAATGTTAAGTCACCAAGTTGTGCATACTTTTTCTCATTTCCTTCGTAAGTTAACTTAAGGAGAATTGTATTCATAAATACTTCACCTCTATAAAAGAGAACATTTATAAAAAAATACATGAGTAATTAGTGAAAGAGCCCAACAAATTTGAAAGTATCATATGTGCTTTTTGTTGTTGACAAATGCATAGTGTTAGATGCATACGACAACTAAGAGGGGGGGTGAATCATTTGTATATTAAAACATCAAAACCCTTATTAACATTCAAATCTGTATTAGCCCTTAAACCCTTGATCAGATTTAGCTTGAAAGTAAACAAGAGAAATAATAGCACATCAAAATACCATGCACAATAGAACACCAGATTTATGTGGAAAACTCAAGAAGGGAAAAACCATGGTGAAGATTAGCTCACAATATAAAGTAATAGTAACACCGAATATAATAGGCTCACTGCCCAAAAGAAAGAAGGGCTCATTGCTAAAGGACTCACTACCCAAAAGAAAGAAGATAGAAGAAAGGTTGGATCACTGCCAATTTGAATTACTAACAATGCATATTCTTTTATGTCGAAGGTATAGTTCCACTGCAACATAAGAAACTCATTCAACAAACTAAAATGTAGAGACCTTCTACTCATTGCATTTGGGAGTCATAGGCATTAAAGCTCACACTCAATTCACCACACTTGATCAATTTTGCATCTTTCACATCACACACACTCACACCTTAATCCACACAAAAAATCTCCTTTAATTTATACCATATGCGACCTAAACCAATCTCAATTAAGCAGGCCTTAAGGAAACGTATGCACCTCAATTGTGCAACATCAAATAGGCCGACACCAAACACTTCCACAGTGTAAAGAAGTGAAGGTAGACCATGCCACAACTTAATTGGGACCCAAATCTACACCGGCAAGCTTCTCAACACTTCCAAAAAAAAACAATCATCCTCCACAATTAGCGCTAGCATGCCAGGTTGGCTAAACCTACACTAACACTAACAAGTGACCACAAACACGCCTCTCAAGGTCCAAAAACATCTTGCAAACCATTCAACATCAATGCAAAACATCTCTGAATATTCTATATCATCAGAATATTCGCCACTACTATTGCAACCACCTAAAACTTAAGAACACCTTTATTCTATGCAACCATCGTTGAATACTTTTCTCTCGCTATAAAGAATCTTCTCTTCCTCATCCATTGCATCAAAGCTCACTATAAGAATTTTTTGAATGTCTTTGTGCAAATCTGTATATATAAGGAAAGACAGGGGAATTCTTTGCAATGCATTATCCGGAGAAAAAAGCAAACGACTAGCATGAGAAAAAAGAAAATGGTTAGCATCAGAAAAAATCAAACGAATGACATTTGAAAAAATCAAATAGTTGCCATGCCATTCTCTTCTTGAACCTTCCACATCTCCATCACTGATTACTTCATCTTTTTTATGTTTGTAACCCTATTCATGTATTGAAATAAAATTTGAGTTTGTTTGCTTTTTTCAAATCCTATCTGTTTCCTTTTTTCTAAAGCCAGCGTTTTCTTTTCTTCCATTGGAATATTGATCCTTAGCCATCAGGTAAACCTAAAGCCACCTCTCTTTATCCACTTCCATAGTATAGCTCTTCTCAAGGAGGAATCAAATTTGATTAACTCTTTCTTATTTTAAGACTGCTTCTTATGGGTAACTTAGCAAGCCAATGCCTTTGGTTGTCATTGCTTGATGATGTCTTTCTCTTTTTGTGTGATATAGGTTTCAATATTGGACTCAAAGCAGTGGACACACATCAAGGTCACATCAATTGTAGGCATATTTGGGTAGGTACTTTTGTTTCTTGTGTACTTTGGCATGTGTGAACTAGTCCTTTCCTTTCAGCATGGAACTACAATAGAATTGTCTAATGGTTAGAATGCTATTTGATTTGTTTCTAGTCGTTGGGAAAACATACAATTGGGTTTCAAGCTTCCAATCTAAATCATTTTGTAGTTATTTTAAATAGGAAGACTTAATTGATATCTGATTCTCTTTTATGCCAAAATTTGTTGGAAAGTCCATGTACTTGTAACACCATCTTTGGTTATTACTGCACTTACCTTGCACCAAAGTATTTCATGCATGGAGTTGTAGATGAGAAGACGAATTTGTGTTTGTATTTGGGGTGTTGATCATCTAGTCTCATCAAAACTTAACCACAAAATGAACAATTAACTTTTCATTTCCAACAATATATGGAAAAAGGTCAATTCTATGAAATCCCCATTTGAATTACAACATATGAAATCCCCATTTGAATTACAACAGTGATATATATATATATATACTGAAATTCATTCTCTTCCCATCAATTTAGTTTTATTTGATATTTTTAGACTGACCACTGAATCTCATAGAATTAAATGAAGTTTATGCAGGTAGAGCATTTGATTGACAACGGGAACATCCAAGGGCTTGTGGACCCTTGGTGATTCATATGTTAACCATATAATAAATGATATGGTTATGACAGCTAGTATATGCATTCAGCAATCTACTCTTCTTCGTTCCTGCATGGCTCATGGAAGTTGTATATATTCAAAAATCATCCTACAAGTCATGACAATATCAAGCACCATTACATCAATAATAAGGCTTCTTTTGAAATCAGTGTTTATCAAATTGTAAGGCTTGGCTACATTAAAAAAAATGTGTCTGTTTAAATAAGTTGTCAAGTGATAATGCTTATTATGTTTTGTTCATGGGATCGAAGTTTTGAAGCTTCTAACAGGAGGAGGAGACAACTTAGAAAATACAGACTGTGGAGGGGTGCCAATATCAGCCTTTATTTATGTTGGGAACCTCTGATACAAAATATTATACTTCCCCCAGATACCTTGCTGAGTTGGGGCTATAGAAATCAACCTCGTCTTTCATTGCTAGTTTTATGTTTGTAACCTTCCTAGTATTCAAACTTCTCCCCTTACTACATAAGGAAATGTCAAGACTAGAATCCAAGAATATGTAATTGCTTTGACATGAGGTGTTGAGTTTTGGTAAGATTGTACCATAAGCTTGTAAAGTATTTCTCAACTAGGCTACTTTCGTTGGCAAGAATTGGTCAAACGTTCTCAATGACTAGTTCTTTATCGGTAGAAATATTGATGGTTAATTTATATGGATTGCATTGATTGCTTTTAGGGACTTTGGTATATCTGGTCATAAGGCATGGAGACTTTTGAGCTTTCCTATTCCATGTTTTGCAACATTTTCCACATTGACAACATTTTGCAAAATTGACAACTTTAAGCACCCACCAACACTCCTAACGACCTAATATGGACTCTAACACACCCAACATGGTCTTAGATGACCTTATTACATAAAACCAACATAAGAAAACCAAAATTACAACTTTCACTTCTTAACCTACCAAACCTAAGGTGCTCATGCACCATACTCCCCACGAAAAATAAAATTTGAGTTCCATCTCAAATATGAATCTTCTTTCTTGTCTTTCAATTCTTTTGCATGCATGAATTGTTTCCTTTTTGTTGTATCTCAACCACATTTGTTTCAAATGGTTCACTTGTTCTTTCTGGTCCAACAACATGCCTCTTGAGCCAAGGCCAATTTGGCACTATATACCTGTGGTGTTTTGCTTGTCTCCTCATTCTAGCTTTATCTTGGACTGCCATTGGAGTTTTATGTTCTCTTTCATCCACTTTGTCTTCTATACCTGCACAAAAAACAAACATATTAAATAAAATCATTCTTCTTCTTCATTCTTCACTTCTTTAACCACCTCATGTTGTTTGTTATACATTCTTTTCTCTTCCTTATTCTCTGAAATCTTTGGCTTCACCTCATCCTTACTTAGCCATTCATTATCATTTTTTAATTGCTCATCCACTCTTTTGTTCTCTATGACATCAACATTCTCATCTCTCGATTCTTCTCTTGAGAACCATGTCATCTCCTTACCCTCCATAACTATCTTCTCTCCTTGGACTATCCTTGAGTCCTCTACAACTTCTTGTGTTGTCTCTTCTTCTTCTTGAACATCACTCACTTCAACACCAATGTCACCATTACTTTCATTATTTTGAACAAATTCAAAATAAAATTCTTCCATTTCTTGTTCAACTGGTTTTTCAAACATGTTATCAAAACTTATTACCTCATACTTTCGTACATCTTTCTTCTTACTTAACAACAAGCTTTCAATTCATGTGCACTCATCCTTCAAGGTTGTTAATATATATTTCATCCCATCATTTCTCAACTCATATGTGTTGTTTTTGTTCTTATACTTTGCTGCCCTGTTATAATGCCACAACCTTCCAAACATAATGTGACATACATCCAAATGCATAATATCACAAACTATTTCATCCTTATAACTGCCTATATGAAACTCAACTTTGCATTGCTAACTTACGGTTATCTGATTACCTATTTGAAGTCAAGTCACTGAATAGGGTGTGGGGTTTGGTATTCTTTTCAAACCCAATTTATCTACCATTTATTCATAAACAATATTATCCATGCAGATATCTGAGATCACAACTTGACAACATTTACCTTTAGACTTGTAGGTAGTCCGGAATAAGCTTTCCTTTTCCATCTTGTTTTCTTTCTTGGATTTAATTTCTTCCTCCTGTATCATCCTTTTCATTTCTTCCTTATGTAGCTTCTTTGCAACTTTGAATAATCTATTGAGCAATGATGATGCCCCTCGCCCATCTTTCTTCTTATTAAGAGCCATCCTGAAACATCAAATCTCACTGAACCACATTAGCCAAAAAAATAGATCATTTCCCAAAGATCTTCTAGCTCTGATACCAATTTGATACAAAGAAAGGGTGGAAAAATCCAAACAATCCTCAAACAATAAAACTTTCAATCTCTAACCATTCAAATGTTGGGTTCTCATTCTTTAGGCTTCAATCTCCTAGTAGTACTTCCTAACTAGTTTTTCCATCTTAACTTCATGTGCAGACATCAAATCTAGATTGTAAAAGAATTTTTTTAGTACTCTTTTGGCTCTTATTTAGCGTATCCCAAAATGAGGGTAGGTTGTTTTGTACAGACAAACCCTTATTTTGACTGTCTTATTTCTTGAACCTAAGGCATGGTAGCCGGAAATTGATATTTTTCAGCCATAATTTTCAAATCAGACTTGATTCCAAAAATATAAACATAGTTATAGATACCCATTTGGGATTTATACAACACAATAATAATTTGGGTAGGGTTGTTTTGGAACACAAGGTTCAAAATTGGACCATTCTCCCTCAAATTAGGCCTACTAGGGTTTCAAGTTGCCCGAGGTAAACTAGCTCCAACTTGCTTGAAACGTAATGAATTTGAGTGCTTCAAAAAGGAGAATTGATAATATTCATAGTACCACCAATTAAAACATGTTTCAAGTCATGGTGAGGCCGTACAAGTCCATACACAAACCTGGAACAGAAAAATCACATTCAGAATTACAGAAACAAAGATAGTTTTATTGATTTTTCTTTAAATTACAACTTTCCCACCTTGGCTTCGACCTTCCCAAGCCTTTTAAAATATTTACAACCATTTTCTAATGGTTCTCAATGAAATTTTCAACTGAAAACCATTCAAATTCTCACTTTATGCAACATTGACCCTTCATATTCCACATTGTACAATTCGACAACATTTGCAACATTGACAACATTTTACATTTTTTTGCAACAAGACCCCTAATGACCCAAAACCGACTCAAACACCTATGAAATGGTCTTATAAGATATTTTACATGAAATGGACTCAAGTAAAACAAAATTTCAACATTTGACCCCTCTTAGGGCATGAAAGCCTTTGGGTGCCCCTGCATCTTACTCCCAAGGGGAAGAAGAACTCAAGTCCACTTTAGTGCAAGTTTTCTCTTTCATCCTGGTTTTCCAATTCTTCAGCAACTTGTCCTTCATCTCTACAACTTTCCCTAAATTTTTTTTTGTCTTCTTGTACCATCTCTTACTGAGCATCTTCTCAACTTCAAAGTACCAAAATTCGAGTTCTCATTCATATGCCTCAATACCACTGTCTATGTCTTCATCTTTAGCATTCAAATACAATATTTCAGCATATTCATCATCCATAAAATCAGAAAATGCAACCATTACCTCGGTTGGTTTTACAACATTTTCATCACCATAGTGTGCTACATTTGTATAAAAATCTTCATAAACTATATGCACTTCTCTGCCCTATTGCTCACACTCTTTTAGTGACCTTGTCAACATGGCAACATATGATTTCAAATCTACAATGGCAACCTTATCTTCCCCATCAACATCCCTCTCTACTTACTCAACTTGCACATTAGACTCAAAGTCACTTGCTTCAAACAACTTAAAATGATTGATCCTTTGCATTGGTAATAAAGAAGGTTAAAACTCATCCACAACTATGTCCATATTGCCCTTCATTATAGTACTAGAACCTATTTGTAATTCATGACTTACCTCTTTCTTAGATGGATTTTTCTCTTCAATCATCAACAAAGATTCTCCAATATTTGGTGTTGTTGTCCTCTCTTGCATTCTTCTCTTCTGAATGATTTGCTTGATAGGCCACTTTACCTTTTTCCTTATTGGTAAATGCCAACCACTTTCTTGTTTTTCTCTCTCAAGAAACTATTGCATCTCAAGTTCCATTCTTTTTTCCATTTCTTCTTGAATTTACTTCATTTGCTCCAAAGCTTGCCTAAAATCTACTATCTCTTGCTCAATATAAATTTGTTTTACTTTCTCATCCTTTTTCTTTATCTCCCTTTCCTCTCTTGTTGCTTCTTGTTTGGTACCTCCTTACTCTACAAGTCTCCACTAATGAATCTTCTCAAAATTTTCATTCTTCTTTCTCAAGAAAGTCTCTTTCACCTTCTTCTTCTTGTCTTCATGATACCTCACCTAGGTTTCCTCCTTTCTTCACTACCTAGTCCTTTGGCATCCAGGTTCTTGCTTGAATCTACAAAAAGACAACACACAAACTCCAAAATTTATTTTCCTAGACCTTTTAGGCTCTGATACCAATTTGGTGCAGAGCAAGGTGGATAACCTCACCACTAACTCAACCAATCAAACTTTCAATTTTTCAAACATCAAATGGTGGGTATTCATTCATTAGCCCACAATCACCTAGTAGCCTTTTGAAACTGGTTTTCCAATCATAACTCTTAGAGTAAGCATGATCTAAAAAATGTAAAATCACTTTTAGATACCTTTTTCCTCATTTACAAACATACTTCAAAACTAAGGCATAGTCCTTTGTAGGGAAACCATAAAAAATGGACAACTTGCTCTTAAAAACCTAAAACATGGGAACAACAATTTGATGTTTTTTGGTCATAATTTTTTGTGCATACATGATATCACAAATGTAAACATATTTTTAGACACCTATTTGTACCTTATACAACATATCTCAGAATCAAGGTACGTTACCTTGTACAAAATTCTTCAAAAATGGACTATCCTTCTACCAATTAGGCCTAAAACATGAAGAGATCCGACATAGGACATCACCAAAACACTTGCAAACCTTCTTCCTTGGACTTTCAATTTTGATTAATTAAAATATACACAATGAAAAACCATTTCACCATTTTTTAGTAATTTATACCTTGGGAATTGCAAGAAATGCATTTTTCAAGTCCACTAGGAACCCTGGGTAGGGTTTTTGAATGTTTTCACCAAAATGCTTGTAACTTTCTTAATACTCAACAAAAATTGATGAAATAAAAATAAAATGAAATTATATTCACATAAAAACAACCTCCAATTGGTTTTAGATCATGAACCAACCGTACAAGGCTGTACCAAGCTCTGAAACAACAATTTAATGTTAAGAAATAAAGAAACAAGGATGTCTTTTATTGATTTCACTTCAAAAATGTAACCACCAACATTGGTTTAGACCTCCCCAAGGATATTTAAACATTTACCAACCATTTAAAACTTATTTTCAAACTACAACCATTCTAATTCCTTCATTTACACTTGTGTCTTTTCATATTCCATGTTGCCACATTAACAATATTTTGCAAAATTGACAACTTTAAGCAACTTGACCCACCAACACTCCTAACCACCTAATATGGAATCTAACACACCCAACATGGTCTTAGATGACCTTATTACATAAAACCAACATAAGAAAACCAAAACTACAACTTACACTTAACCTACTAAACCTAAGGTGCTCCTAAACCAGTAAGGAATTGTGAAAATTACAAAGTGGAAGGATCATGATCGCATCAAAAACATTAAAGATCATAGCTTTGATTATATTATTAGAAAGTACTTGGTAATATGTATCCATTGTTTAATCATAGAATCAATGAGTTTAGAAAAAAAATGATGGATAAAATTTATGAGTTGTTTAGTTAGATTGATGATTAATTCTTTATTACGAAATTCCATAATAGAGGGAATGAACATGTTCATTTCATGTAATGGGTGAAAGACCCTCTTGTTTATGGGTGCTGACCTAATTTTAATATTGAATACTTCATTGATAAATATATTTTAATTATTTTTTCATTACTTGGTTCATACTTGTCAATATGCAAATGAATCATCATATATACACCTACAAGAAATGCAAGACTTCAAATTGTAAATCTAGTTTCCCTGGGTCTCCAATGGACAAAACAATAATATTGGAACTATTGGCTATAATTGACAATGATATTAAAGAAATATTGAAAACCTTTCATTTGTAACTTCAAAGAAAATAATATATATAGGAAAGAACATTTGAGATTTTCTTGCAAGACAATAAAATGAATAGAGTAGATTATATTGAAATGTTACAATTAACATTTCTGCACACTAGCATTCTAATGAAAAGATGACTAGTCAATCTTTGAGTGAATTCTTTTTTGGAACACATCCCACATCTTTAATAAATACACATAATTAATTCTTGATGCATATATTCTTGCAAATTATGAGAGTTCATACATAACAAAACTAGATTTATCATTGACATGAACTTTCAACAAAGTGTAGGAACGATATAAAAGTCTACGAGGGTTGATGAAAATGGTGTAGAAGCTTGGTAATGTTTTTGAACTACAAGAAAATGTTAAGTCACCAAGTTGTGCATATTTTTTCTCATTTCCTCTGTAAGTTAACTTAAGAAGAATTGTATTCATAATTACTTCACCTCTATAAAAGAGAACATTTATGCTAAAAGACATGAGTAGTTAGTGAAAGAGATTGACAAATTTGAAAGTATCATATGTGTATTTTTTCATTGACAAATAAGTAGTGTTAGATGCACAAGACAACTGAGAAGGGTGGAAAATCAATTGTATATTAAAACATAAAAACCTTCGTTAACATTTAGATCTTTATTATTCCTTAAACCCTTAATCAAATTTATCTTGAAAGTTAACAAGAGAAACAACAACACATCAAAAAACCATGCACAATAGAACACCATATTTACATGGAAAACTCAAGAAGGTAAAACCATGGTGAGGATTATATCACAATATAAAGTAATAGTAACACCATATACAATAGGCTCACTGCCCAAAAGAAAGAATAGCTCATTGCTAAAGGACTCATTGTCCAAAAGAAAGAAGATAGAAGAAGGGTTCGTTCACTTCTAATTTGAACTACTAAAAATGCATATTCTCTTATGTTGAAGGTACAGTTCCATTGAAGCACAAACAACTCATTCTACAAACTTAAAATGAAGACACCTTCTATGCATTGCATCTAGGAGTCATAGGCATTAATCTCACACTCAAATCACCACAATTAATCACTTTTGCATCTTTCATATCACACACACTCACACATTAATCCACATAACAACTTGCCTTGTATTTATACCATCTGTGACCTAAAATAATCTCAATTAGGATAGTCTTAAGGAAATGTATGCACCTCAACCATGCAATATCAAATAGGTTGGCACCAAACACTTCCATAGTGTAAAGAAGTGAAGGCAGACCATGCCACAAATTTATTGGGACACAAATCAACACCAACACGCTTCTCAACACTTCCACAAACAATCATCCTCCATAATTAGTGCTAGCATGTTAGGTGGGCCAAACTTGCACTAACACTAAAAAGTGGCCACAAACATGCCTCTCCAGGTCTAGAAACATCTTGTGGACCATACAACATCAATCCAAAACATCTCAAAATATTCCACATCATCAAAATATTTGTCACTACTATTGCAACCACCTGAAAATTAAAAACACCTTTATTCTATGGAACCAAACACATTGGCATAGACATCCAACTAATCAAATAACCTTTTGGAATACCACAACACATAAAAATTCAAGGGAAGGTAGATAAAAAAATATATGCATGTTCCCAGATCTGCAAGCTGAGAACCCTAACCACGAAGCAAAATTATTTCTCCCAGACACCCTATTTCACCATATAGATATACTGTCAAACATAAATTTTATTGCAAAACAATATAGAACCTGAAAATTTGGATATATAACCTCTGAACACCTCTATTCATCATATCCAAACAATGTAGGCATATTAATAACCTTGAATAAATGTGGAGCATAACATTAAACACCACTTTATCACATTGAACTTTATTTTATTCAAATTTTCTCAAAAGCACTTGGAAACCAAGTGAACCAACTACATCAACAATACTACTAACATCTATGCAACACATATGCAATACCTCTCATCAACTATAGAACATCCAATTATCACAAATTATGTAACTATACTAAAGTAAGACATCAATGAAAACACCAACAACATTGTGTCGATATCAATATCAACAACTCCAGGCTTCCAACAACTCCAATGTTAGGGGTTGACATCATCAACACAAAAAATATTCCAACACTCTCTTCATACAAAGGGGTGGCATCAATGACAACACCCAAATAACTCAAGCTTCCAACACGTAGCATGCCCAGAAATTCTAGAGAATCTATCCTTGGAATTTAATACACACCTCTAATTTCGCTTACCCGGTTTGCCCTAGAATTCACTTGTTGATTAGGTTTAGGGTTTCTTCTTTCCAAATGAATGTTCTTTTTTAATTAAGCAATCTTGATTTGAAATCTTCATTCACCATATTAACAACATTTCCACACACACAAATATTTGTTAGCATTAATATCTAGAAATCCAAAATATAAGCATAATCATAAATGCAAATTAACAAGCAAGAGGAGTGCCATGGGTGGATCCGCCATGAAACCTTCAAATAAATCTCAAGAGGTTATCCATCCCAATCCTTCTTGCCTAGTGGCTTAGTACCTACATACTCCACTCATGGAAACACCTCGAAGACACTCATCCTATCAGGGAGAGAGGAAATCACAGAATCCTTAAGTAGCCTAAGGTCTACCACCTCCTATTCGCCCAATCCCTAGTCAAGGGACTAAGGGGCTGCAAGGCCCAATCCCTTGTCTAGGGCCTAAGGGGAAGAAGCCTAGGTGGGACCCCCAACCTTCTATAACCCAATCCCTAGTCAAGGGCCTAAGGGGTTGCATGACCCAATCCCTTGTCTAGGGCCTAAGGGGCTGAAAGTGGGGTTTTTAGACAATCTGCTTGAACCATGGTTCACCCTTCCTGATAGGGTTACAAGAACAAAGAAGACAATCTTTACACGATCATCTATATTTGCATTCATCCAAGATTTATTTCATGCCTATAATCAAATATATCTTCATTTATCAATGGCTCTTTAAGTTCATCATTTCCTAGAATAATTCTCATTATGATAATATTAAAGAAAGTATTATATCAATAATCAGATTAGCAATATCAATTTCTTCTATTCAAAATATGCTAAATATTATTGCTAAGTGAGTACATCACCTGATCTGCTATGTCTTCCCATAACTCTTTATTCTTTAATCGCTTTCCTTCAATCTTACATTTGATTGATCATAGGATAAAAACATATATAAATAAATATTAATCTATTCCTTTTTATATTAAGATCGTAATTACTTATAAGGCTCAATAATTGTTGCAAGCATCATTATTGCAATGATTATATATATATATATATCATTTAATTATATATATAATTATTTCTAATTAATTTCAATCTTCCAATAATCACTTCATGTGAATATAATATATTTATATTATATTAACTTTCTTCCCAAATATATTCTTGGCAATAACACTTAATTAAATATATCTCTCATAATTTATCTCATTTCCAATATGTTGCTTTATGAAGATTTTGATGCATTTTCCTATCCTTCTTGCTACCTCTTTTCCTTATATTTATATATCTATATGCCAAGGGATGGGTCCTTTATGAGAGGTATGTCCATTTGAATAGTTGTATCTCTTTGAAACCATGGGATGCCTTTTCTTAATTAAGTTTTATCCTTTTTCAAGGCTAACTTTTAATAAATCACACCTTTAGTTTTCTCTAATCTCATCGTACCTTTTCATTTCATTAACCCCTCTTTTGAAGCACTCCCTTTTTGATATATGAATCACCGCTTTAGTCTTTTAATTCACTGCTTGGTATTTACTTAAGGATTATTGTTATTGCTGGGAATAGTAGTCTTTAATATTTATAGCACTTGGTTTATATGAAAACAATATTAGTATTTTATATGATAATCGAGGTGATTATGATTATAATGGTGCTTGAATATATATATATTTTGATTGGTCATAATTATAATGGATTTAATATTTATAGTTTTATATTCGATAATTTTAATATTCTTTATGTTTGTGTTTTATACTAATTTTATATATTTTTAATATCTATCATAATGACTATAATATTTAAATTGATCATGTTGATATTTTAATATTATAACGTTAGATATAAATATTATAATTATAATATTATCATCGATAATTATAATTATAATGATATTGAATGGTTAATATTTTCAAATATGTATTTTTTTATCTTAGGGTTACAATTTCAGGGACATGACAGTCCACCCCACCCAAGATTGCTTGCCCTCAAGAAATCATACTCTAAGATGGGTAATTTTAAGATGTTGCTTCTTGTGGTGATGATATCAGCTTTAATGGGAGTTGGAAGTTCTAACCCAAGTGATGGATATTCTAGCTATGATGATAATATATTGACTAGTATTCTTAAGTTCAACTATTTCTCCTTACTCTCTAAACCCACTAGTTGTGAATTAATATAACTTAAAACCACTTGAATTAAAAATTAAGGTAGACAACCAAGTAACTCAACCAAGTAGGCAAGTAGCTCAACTAGGCAAACGAGTAGCTCAAGTAAGCAAGCAACTATCTCAAGCACACGAGCAAGTAGTTGAACCACACAAGTAAGTACCTTAAGCAAGCAAACAACTAGCTCAAGTAACTAAGCAACTATCTCAAGCAAACAAGCAGGTAGCTCAAACATGCAAGTAAGTAGCTCAAGTATGCAAGTAGCTAGCTCAACTAGCTCAAGTAGGCAAGTAGGCAGCTCAAGAAGACAAGAAGATAGCTCAAACACGCAAGTAAGTAGCTCAAGTACACAAGCAACAAGCTCAACTAGCTCAAGTAGGCAAGTAGGCAGCTCAAGCATGCAAGCAAGTAACTCAAGCAAGTAGCTCAAGCAAGTAGGCAACCAGCTCAAGCAAGTATGCAACTAGCTCAAGTAGACAATCAAGTAGCTCAAGAATGTAGGCAACTAGCTCAAGCAAGTAGGAAACTAGCTCAAGTAGGCAAGCAAGTTGCTCAAGCACACAAGCAACCGGCTCAAGAAAGTAGGCAACCAGCTCAAGTAGGCAAGAAAGTAGCTCAAGCATCAAGCAACCTGCTCAAGTAAGTGGGCACCCAGCTCAAGCATGCAAGTAAGTAGCTCAAGCAAGCAAGCAAGTATCTCAAGAAAACACAAGATGGCAAGAAACCTGGTTCTGAAACCACTATAATGTTCCTTACCCGGTTTTCCCTAGAATTCACTTGTTGATTAGGTTTAGGATTTCTTCTTTCCAAATGAATGTTCTTTTTTAATTAAGTAATCTTGATTTGAAATTTGCATTCACCATATTAACAACATTTCCACACACACATATATTTGTTAGCATTAATATCTAGATATCCAAAATATAAGCATAATCATAAATGCAATTTAACAAGCAAGAGGAGTGTCATGGGTGGATCCGCCCTGAAGCCTTCAAATAAATCTCAAGAGATTGTCCATCCCAATCCTTCTTGCCCAGTGGCTTAGTACCTTCATACTCCACTCATTTAAACACCTCGAAGACACTCATCCTATCAAGGGGAGAGGAAATCATGGAATCCTTAAGTAGCCTAAGGTCTACCACCTCCTATTTGCCTAATCCCTAGTCAAGGTCCTAAGGGGCTGCAAGGCCCAATCCCTTGTCTAGGGCCTAAGGGGCAGAAGCCTAGGTGGTACCCACAACCTTCTATAACCCAATCCCTACTCAAGGTCCTAAGGGGCTACAGGGCCCAATCCCTTGTCTAGGGCCTAAGGGGCTGAAAGTGGGGTTTTTAGACAATCTACTTAAACCATGGTTCACCCTTCTTGATAGGGTTACAAGCACAAAGAAGACAATCTTTACACGATCAGCTATATTTGCATTCATCCAAGATTTATTTCATGCATATAATCAAATATATCTTCATTTATCAATGGTTCTTTAAGTTCATCATTTCCCAGAATAATTCTCATTATGATAAGATTAAATAAAGCATTATATCAATAATCAGATTAGCAATATCAATTTCTTATATTCAAAATATGCTAAATATTATTGCTAAGTGAGTACATCACCTAATCCGATGTGTCTTCCCATAACTCTTTATTCTTTAATCGCTTTCCTTCAATCTTACATTTGATTGATCATAGGATAAAAACATATATAAATAAATATTAATCTATTCCTTTTTATATTAGGATCGTAATTACTTATAAGGCTCAATAATTGTTGCAAGCATCATTATTGCAATGATTATATATATATTTCATTTAATTATATATATAATTATTTCTAATTAATTTCAATCTTCCAATAATCACTTTTTTTGAATATAATATATTTATATTATATTAACTTACTTTCCAAATATATTCTTGGCAATAACACTTAATTAAATATATCTCTCATAATTTATCTCATTTCCAATCTTCTGCTTTATGAAGATTTTGATTCATTTTCCTATCCTTCTTGCTACCTCTTTTCCTTATATTTATATCTCTATATGCCAAGGGATGGGTCCTTTATGAGGGGTGTGTCCATTTGAATAGTTGTATCTCTTTGAAACCATGGGATGCCTTTTCTTAATTAAGTTTTATCCTTTTTCAAGGCTGACTTTTAATAAATCTCACCTTTAGTTTGCTCTAATCTCATCGTACCTTTTCATTTCATTAACCCCTCTTTTGAAGCACTCCCTTTTTAATATATGAATCACAACTTTAGTCTTTTAATTCGTTGCTTGGTATTTACTTAAGGATTATTGTTATTGTTGGGAATAGTTGTCTATAATATTTATAGCACTTGGTTTATATGAAAATAATATTAGTATTTTATATGATAATCGAGGTGATTATGATTATAATGGTGCTTGAATATATATATATAATTTGATTGGTCATAATTATAATGGATTTCATATTTATAATTTTATATTCGATAATTGTAATATTCTTTATGTTTTTGTTTTATACTAATTATATATTTTTAATATCTATCATAATGACTATAATATTTAAATTGATCATGTTGATATTTTAATATTTATAACGTTAGATATAAATATTATAATTATAATATTATCATCGATAATTATAATTATAATGATATTGAATGGTTAATATTTTCAAATATGTATTTTTTTAATCTTAGGGTTACAATTTCGGGGACATGACAACACCATTTTATAATGCTAAAGGTAAAAGTATAAAAAAGAGGATTGGCCACATATCATCTATTATGTTAGATACAATCAATACAATGATATTAAAAACCATTCTAGAGAGAAGATGACATTATGCATTCCATTTAAGTTATTGAAGATAACTTGTTAAGTGGCTAACCAAGATGAGTTCAATGTTTCTTGTATATAATGCACATATTGCCAAAGTTGAAGATATTTTTTGTCCTCAAGCTGATGCAAATTGGGGGAGAATTAAGACTTTTCCAATGAGCTTGATGCTTATTGTTATGAAGAGAAGAATAATATAAATGAAATATATTTTGAAATAAAAATAAATTGGCATGAAAAAATGTATGAAATTGGTATTGGTCTAAAACATACAAGAACTTTAAGAAATATGGAAGAACATTTAGACAACACATTTTTGAAACAACCCATCCATGTCTTCTTTATAGACAAGAGTAATATAAATTACAAAAATAGATTTTAATAAGATTAAGTTGGTTTTTGAGGGACCATACTTGAAATTAAGTTAGTTTTGAAACCAGGGTAAGTGGGGGACTTAAGTGGACAACATTTTTCTGAAATCGGGAAATACTGACCTTGGACGTGAAATTGAGAATACTTACACTAAATTTTTTGAGATGGAACAAAAACAAGGATCGAAGTGCTCCAAGTCTACTTTCTAAACTACTAATTTATTTTTAAAATGGTTGAGATTAAGGGTTCAAAAGAGGGACATACAAAAATTGGTGTTGTTTTTGTCAAAAAAACATAACATAGCAACTCTTATATGACCCTCATACGGTGATTTTCATTTTAGTATTTTTAAAATCACAAATTTCAAAATTTAGCTAATAGTATGTAGTTGATACATGATTTTTCTGATAATTTTTTAATGAATATTTGATTTTTTACTAATTTTCGAAGTGGACACTTCCTAAAAAATAGAATTTTGGCCATGCTACCCCTACAAATTTTGGAAAATAATTGATTTTTTTTTAAATAAAAATTGTAGAATGGAGTCTAGTTTCTAAAAATGTAATTTATTTGAAATTTCGATGAGCGGTTAATTTATAACGAAAAAAACACCAAACACTGCCTTTTTTCCAAAAAAGAGACATACAAACAAAAGAAATTATGGATGAAAGGCTTAACATTGTTAGAAGGTGAAAAAAATTACATCGTTGGATAGCTAAGAGAGAATGTAACATTACCCATATATTCAATTTGTTTGATATTGAATCACGTGCAATCCTGACGATGAGCACGAACTCAATTATGTGAAATATTATAGAATTTGCAAAAACACGTCTCTGGTCACTGGGAATGCCCTCCAAGCCTTTGGTTTGGTATTCTAAGGCAAATACCAATCCTAAGGCTTGTGGATTCCCAAAGCAAGATATAACGCAAGTGCATTATAACACGCTCGTGTTATATCTCAGTTTCGAAATGGTTTTTTGCTTCTGCAAGAAACATGTCAAACAAGACATAACACGAGCGCATTATAACGCACTCGCGTTATGTCCTCCTTTATGTTAAATTCCAGTGTATTGAATGTATGTTGATATATTTGTATGTTTGTATGTACATGTATGCTTGTATGTCATGTATGTATGCATGTATGCATGCTTGTATGTATGTACATATGCCTGGAGTGAGAGGGACTTAGCTAGGTAGGGTGGGAGGGATCAGGGAGGGAGGGAGGAGAGAGGGGGTGGGAGAGAGAATTGAGAGAGAGAGGGGGGGGGAGAGAGAGACGAAGAGAAAGAGAGAGTTTTGTAGGTAGGGTGTCAAAGGGAGAGACTTGAGAGTGTGTGGGGGTGAGATGGAGAGACTTGAGAGATAGGTAGTGAGAGGGAGTGGGAGAGAGAGGGAGTGTGAGTGAGAGACCTGAGAGGGAGAGGGTGTGGGAGGGAGTGACCTAATAGAGGTATAGAAAGAGGGGGGTAGAATGAGAGGGACTTATCTAGGTAGGGTGGGAGGGCTAGATAGAGAGAGGGGAGAGAGACAAAGAGAGAGTTACCTAGGTAGGTTGCCAGAGGGAGAGACCTAAGAGAGAGAGGGGGTGGGAGGAAGAGACATGCGAGAGAGGGAGAGAGGGAGTGGGAGAGAGTGGGAGTGAGTGGGAGGGACATAGAGAGAGATGGATAGAGGGAGTGAGAGAGGGTGGTAGGGATTGATTGAATGAGAGGTATGTAGAAAGAGGGAGAGGGTAGATAGAGACAAATTAGAGAGGGTAGGAGAGAGGGAGGGAGGGAGAGGTGAGATGTATAGATGGATAGAAAGTGATAGTGGTTGAGGGTATAGGGTTGAGGGATTAGGGTGGATGACCTATAGGGTTGATAGTTTCTAGGGTATTAGGGATTAAGGGTTGAGGGTTGATGGAATAGGGTCGATGGTAGAGGTTATTGGGTTGAGGGTATAGGGTAGAAGGTTTAATATTTTAGGGTGGAAGGGTTAAGGGTTAAGGGTTTAGGGTTGAGGGTAGAGGGTTTAGGGTATAGGTTTGAGGGTACATGGTTGAAGGATTAGGTTCAGGTTCCAATGTAAAGGGTAGAGGGTATAGGGGTTGAGGGTTTAGGGTTTAAGGATTGAGGGTTAAGGGATTAAGGGTTGAGGGTTGAGGGTTTAATGTATAGGAGTAGAGGTTTAAGGGTTGAGGGTTGAGGTTTGAGGATTGAGGATTGAGGGTTTAAGGTTGAGGGTTGAGGGTTGAGGGATTAGGGTTGAGGGTATAGGCTTGAGGGTAGAGGTTATAGGGGTTGAGGGATTAGGGTTTAAGGGTTGAGGGTAGAGGGTTGAGGGTTTAAGGGTTGAGGGATTAAGGGTTGAGGGTTTAGGGATTAGGGTAGAGAGTTTTCTTGGATTTAAGGGTGTAAGGGTTGAGGGTTTAGGGATTAGGGTAGAGAGTTTTCTTGGATTTAAGGGTGTAAGGGTTGAGGGATTAGGGTTTAGGGTAGAGGGTATTGGGTTGAGGGTATTGGGTAGAGGGTAGAGGGTAGAGGGTAGAGGGTTTAAGCGTTTAGTGTTTAAGGGTCTAGGGTTGAGGGTTTAGGATTGAGTGTTTAAGGGTTTAAGGGTTTAAGGGTTTAAGGTTTAGGGTTGATGGATTAGGGTATAGAGGGAGGGATGGATGGATAGAGAGAAGGAGAGAAGAGGAGGGAGGGACATAGATATATGAGGGTTGAGGATCCAATGTATAGGGTAGAGGGTTGAGAATAGAGGGTATAGGGTTGACGACCTGTAGGGTTGAGGGATTAGGGTATTGGGTTGAGGGTATAGGGTTGATGGATTAGGGTTGTGGGTAGATATGGTTGAAGGATTGGGGTTAAGAGTCCAATGTATAGGGTAGCGGGTATCGGGGTTGAGGTTTTAGGGTTTGAGGGTTGAGGATTGAGGGATTAAGGTTTGAGGGTTGAGAATTGAGGGTTGGGTGTTTAATGTATAGGGTAGAGGGTAGAGGGTTTAAGGGTTGAGGGTTGAGGGTGGACGATTGAGGGTATAGGGTTGGGGGGATTAGGTTTTAGGGTCCAATGTATATGGTAGAGGGTATAGGGGTTGAGGCATTAGGGTAGAGAGTTTACTAAGTGGGTTTAAGGGTTGAGGGTAAAGGGTAGAGGGTTTAAGGGTTTAGGGTTTAAGGGATGAGGGTTTAGGGTTTAGGGTTTAGGGTTGAGTGTTTAAGGTTTTATAGGGCAGATGGTAGAGGGTTGAGGGTTTAAGGGTTGAGGGTTTAGGGTTGAGGGTAGAGGATTGAGGGTATAGGGTTGGGGGATTAGGGTTGAGGGTCCAACGTATAGGGTAGAGGGTATAGGGGTTGAGGGATTAGTGTTTAAGGGTTGGGGGATTAAGGTTCAAGAGGGTTGAGGGATTAGGGTACATAGTTTACTAAGTGGGTTTAAGGGTTGGGGATTAGGGTTGAGGGTAGAGGGTAGAGGATTGAGGGTAGAGGGTAGAGGGTTTAAGGGTTAAGGGTTTAGGGTTGAGGGATTAAGAGGTTATAGGGTAGAGGGTAGAGGGTTTAAGGGTTGAGGTTTTAAGGTTGAGGGTAGAGGATTGAGGGTATAGGGTTAGAAGATTAGGGTTGAGGGTCCAATGTATAGGGTAGAGGAATAGGGGTTGAGGGAATAGGGTTTAAGGGTTGAGGTATTAAGAGGGTATAGGGGTTGAGGGATTAGGGTTTAAGGGTTGAGGGTTGAGGGTTGAGGGATTAAGAGGTTATAGGTGTTGAGGGATTAGGGTTTAAGGGTTGAGGGTTGAGGGATTAAGAGGTTATAGGTGTTGAAGGATTAGTGTTTAAGGGTTGAGGGTTGAGGGATTAAGAGGGTATAGGGGTTGAGGGATTAGGGTTTAAGGGTTGAGGGTTGAGGGATTAAGAGGGTATAGGGGTTGAGGGATTAGGGTTTAAGGGTTGAGGGATTCAAAGGGTATAGGAGTTGATGGATTAAGGTTTAAGGGTTGAGGGTTGAGGACAATAATTATAGAGTTTGAGGATTCTGAGGTTTTAAGGGTTGGGTTGAGGTTGTTGAGGTTGAAGGATTAGAGGTACCGTGGAGTTGAGGATAGGGTTTAAGGGTTGAGGGTTTAGAGTTTGAGGGATTAAGAGAATTATAGAGTTTGAGGATTGGGTTTTGGGGTTGGGGTTTAGGATGAGGATTAAAGACCATAGGGGTTGAGGGATTAGGGTTTAAGGGTTGAGGGTTGATGGATTAAGAGGGTGTAGGGGTTGAGGGATTAGGGTTTAAGGGTTGAGGGTTGAGGGATGAGGGATTAAGAGGTTATAAGGGTTGAGGGATTAGGGTTTAAGGGTTGAGGGTTGAGGGTTGAGCGTTGAGGGATTAAGATGGTATAGGGGTTGACGGATTAGGGTTTAATCACTCCCTCCTACCCCATATCCCTCTCTTAGGTCTCTCTCTCGTTGTTCAATCACTCCCACTCTCTCTTTCTCCCACTCTCCCTCTCCCTCCCTCTCTCCCTCTCTCTCCCCCTTTCTCCCTCTCCCTCTCCCTCACCCACTCTCCCACTCTCTCACTCTTATCTCTCTCCCCCAAGGATAACTTTAGTGGCGAATCTTCGCCAATTGGCGAATTCTAGGAATCTGGCAATTCAAATTTGGCGAATCTACCGTATCTACAGGTTGTTCAAATCACCAGGAATTCATGAACTATCGGTCCAATGCAATCTCCATTCGCCAGCAGTTTTTCTTTACGAGGCATGTTTAGGCAATAAATTCGCCATAACAGACTATGCGTTTCCAATGCACCGATCAATATTTTCGCCTGGAATCCTGAGGAGCATGTCAAAGTCACCAACATATTCCCCAATACTATTAAAACAACATTATATGAAGACCCATTTCGCCAATTAAAATTTACAAATAGTTGCTTGTGAAGACCCATTTCGCCAATTAAAATTTATAAATAGTTGCTTATGAGGACCTATTTCGCCTAAAAAATTTCAAGGTATCATTGTATAACCATGCGGGATTCACCAAATTTTTAACATACCATTTCAAAATCCCACGAAATTCGCCAAATATGGATTGATATAAATACAATTGAAACTGTTATTTGTTCGTAGACATTTTGTTCGGTTTTACACATTTTGTTCGGTTCTGAACTTCTGAGGTTCTACTTCTTGATTCAGAAGTCAGTGAAACCCGAAAACGTAGACTCAACGGTGAGTGATCATTTCTTCATAATGTTATTAGTTATTAGACTATTAGTTATAATAATAAGATTTCTTTATTTGTTTTCCATTCTTGCTTCAGTTTTAAACATAATTTCAAGTAGGGAATGGGATCTATATTCTTTGTCGGTCTGTCCTTCTTAAACAAGAAGACATTTTTTCCAACTTTTATTCGAAGTGAGATCAATATGTCGAGCAGCAAGGGTAAGACTCCTAAGCAGGCGGGTAATGAAGAAGCTAGGAGGCCATCAAAACGCCCAAAACGGGGAGGTACCATATAGTCTTACTTTGGAATTGGTAAAGCTTCTAATCCATCAGATCAAGGTGGAGCTACACCATCAACTCTTACACCAAATATTATTGAAGATGGAGATACATCATCAACTCTTCCGCCACAGGAAGGTCAAGGTGAGATTGTCGTTGTGTTAAATCAAAATGTATCAAATGAGGATAGCAATACCGCATAAGATGTTCCAAGGGATTCCCTAGATAGCCAGAATGAGATTATTGACTTAGATGAGGATGATGTTGGTAGCAAGAAAAGAAAAGGCAAAGAAAAATTGGGTCACGAGTGGGAAATGACAAGGAATTTTCAAGTTGGTTGGTTGTCGATGTACCCATTCCTTGAACCAGTGGGGGTATCAAACGAAAACGATAATGAAAGGGCAACAAAGGTCAAATGTAAGATTTGTAGTTGGAAATGTGGAAGAGACAAGACGATGCAGCTAAAGCTTGACACTATAGAAAAGCATATCGGCAAAGTTTACAAAAAACAAATCATAGACGGAAAGGAACAATCAGTCGTACGATGGAAATCAAAGGAAGAATGTCTTCATGTTAAGTATGTCGCAGATTATGGAGAGCATAACCATAGAATGTTGAAGATTAAAAAATATGAAGGTGCACTTGAGGCTCATTTTGGAAAAGCCATGGTAGTAGAAAATCTGTCAAAAACTGTTCAGATGAGTGTTGTTTTTCATATATTGTCCAGGGGGGGCGTCCTATGACAGACTACCCAGAATATTTTGATTTATTATCTTATTTGAGTGTTCCCCACTTTCCCTTCTCACATTGGTCAATAAACGCTGGATGGGAATTGGCGAACTGTCTTACTGTAGTGGAAAAGCAAGATTTAAAGGAGAAATTAAAAGAGTCAAATTTCATTGCATTATCTTTAGATGAAGTTACTATGGTAGACACTACTTCTTGGGTTTGTATGCATTTGTATACTGTAGAACAAAATGTTCGCCAAGCTCATCTTCTTTGTGTTCGTAAAATGAAGGACAGTTCAACATTGCAAAATCTATTTGAACTAGTCAAGAAATCTTTGAATGAAATTGCAGGTTTGGATGAGTTGACAGTTGCCAAAAAGTTGGTGTGTGTAGGAGCTGATGGAGCTGTAGTGATGCAAGGTCAAAGGAGCGGTCTTTGCACAAAGTTACAAACTACTTGTGCACCATACATGCTTGGCATTCACTGCATGGCCCACAGAATGAATTTAGCATTTAAAATTGTAAGCAAGTTTCCAACAGTATCAAAAGTTGAAAATCTAGTTCACGAGATCCACGCATACTTCTGCCAAAGTCCCAAACGTTTCCTTGAATTTCAACATTTTGTTGAGGGAATAACACCTGGAAACAAGCTTCTCAAGGATTTTGATACCAGATGGATCTCCTTGCATGGACCAGTGCAATGAGTTCTTTCAGAATATCAATCCTTGGTTGGGTTGGTGTACGAGCATCGCAGCATAATAGACAAAGTTCCCGAACTCTTACATAGGTTAAGCGATATAGAGACACTCTTAACTTTAGCTAGTCTTCTCCCCATGCTGGATGAGATGAACAATCTTGTGAAGAAAGCCCAAGATAGAACTATGTATATTTATGAATATGTCAATCTACGTAAACTTACATGCTTGGCCCTCAATCATCTATATCTAGATCTAACACAAGAAGGCGCAAATTATTTGTTGTGGCGAAAAATTACTGATTTGAATAATCTTGATAATTATTTACACTTTAATGCAAGCAGGCACTTATGTATTTGTGTACGTGGATATGAGATACCAATGTACCATTGTAAGACAACCAGGCGCTCTAGAAAAGAAGTACTTGTTAACAAGGAAGATTTTAACGACATTGTTAAATATGTTAGTGATAATTTGAAGGAAATTGCAAAATCTCTTTCCTCAGAGATTCGTGAAAGATTCCCTCGACATGAAATACTTGAAGCCATGGGTATTGTGTATCCTCAACTTTGGGTAAGCCGAGATAACCCAAAATATTTTCATGATCAAACAGTTTTTGAAAAAGGTAACATACAATGAGCAGGCAATAGAAGGAATTTTAAATGAAAATAAGCTTAGAAAGCAATGTCAAAGTTTTGCAATAGCTATGAGGGACCAGACTAATTCCATGGGCAAGGAGAAGGCCTTTGAACCGGGATCAATAAAAAAGGTTTGGACAAGCTTAGGTCAGAGTGAAATATTGTGTGGTTCGATGTCAGAATATTTCAAACTTGTTGATTTATGTCAAACAATGATATTGGGGTCGGTGGAGAATGAGAGAGTTTTCAGTACATTGGGGTTTTTGAAATCAAAGTTAAGAAACAAACTGGACAAGAATTTGGAAAATTGCTTGAGGATGAAAGGAACTGCGTATAATGTCAAAAAATTTCCTTTTGAAAGAGCACTCACAATCTGGAGGTCCACATGTGAAAGAAGAGGGGCCGGATTGTGCAACACAGGCTCTCCAATTCCAAGAGTCATCGGTACTGGTGGTGGTACTAGTGGCAGTGGCAGTGGCAGTGGGCCTGGGATAGATCAAGATGACAATTATATTGAAATTGACACAAATCAAACAATGAATGTTGATTTTGAGACACAGGCCGAACAAAGTGCAGAGCAGTCTCCGAATCAAGATGACTCTTTTAATTTATCTGAAGATGAGCATCAGTTTGAGGACCCTGAATCCATTTGGGAAATGGAAGAGAATTAGTAGGTTTTAGGTATTTTTACTGCACTTCTTGAATCAGTTTCCATTGTTCCAAAGTCCAATTTGTAGTTGATGATATTTTATATTCTATTAAATGAAAATTGTGAATCATTGCACTTCAAGTTCATGATATCTTATAATATTATTTTAGATTGCACTCAAGCACTGCATGAATCATATTCCAAACAATAGTTGATGATTTTTTATATTGTATTCAAATAAATTGTGAATCATTGCACTTCAAGTTCAGGAATCAGGATATTTTATTTAATATTTTATATTGCACTCCAAGTCTCCATGATATTTTATATTATATTGCACTTCATGAATCATATCAACATTTTTAGTCAAAACATATCAGAAGCTAACAGACTAATAGTTCAACATCCATAACTTAGAAATGAACAAAATAACCATTGATCATTTTATTAAAAATAATGATATGTTTATACAATGGAGAGACATGAGTTCGAAATGAGTAATTTCCATTCAGATGCTATTATTATCCTGAAACATCAAACTCTAATGAGTTTAAAACCTACTACAAAATGACTAATGCACTGGCCAACCACCAAACCTCAAGAAACTTGCGCCAAAAGTGGCCCAAAACTGTCATCAAGACACAACCAAAATCTGTTATAACTTTGTGGTAAAATAGAACAAAGGAAAATTACTTAATGTCGATCGAATTCAAATCCCAATCGTCGATCCTTCACTTTCGTCAGAGCATCGAACGACTGCCTTCAAAAAGGCTGATGTAATCTCCATCTCAGCATGATGGGCCCACCAATGACCACACTATGCATCACCAAAGGAATACACGTGGCGCTCGCCCATGATATCGCAATCAATAAAAACCTCACATCTTCTGATCACGTGATGGCGGGCAACCGTTGACCTCCATCATCTGCAATTGTTTTCATTCATAACAGTCACCGTTGTTGAACATAACTGTCGAGCAACTTTTTCATCAAGATTATAACACCTCCGTTGATTTTGAGCACGTGCATCTCGCAGCCGCTTTAGTAACCTGCCATATAATGTATATCTTTGGGTTGGGTCTTTTCAGATGTTAGCTTTTTGAGGGTGGTTTCATAACAACTTATGTCCCATCGAATCATCTAGGTTGGGCCCCTTTTAATAAAAATGCTAAATATTTCGCCTAACCTTTTATTTCTCAAGTTTGGGTCGGACCGTGCCCTGTGTTTTAGAACAACTTTGAGCCATCGTTTTTCATTGTCCTTGGCAGTGTCCCCTTCCCCTCTTTTATTTTAAGTAATTGTATTATTTTGCAGGGGTTATTTTTAGTGACCATCGATCTCCCTACGGTTGATCTTGACTGTTCCCTACGATATCACGATGACATCACCGTTGGTTGCTTGGTGATTGCGATATCACGGGCGGGTGCCATGTGTCCCAGATTGCCGATGCTGAAAAGGAGTAAATAAAGTGCTTAATATTTGTATCAGACTTTAGTACGTTATAGAGTGGGTTACTAAACCAGATGTGAGATGCACATGCTCGAGATCAACGACGATGTTTTAATCTTGATGAAAAGTTGCTCGATGGATAGGTTTTGGTGCTGCAGCTGCTACTCACTGTTGTGAATGATCATGATCACTGATAGAGGGAATCAACGGTTTCCCACCATCGCGTGATCCTAAAGTGAAGGGTGTTTAGTGATTTCGATATCACGGGCGAATGCCATGTGTATTCCTTTGGTGCTGTGTATTATGGTGGGCCCTCGATAATGAAATAGAGATGTTGTTAGGCTGTTAGCCTTTTGAAGATGGTCGTTTGATCATTGATGATCTGATAGGAACAAGAGATCGATCGCAAGGATTTAAATTTGCATCAAATACGATTGAAGTCGTTGGCGCGGCATGCAAGTGAGCTTTAATGGTGGATGAGACGTCTACTGGCCATTTTTCATCGGCTTTAAGTAGTTAATTCCATTATATCTTCACCACAAAGGCATTCAAATGTTTTTGAAGCGGTCCAGAGCCATAGATTGAGTTTTTCAAGCCATTACAGCAAGGTTCGATTTTCTGCAAGGTGCGAAATCTCGTGAGTTACCTTCTATGCCATGGTTTCTGTTTGAATGTGTTTTTTGTGGAGGGTTGTATTATGTTGGTTAGGGGTCTTGTTGATTAAGAATGTAAGGTTACTGGTTCTTTTTAATTGTGGGAAATTGCAAAGTTCTGGTGTAATTTCATTTTTGGTTACCCTAGTTTGTTCAAGAATTTGATTTTAGGAGAAGCCCTGGTTATTCGAAATGGTGCCATCAAAGCAGCATTCTGGCCATATTGATTATTTGGAAAGGAATTTATACGACGATTTCCTAGATCAATTCCCGCTATCAACGAACGACAAGAAGAGGGGTTTGGTTTTAATGAATGGGAAAGCCTTAGGCGAGGGAATAAGGTGTAAAACCTATAATATTGCAGATGCTAGGGTCCAAATGACGGGCCTAGAAATGTTTAGGAGATGGTATGGGCAATGAAATATGCCTCATCCTTTCTATAATGGCTGGAAGTACGATATGGGGAAACTAGTTGTACCAAATTTATTTCCTGATATTGACCTACTTAGAGTAGTGGTAGCACGATATGATCTTGTTACAAGGATTATAAGGGATAATGATGGTGGGGTTCTACTAAATATAAATGCAGATGAGATTCGACAGGTTTTCGATTTGAGTGAATATAGCCCATTCTTAGTCCGGGTAGATTTTGAGGAAATGAAGTAGGAATATTCTAGGTCAAAGCCTCTTTTCAGATCAAAATTGCTTCCTCCTCATTTAGCCAAGGCAAGCAGTTCAACGATTCACATCAGCCCAACTGATCAGGAGCCTTTTAGGTTGAGCTGTTTTGCTGATCACTTCTGGGCAACATTTTATTCACTTTGCCAGATTTTAGGTTTCAGCCCTAATACCGTGATGCCCATTGCTTATATGTTTATGGGGGCTCAGATTCAGCATCCCAATTTTTCTGTAGTGTACAACTATGCATCTTTTCTTGCTGAAAAGATACATGACGGTTTGTTGAAGTTGCATATGGGGGACACTGGTACTCCTTTCTTTTGGTACTCCCTATTAATGCATATGCTCCTATACAAGAATGCCGACTTCTTCTCAGAGAAAATGGTGTTGAGGCAAGAAGTGAATGGAGAAAGATTACCAGTACAAGTTTGGAGTGCAAATTTGTCTTGCAATAGGGGAGGTGCTAGATTTGTGCAGTTTGATAACTATTTTGCTTCCAGACTTAGAGCTAGATTGGTGGTAAATGTGCCAAGGGTCCCTGAGGATTTGCATGATTTCCCTCGACCCAAAGTGAGGAAGCCTGATTTGAAGGTGTGCCACAATTGGGGTGACATCATCTTATACCCCATAAGCACTGTCCTAAGGGTTTATGGTTTCCAAGGAGCTCCTCACATTCTCCCATATAATATACCATCAAGGATGGGATTTGCCGAGGTCATGTGGCAACTAGGTTGCATTCATGAGGATAATTTGACAAGAAAAGGAAAAGGGACTTTGTTCCTTGATTATACTGTTATTTCTGATTTTGTCTTTTCCAAGGGAGGATGGGTCCACTTTGGAATATTTTTTGATGATTATCATTTGAAGAGTGGATCTAAGAGGCAACATGACCCTGAGGGATTCTTTTCCCTATTCAGGCAATGAATTAAAGGTGGCAAGTTTGCACATGTTTTCAATTTTCCTGAGGATCTAATCAGAAATGAGTTTGATTTGAGCAGGTAGGAATTGAATAAAGAGAAATGGATTGCCTATGAGAAACTGCTGGCTATGGTGCATAAAATGGATCCAAAATATGATCCACTAATGGAGTTCACTCCATTTCACAAAAGAATAGATTTCTTAATGAATGACTTCAAAGATATCATGAGCACCTTGAAAACCAAGAAAGTCAATTTGGAACTGGACTTGGGAATTCAGAGACCGGAGGCGAGGCCTGAAGAAACAAGGCCAACTTATCAGCCACCAGAGGACATGCCTCTATACAAGAGGAAGAGAGATGATAGCAGTGATGAGGAGGCAGGAGATAAAATGGGAAAACAAATAATGCAAGCATCATCACAACTGGGTCAAGGGATCAGGAAACCTGGAGGGATAAGGATTGTGGACCTAGATTCACCACCGAGAAATGATCCTGTAGAGTTACTATCAGAGCCAAGCCTAAAGAGGCAAAGGGTTGAGGAAACACAAGAGGCTCTGATGGATGAAATAATTATAACTAATCAAGACATACAGGTTGGTATCCCTTCTCCTCCTAGAACAACACGATTGGTGTTAACTGATATGAATATAAAGGGGCAGTGTGTACAAGATGCCAGGATGGAGGCCTGCAAGGCATTCCTGGATGATGATGCCTTTGTGAAGACTCATGTATTCTTGCAGTTAATTTGGAGAATGAAATTAGAGGAATATCAGGATAAATGCAAGAGAAGGAGAGAGTCAAGACCTGATAGGTCTAAACAGGAGAATGATGATGAAGTTAAGGCCGAACTAATGGAGGAATTCAAGAGCATTACTCCTGAGGAAGGAAGGAGATTTGTGACTCAGGTTGGTGTCTTACTTCTACCTGAATGGGACATAGCTGATGCTGTAGCATTCAATGCTATCCTACAGTCCAAGCATCCTGTGCAAAACAGTGAGGAAGAGGTTAAGGCAGCTCTGCAAGACTCTACTTTTAGTGAGGAATATGAAACTCTGGCCATATGGGCATTGGCACCCCAGGGTAGAAAACCAAATGTGGTTGATATTGGACCAAGTCTAAGGGGAGGGCTCATCATCAAGAGAGCTTCTGAAACCTCAACAACATAAGCCACAAGCTTGACATTGAATGTGGCCAAATTGGCCCAAAAGACAGTTGAAAGGGAGGAAGCTAAAAAGAAGAGTCTGATGGAGAAATACAACGTAATAATTGGGGAATATATTAGAATACAACAGAGGAATGTTGAGTTGCAGTCTGAACTAGATAGACTGAAATATGGGTAGGTAGGAGAATCCTCCAGTGCCCCTGGTATCTAAGCACTACCCACTACTTCAGGGTCAGTTCCCCTTAATATCCCAATCATTTCTACTCCTGGGTCCCCCATTTGGACACCTGCTCTCAGCCTTGCACCAGAGCCAGTTGAAGAGGAAGTTGAGTATTCTGTGGATCCTACCAAGAAGCAAATGTTGAATAAAATCATAGAATTGCAGGCTGCCCTAAAGGCAAGTGACGATGATGCAATTGCTAAACACAATGAGGTGGTTGACACCATATTGAGGCATCTAAATGAGAAGGTTGATTGTAGGTTTCCATTCTTACATTCTTTGTATTCTTTGTTCTTGGGTGGAATTAAAAATATTAACAAAGATCGGGAAGTAGTTCTGCCTTTGGTTGAGAAGTGGATCCCTCGGGCCACTGATTTAGATGTTATGTTTAAGGCTTCCAAGTTTGATGCAGACAATAGGCCTCACTCATTGAAGCCTACTCTAAATTTTGTGAAATCATTGAAGGGATTCCAGGCCCTACCTGATGATTTGAGTAAAAAAATTAGAGAACTGGTAAAGAGTTTTGATGACTGGAATGATACTTTTCTGCCAGATATAATAGATGCACAGGGAAATATTAAGACATTGTAGCAGTGGCAAGATAGGGCAGAAGAGGTTATTGATGCACAAATCAAATTGATTTGTGATGGCTCAGACTATGACTTGTTGGTGAGTAGTATGGATAAAACAATTAATACCAGCATATTCTTAGAGTCTTTTGAGAGAGAGGCTAACCAGGTTGCGGTTAAGTACACACCTTACAATACTAGGGTGATCGAGGTGGTGAATTTTAACTGGCCAATGGATGAGGAATACCAGAAATGGGTGGACAAGTACTTAACCGAAGAGGAGCAAAACAATGTCTATTACCGACAACTAACAGCTCAATGGTTATAGTATAACTAATTATGGTATATTAATAATTGACTAATGACATGTGTAATTTTTGGCCTGATGCTTGTTTGCTCCTTCATTTTCTATAAGAAGGATTTCAAGGCCAAAAATAGGGGTTGGCAAGTCAGATATTTTGAGGTCAAGTCTAGGTATAGTTGCAGAATAGGTTTTAGGTCTATGAAGATTTGACGTTTCGCAACAATACTAGCATTTGAGTTATGATGTTATATTTCGAGCTCATGTCTCTCCTTTGTATAAACATATCATAATTTTGAATAGTATAATCAAGGATTATGGTGTTCATCTCACTGCTCAGTGCTCTGGTGTGTATGTTTTCCATTTTGGCTTTAATTCAAGGAATTAATTAAAATGCTTGGATGGAATCATGGATGGATATGTTTGTAAAGGGATTTAGTAAGAAGTATTGGGTTAGGATATGGATTGACACTATTGTAATGCAATATTTCCAAGGATCTTATATGCTATGTATTTGAAAAATTGAATTTGTTGTTAAATTTTAAATGTTTGTGAATTTGACTCCCCAATGGTATATGGCACTGGCTTAAATTGTACGAGTTTGTGAAGTCATGTGTCTGTATGTCTTTACTTAGAGCTTGCTGCCGAATTGCAAATAAAATGACTATCATAAGTTACGAAATAATTTTGTAATCATCCCATGCCCTTGATTGGAATTGGCAATTCCATAGGTAGATTACGAGACAAACTTGGTTTACGTTAAAAAATACCAATAAAACCCACCCAGAAAAGGTAACATCCGAATATATTTTCACCCAAGGTATTACATAAGACATTAGGATTTTCATGAAAACCAAAATAAAAACCCCAACCTTAGGTTCTTTCTCAAACAATATGACACATTGACAGACCAAGACAAGGTCAAGACAAAGAGGAATTCAGAGAGAAAAATTAGAAGTTCCATCAAGTTCATCAGTAGTTCAAATGATAAAATAAATAATACAGATAATTGAACATCATCACATTACTGAAGTCTGAATTTGAGCTTTTTAATTGAATTTCACATGAAGGAGTACATATTGGCACTGGCAATGCAAAATCTTGCCAATGCCCAAAGACAAATCTGCACAGAGCTAAGTTGGAACTTGGAAACTCATATTATCAATGGTTGAAAATAAAAAATTAAGTCACTGTATCACCTTTTCTAGCAACTTCCACTCTTTAGGAGGTGGCATTACCATTTGTTCTAACTGATGTTGTTTGACTTGAATTTTTGTTAACATTTCATGATTGTAATTAGAAGTGGAACCTGTCTTGAATTCTTCAGTCAATTTTGCATTCAAGGTTATCAGTGTTCTGATTGAATCCAAATTAAAATAGTTCACATCTAGGTTATGAGGAAACTGGTCCAAATCAATCTTCCTTGCACCTTCCATCTTCTTTCTGAAACCATCCTTTCCAATGAATCGCTCATTTGTGTCAAAAGCCTCTGGAAAACCAAGCTCTGTGAAGTTCCTTACCTTTTCATCCACCACCTTCATCTTGTCTGCAACCAAATGCAAATATTCCTTTGTTCCAGACATTCTCGAACACTTTTCAATGATAGATGACAACTTCATTGAGGTTTCAATCCGATTAGTAATCCCTTTTGATTTCAGATCATTGTCACCGGCTTTGTAGACTGTTTGTAGAACTTCATTTGCAGATTTCTCTAATTCCAACACCTTTTTGTTGTCCACTAAATATTTGTTGAGCTTCTTATAATGTTGTCTGATAGCATCAATCAATTGAAACATGTCACACAAATGATCAAACCTCTGCATTATTTCATCCCAGATCTTTTGTTTCATATGCCTCACCATATCTCTAAAAAATGCAGATAACTTATTTTGAGAAGACTTAATTTCTTCTTTTGCTTCCATCAGCTCTTTCTCCAATCTTTCAATTGTTTTTCTCTATTTCTCCAATTTTTGTTTTCACTGTACATTTCCATTCGCAATGCTTACTCTTAATTTTTCTGAAGTGGATTTTCCTCATCATATTTCTTGTTGCTCTCATCTAGCCTTCGCTTCAGGTCATTCACTTCTCTGTCATTTGATTTATCCTCTTTGCTTGTAGATGTAGAGGCAGATTTTATTATTCTTTTTTCTAATTCATTGCTCTTGTTGTCTGTTGCTTTCCTGTTTTCTTTCTCACTTGCTAGGTCTGCCTATAACTTTTCTATTTGGGTCTGCAACGTTTTCTTCTCTCTATCTTGCTTTAGCAATTACGTGTACACCAATTCATTGTTCTTCTTTGATACATTAATTTTGTCAGTATTTTTCAGGCCAGAAAAATCCAATTGAAAATTGGTTACCTGGTATTCAGATCGATCCATCTAATTTGTTGGTTTGTTTTGAACTGTGGGAACAACAATTGTGTACTCCATGATTTATTTATTTGTGTCAAATGTGGGTAATACCATGGTTGTTGCAGTCTCTGAAGTTACAACAGACGCACTCTCCATCAGTTGCTTCTTTTCTTTTTTATTCAAGTTTGATTTCTTTTTAAATTCTTCAATGAAATCATAACTTGGGGAGGCAGGAATAATGGAATGCTTGAATGGCGAAGGAATAGGAGTACTTGCAGTTGCTAATGATGTTGCACCCACACTATTTTGAATTGGGGGAGTTCCTAGAAATAACTCCTTTGTGGTACTGGTGGATCCACTAATAGTGTGACTTGGACCTGTCAAAATCCTTTGCCTTTTTTGATTGCCTTGATCACCTGGTGTTTCTGTGATATCTTTTTTTGTTTTCCTCTTAGTATTGTGTGTAATTTGTTGTTGTAGCACATGTTGACCACTACTAGTACTACTACCCATACCATTGCCACCAATGGCACTCCTAGTTGCACTAATTTGTCCACCAAGGGCATGTCCTAGTTGTGATTGTATCTGACCATGAGGATGAGGACTAGAAGCTCTAACAAATTGATTTTGTCTTGTATCCCCTTGGTCTACTTTTTCACCTCCAAACCCAAGGCCAAATTTATCAACTGGTTTTCTATGCTCAACACTTTGTATTGTCAAAGGGCCTTGTCCTTTGGACCCCAAAGGACCGCCTTCATAACCAATTTTTTGAAGTATGGCTGCTCCTGTAGTATATGTTCAAGCATATTCTTCTTTTGCGGCCTCACTTAAAACAATTTTGTAATTGGCATGGCTTTGTTCTTCTTCTTCCATATCAATATCATCATCAGATTCATCACGTTCATCAGGATGCTCTATTTTCCACAATTTGCTAAAATCTTCATCTTCTTCATTATCATCATACTTTGCAAGAGCTCTTTCTTCTCCTACGTCCTTCCTCATAGACCAAAAGGCAGTAAATTTTTATCGTGACCATTTTTTATCTATAACATCCTTCTCTAGAGAACTTGGTATTTTTACTCTACTAGATGGTTTATCACTTTTTTCATAAAACAATTTGTATGTCCTGATTGTCTTTCGATGCAATGCCATAATTTCGCCTGACAATTGTTCAAAATAAATACCATTCTCAGGAGCACTTTTCTCCATTGCTATTTTGACCTCATCCCAAGAATCCTTGTTTCTCAAGTTTTCAAGCAAGGGTTTACTTTGATGTTGAATTCTATTTGCAGCATTCCTATTGGCCACAATCATTGATTTAATGATGTCACATGGATCATACTGCTAGTGACAGATAGCATCAAATGCAAAAAAAATCAAAAGATTATGTGCCACACTAAATGCTTTTCTCTCGAATGTGAACCCTCCACATGAAAAAGGTAAAGAAGGAAATAAGGTCTTCTTTTGCTGACTGAGAAAGTGTAGTTCATCAGCACTCTGCACCTACCTTACATATTCCAATGCAAAAACCTTTTATGTCACATGTATTAGAAGTTTGTATGGCTGTACTCCCGATCCATAAAATCTTAGCACAATATATTCTTCCATTAAGTACCAATCAGCCAATTGTATTTCTTTTCCTAGTTGCATGCAGTTTCTACATGACATAGGCAATCTAGGCATTGGATTATTTGTAATTACTTGATGCAATGGAGCCAAAAATTAGTCTACAAAATGACTGTAGTTCCTTCGAGAATCATGCATCCTTATCTCAGTGGTCCATTCATATACTAGAGCCATTTTATTTTGCTCTGCATTACTATAGGGCTGAATCTGAAGCTTGTTGGTCTAAAACATTCCTCTAAATTTGAATAGAAAAAGATAGCACAAGTAGGTTGTGAACCTAAATGTCTTCGTGGAACCTGCTTTAATCATTAAAAATTGTTTATCCATGGATTCTACAATGTGTTGAGTATAATTATATTTGACATGTTCATCAACATAATGTATATTAAATACCATTTCAAGGAGGCTTGCACCCATTTCCAAATTGCTATCCAGACCGAGGCAAAATGCTAGCATGGAAATAGTATCCTGAACCCATGGTTTAAAAAAATCCAAATTATAAGGAGTCTTCTGATCACCTTTCAATTTGTTTCTATCCTTAACTATATTATTTAAGAAATCATTTTTCATCCTTTCTTCCACTGCTTCATAATCACTAGCAAGCTTTTCTAGGTCAATGTGGTGGTTTCCAAATTCTTCGATTGTAAACCCCAACACTTTTCCAAGTTCTTCTTCATTAATGGATAACAATGCTTCTTGGTTATCTTTATTAACAATTGCTCTTTTCTTATCATCATAATTTTTGGCACAGACCATGATAAATTTTGGGCAAGGGAAAACTTCATGTAACATCATGCGCCCTAATCCAGTTACCCATGGTGCACTGACACTATTAAATTTTGTTTGCTTTGCAGCCTTATTCTGAGATGAAAATCTAAGTTTTGAGGTACGCCTACCATAGATTTCAGGATCATAATATCATGGTACCCATCGGTGAAACCTGGGGTTTTAAGCAATTCTACATAATGTATTTTTTTATTGGACATTGCTCTAGTGGTACTGGTGGTAGACATGCTTGTACAAATGTGAAGTTGTGAAATTCAAATTCCCTAATAAGTAATACCTATTAGTCCTCCTTAATTTTAATGAATTCTTGAGTCTCTAAATTCTAAAACCAAACTTCAAACTTTGACAAAATAAGATTTTAAGAAATGTCAAACGATGAAACGTAGCCACAGGAATTCTTTCACTTACCCAGATTCTGAGTCTCGACGCTTGAAAACTGGAATGGTGTTGTTGGAAGTGGAACTGTGGAATCCAAAACAGGGTGGTGCACTGCAATGGCCAATGAGCAATCTTAAGATTGAAGACTTTAAAAATCACTGTACAGTTTCAAAGTGCAAAGTGTTTTAAATGCTTTTTTTCTCATAATTGGAACTTTAAAGTGAATGACATGTCTTAGGAGTTAGGTCTACAAGACTACAAGTTGAAAATTCTTAACCGTTGATCTTTCTAAATCTAACAGTTATAGGGTGATTCCGGAGGTTTAAGTTGGGAAGCCCATCGCTTTGTGCTTTTCATTACGGAATGCAACTGCAACCATACATCAAATGTTCATCCAACAGTTGAAACTTGAGTAATTTATGATATTAAATTTAAAGTTTAAAAATAAACATTAATCACTTGACAGTTGACACTTAGCAGTACAAAGATCTTTAAATGCTTTGTTTCTCGAAATTGGAACATTAAAGTGAATGAGTCTTACGTCTACAAGTTACAAATTCTTCACCGTTGATCTTTCTAAATCCAATGGTTATAGGGTGATTCCGGAGGTTTAAGTTGGGAAGCCCATCGCTCTGTGCATGTCATTACGGAATGCAACTACAATCATACATCAAATGTTCATCCAATGGTTGAAAATTGAGTAATTTATTATATTAACTATAAAAATAAACATTAATCACTTGACAGTTGACAGTAGGCCTGGAATTTGATGGTATATTAAATATTTGACCATTTTTTTAATTTTAGAACGTATATTGTAGCTATAAAATTTATTAGACCGTATAGTTTAACTTGCTATATTTTTATTAAACCTTAAAAAATTATTATATAGTATTTTAATTTATAATATATATCATTTTATAATTTTTATTATAAAAAGAAAATAGAATATAACTTTTTTGAATATTTTTAATATGAATTTAGAAACTTTTGACTTTTTTATAATATTAATAGCTATCATTTTTTATATTAATATATGTGATTTATAATATTATTATAAAAATATATATTAATTTAGAATCTTTTCAAAATAAAACATAATTATTTTTAATTTTTAGAATATATTTAACAAGATTTATTTTTAATACGATTTTAGAAACTTTTATTAATTGTTAATTATAACAGTAGATTTTTATATTTTTCAAGATCTTCCATTTATAAAAGATTTTATATAAAAATTCATAAATTAAACAATTTTTTTGATAGGCATTTAAATGACCAAACCGTCATTAAATTTTCATATTGATTGTTTGCTATTGTCATAATCTTAATCGTTGATCTTTCTAAATCTAACAGTTATAGGGTAATTCCGAAGGTTTAAATTGGGAAGGCCATCGCTCTATTCATTTCATTACGGAATGTAACTACAACCATACATCAAATGTTCATCCAACGGTTGAACTTGAAACTTGAGTAACCATGAATTCTCAAATGCATATTGCATAGAGTATATTACTTAATTTCTAAAAAGAAAAAAAACTGATTTGAATATATTAAATTATTAATAGACACTGAAGTTCTGAACTCAGAAAACAACTCTTTACTCTTAAACGTAAATGAATAACGAAGATTCAAGGAATCAAGATTCAAGAATAACACAACAAAACCATTTATTTTATTGCAATTGAATTTCAATGTCACATTATTACATATCTTTTTACAGACGAGTAGCACTGTAGCTCCTGTTTTGTATAAATAACATATGTCAGTGTGTCACTTTAGTACTTTACATAGATAAAATTTAATAATTTATTCCAAGTTGTTGCTCGTTACAATGGATTACAAATTGATTCCAATTTCCAAGCTTTGTTGCTGAAAACTTACTACACATCTATCTCTAAAAATAATTGTGGCTCTGAAAATAAATTCATGATTCCAAGCTTCTGCTGGTGGATTTGCCAACCATGCTGGGAAAAGGGGGTTCCAATCATTTCTGGGGAAATGGGAGCCATGAAGACACAAAATATACTTATCCCCTTCGAGAACCAGAGTCATACAAAAGATGAAATACAAATGTCTCTTTGAAAATAAATGCATGGGGCTTGCCTGGCCAACCATGTTGGGGAAATGGGAGTTGTTAGAATACAGGAGGAGAAGCCAATCTACTCCCATCTTTTACTTGCAGCCTCTATGCATTGGGATAGCACTTATCTCCATCAGAGCTCCTCATCCTGGTTCAAAACCCGTCTGAAAATTCAGGTTAACCAAATCAACTTCTTTCCAATTCCACCCATTCTGAACTTGAAAAAAATTCATCTTTTATTGATTAATCTGTAACTACATAATTGTAGGTAGCAGAATTTGCAGTATCCCCAATACTGCATCATCTTCTTCGTGAATCCTTATTAACCCTAGAAAATAAAAACCCTTATGGCACTATCTACTAATCACTTAATCACTATCCCTATTTATGGGCAACCAGTGCCGCTACTAGCCTGTATAATTAAAATTTCTAATTTGATTGACGTCTTGCTACGTGCCAACTTGAACTCTACCTCAAGCTGACAACTGACAAGCTATCAAAATCACTCATTCAAACGATATGAAATCATTACAAATCTTGTTTCATTAAAGCTATGAGTTGTCCCAGAAATTGCTTCGGATGTTCATATCACATATGGCATTAATCGCCACCACTTCCATTGCCAACCACTGAGAATTTCAATGAAATGAAATGTACAACATCGTGATTCAAGGCATTGAAAAGAGTGAATGAGCGATAAGCGATGGGCCTTTATCTCGCCACATGTCTGCATCTAACAATTAATGTGTTATTCTGGAGGTTTCAATTAGCAAGTCTAATGCTTCAGAGATTTAATTCCGGACTGCAACTCTTTTTTCTTGTTGGTGTACAGATTTGTCACTTTAACCATGAAAGTAGATGCAAAATATTTTAAAACAAATGACACAAAGTCCATTTTTTTGACAATCAATAAAGAAAAGCAATATTTTCTCTTTTAACAAATGAATTAATTTGAACACAAAGTCTTAGAGATGAAAAAATAAGCATTCTGAATTTGACCTAACACTAACACATAAACATTGAACAATTATCATGAAGAAACACAATTCATTCATAATTAAAAGGAAGCATTGATAAAAACATAGATTTAGAAATATATTCTTTTATCTCTCTAATGCCAAAAATGTGGTTTCACATACCTGTCACCCCACACCCTGTACAATCAAAATTCAAAAAGTGCTCAAAAGCTAAAACTATGCCCCCTTATCATTATGTGTCACAAATTCACAATTCACAAAAGGATTCATGTATGTTGTTAAACTGTTGGAGGTGTTAGGACTCTGTACAATTCCAATTGCATTTCCATAACAAAATTATGAAATTCAGCGCGTTCTTCTTCTTCTTGTAAAACAAAAATTACCCTGTTGTACTCGGCATAGCTGGTTTTCTCTTTCCACGCCACTGAACGTAGCTGGGAAATGATGTCGAGTTGCTCTTCTTCAAGCCAATTCAAATTTGGTTGCATGACGGCCACAATTTCATCTTCCCATACCTAATATCGGCTGGAAGTACCATTTTGAGGAAACTCTAAGTATGGAGTTCAAAATGTCGCCACCTTTCCTCGTATGCAGGCTCACTTAACTTTATTAGCAGGATGTGACAATCTGCTACTAAATCCATTTCTCCAAATCCTTTCGGAGGATTTAAAAGATTAAGTTAAATCTATCCAGTTGGTGTTTGAGAAGACATCCATTAATGGCATCGTTCAATTCATTAAATGAGTTGTCACTTCAAAAGTTGTGCATCCAGCCGAGGTCACCCAATCGCTGAGAAACATAACTTTATAACCATTTGTACGGTAATAAAATCTCAACCATTGATTTCTAGAAATCTAACGGTTCTAGTGATATTTCGGAGGATTCAAATCGCAAGTCTAGTGCTTTAGAGATTTACTTCCGGAATGCAACTACATTCGTCCATCGAACGACCCATATGATTTTTATTTCGCCATTGGATTTTTTTCTTATTTTGAGATTCATTTTAATTCGCCAATGAAAATATATTTTTTGCTTTGAAAAAAGGTTTTAATCGCCAACGGAAAAAAATTTCTGGTTTGAAAAACGGTTTTATTCGCCAATGAAAAATATTTTATTCGATTTAAAAAAATTGCAATTTGCCACGATTTTCCATAGACTTCCAGGGATTATAAAAGATTCGCTAATGGGGATTTTTTTTTTCTCGAAAAACAAAAAAAATCGCCAATAAAATTAATATTTTTCATCTAGAAGTATATAGGATTCGCCAGGATTTTGCACCTGCGCTAAGGGGGGGGTTTCTTAAAGTTATCCCTGCTCTCGCCTCTATCATTAACCCTTAACCCTTTAAACCCTTAACCCTTAAACCCTTAGCCCTTAACCCTTTAAACCCTTAACCCTTAAACCCTTAACTCTTAACCCTCTACCCTTTATCTCTCTCTCTCCCTCTCTCCCACTCTTTCTCACTCCTATCTCTTTGCCCTCTATCCTTAACCCTTAACCCTTTAAACCCTTAACCCTTAAACCCTTAACCATTAACCCTTTAAACCCTTAACCCTTAAACCCTTAACTCTTTACCCTCTACCCTCTATCTTCTCCCATTCCCTCTCTCTCTCTCCCCTATATCCTTAACCCTTAACCCTTTAAACCCTCTACCCTCTATCTCCCACTCCCTCTCTCTCCCCTCTATCCTTAACCCTTTAAACCCTTAACCCTTAAACCTTAACCCTTTAAACCCTTAACCCTTAAATCTTAACCCTCTACCCTCTATCTTTCTCTCCCTCTCTCACACTCTCTCTCACTCCTATATCTCTCCCCTTAATCCTTAAACCTTAACCCTTTAAACCCTTAACCCTTAACCCTTTAAACCCTTAAACCCTTAACTCTTAACCCTCTATCTCTCTCCCACTCTCCCTCTCCCTCCCACTCTACCTCTCTCCCACTCTCCCACTTTCTCCCACTCTCCCTTTCTCCCACTCTCCCACTCTCTCTTTCTCCCACTCTCCCCCTCTCTCCCCCCTCTCTATTTCCATCTCTCCCACTATCTCTTTCTCCCACTCTCGCCCTCCCTCCCTCTCTCCCTCTTTATCTCCATCTCTCTCCCTCTAACTCTTAACCCTCTACCCTCTATCTCTCCCACTCTCCCTCTCTCCCACTCTACCACTTTCTCCCACTCTCCCAGTCTCTCTTTCTCCCACTCTCCCCCTCTCTCCCTCTCCCAGTCTCCCCCTCTCTCCCTCTCTCCTAGTCTCTCCCAGGTCTCTCTTTCTCCCACTCTCCCATCTCTCTCTCTCTCTCTCTCTCTCTCTCTCTCTCTCTCTCTCTCTCTCTCTCTCTCTCTCTCCCACTCTCTCTTTCTCCCTCTCTCCCACTATCTATTTCTCCCACTCTCTTTCTCTCAACCATACACCCTCTACCCTTAACCCTGACCCCTTCAACCCTAAAACCCTTAAACCCTCAACCCTACCTCCCTCTACCTCTCTCTCTCTCTCACACACACACACACACTCACCTCTATCTCATCTACTATAAGGGTATAGGGGAGAGATATAGAATTAGGATAGAGGGTATAGACAAAGAGGGAGAAAATAAATCTATTAAAAAACCATATTTCATATAATGCGAGCATGTTTTCATGAAGTAGATAAATGACCATTTTAGCAAAAATATCGTTCTCGCGTTATAACGCAAGCGTGTTTTGTCTTCCACTAAAAATGGTAAAAAAACTCAATCTACCTGTGATCTCAAGGCCCACATTCTGCATATTCTCCTAGTTTTACGCATGCTCTGACAAAAAGTTAACTTTTTGATGATGTTGTGAAGTGTGCAAGCATGTTTTTCACATTCCACCACCTTTTCCATGATCTTTCTACCACCTTTGCATGAAATAGTAGATTTTTCACGTTGAAAGACATATAATATCAATTCAAGTTTGAATTCCATTGAAAACTGATATACAATTGAAGTTTGGAGGGGAACAAGATTTTGAAAAAGTCAAATCATTGAGGATTTTGAAGAAAGGAGAAGCTAAGGCTACATAATTGGGTTGAACTCCTCCATTGTCTGGTTTTTTAGGTATGTGAATTCTTTACACATTTTCTTTCATTCTATTATGGATTGCTTTCATTTTTGTTATTTTGCATATTCCATGTTGATCATTGTTTGTTTGGCATTATAACCTTAGGTTGTCAATGCACATTTTAAATTACACAATTATATACACTTTCCAATTAAATTTTTAAACCTGATGCAGAGCATCTACCAGGATCCACAAATCATCAAGGGTACTTTTAAACCTAACTTAAATTGAAGAAGATCAACCAACAAACTCAGTCATGTTTTCATCAAAATCCTTCAATTTCACTTAATTTCATACTTCCACAAAACAGATTAACCATCATAAAATTGATTGTAACATAGCATAAACCTGATTAGAAACTCAGAACCATTCAATTCATTCATGATTCACTAATTCAAGAACTCAACGCTGCAACTTACATGGCAAAATAACAACAAATCATGGAAGGTAACTACCAACCTTTATCCAAACATCCAAGACACTATAATCAACATGTTATTGATTGAAATAAACCAAATACACATTCACAAACCACTGATGCATCAGGCTCTTTAATTCTTGCAGTCATAACATCATTTTCCACAAGGAGTGAACTTTTGTATTTCTTGAGAGGACAACAACCAAACAATGGATTCTTGTTTTCCCTTGTACAAAACAACATGCACAAACCTTACACAACCCAAAACTAACCTACTCCACTTAACTACAAAGCCTAGATCGTGGAGTAGTCATAATGAACCTTCTTAGACTCTCAAACCCCCCTAGTGCACCAAAACCACATCTCTTTGAGTCATTTTTTTATTTAACAATTGACTTACCTTGTGTATTGATGCAATCAAGGGAGGTCCTGTAACACAACTCAACACAAAATCAACCAACAACAACAATCCACAATAGGCTTCTTTGTTACAACTTCATCAAAACTGGATTTATACACCAACTAGGCCTCAAATTAGGCCTCTTTTACAAAGGACCTTATCTTCAATCCTTTTCCAAAACACCAAACTCAATAGGGCAACAATCTATATGTTATGAAACCAAGGATTCCACCATTTTTTCTCATAAAATCACTCACCAAAGTGTCAAATCAAAAACTTGATGCAGAGAGGGATGGAGACCTACTCCAAATGACAAATAAATGATCTCAACTCAACCTCCAAAATAGATTCCAAAGATCTCACCAAAATTCAACCTTTGAGCATGCTTCCCCTAGCAGTATTCCATACCCGATTCCAAGCACTTTTCTCAAGAACTTCCCAAAACACTTGGCAAATAAATTATTGATTAAGATACCCTTTTCAGGGCCACACAACATACATCAGAACCATTGATGACTTCTTTGGACTATGTTTGACTTCCAATAAGCCTACCTAGCAAAAGGGTTCCCAATTAGCCCAAATTTGCAAAGGAAGTAACTTTTAAAGGTGAGGTTTCCACTCAAACACCAAGAAAAGTCAATTTTCATGATACCAAACCACCAATTTCATGATTACTTTTCCCACATAAGGTCATTACCCTACTGTCCCAAGAAACCCTCCAAAACATAAGCAAAAATAAGGGTTTTCAAGGATTTCACAACTCCAAGCCTCTCCCAATCCTCCCAACGGTCCAAAAACCTTCCAATACCTCTGCAAAAACTTATCAAACACTCACAATGCCATTACACTCATTATTTTTCAAAATCACCATCATGGTTATTCACTTTCACATAGAAATGTGTTTTGCCCAGCCTAGTGCATCACTCCACCGACCAAACCCATAATCTTCCAAACTCCCAAACATACTTTACATCCACATTATTATGTTAAAAACCAATACACCATGATATAGATCCATTATAGTGGGTGGATTGGTGAAAATCAATACATTATAGCCTCAAACCCTTACACTATCAAAACAGGGCAGACTTGGAGAAACGACTGAAACTCTCTTCTAAAATGGAATTAAGACACCAACCTGATTCAAGTTAAGATAAATTCATGCATCAATTATCTCCCAAACCTTCAAGGAATCACACACTTGTACGGGTCAGTACACCGAGAAAGAACATAGGAAAACACAGGAAAATCACAAAAATCAGAGAATTCCTTTATTTTATTTTATTCAAATATTGAAGAGCAGCCTCCATTCAAGAATTTACATGATATTTATCTTTTTTCCCTTCAAAATCAACTCCCCCAACGTATCTAACTATTTTTTTAACTTCTTAACTAACTTATCTCTTGACAATTTTGCTAAAAATGCATTTTTTTATAAATGTCAAGCCAAATCTCCCCCCTAAACACCTAGAATGACTCAAAAGAACTAAATACATATTAAGAGTGGTATCATAGACCTTAGTTAACATAGATCAAGATCTTAGACTCAAAAACAACAAGAACCTTGCTTTCACCCTTCTTGACATGGACTGACAATGTGTTGCATTTTTCCTAATTTGACATATTTTGCAACTTCCTCGTTGCATATTAACCAAAAGACATCTCAAATCATCCTAATGGTTCTTCAAGATTAATTTTACATTTACCCCAAGGTGTAGGTGCCCCTGCACCAAAAACCCTCCTTTTTACCCAAGAAACTAGGGGTTTATTGAAAAACACTCCTCCAACCCTCACACAATCTTATGAATACTTCAAAAAGGTCTAAAATGGCCCACACAAACTCAATTCAACAAGAAACCATGCTGCCCCAACACAAAACACACTTTAGCATATCAAAACCACTCGAAATCTCATGGAAAACTCAAATTTTCACTCTAGGGCTTCATGCCCAACACCCTTTTAGACCTCCCCTGCACACAAAAAAGATTCCCTCACTTATTTATTGATGATACAGACCCATTCCACTAATTATAGTAATCACAGTGAATGGAATGGGCCAATTTACATAATTGAGACCTTCAAAACCCTTTAATCAGGGCACACAGACCTGCATCAAAAGATTCAATCCAAACTACCAATAGAATTGTAGTTAAAGTCTCAAATCAAATGAAAAACATTGTTAACACATGCCACAAAGTGATTCAAGAAGATTTATAATCAAAACCTCTCTGTACGGTCCAAACCAAGGCTACGAAAGACAAAGAAATATAAAAAATCTGAAAAACAGTGATTTTTCAATTCAATCTTCCTTCAAATCTTCTAAATCAGTCTTTGCATCGATGATCTCTTAAAGCCTAGACAACAACTTCTTGAATTGACAATTTTCATTCAATGGTGCTCCTGCACCATGTATGCTTCCACATTTTGTATACATATATATATATATGACATAAGTTGACATTTTGTATGCTTGTCCATGCTTCCATTTTGAGCCTATCTTGCAATCATGGCATGCCACATTACCACATTTCTTTAAGGCATTCTGGATTGAAAAAAATCATGCAACCTTTGTCTATAATAGGTTAACTCTTGTACAGGATGATTGTAAGTATTCTTTATGAAGCCTTGAATGACATATATTTTGATTAACTTGAATGGATACATTTTTTAGGAACTAATATTCATCTCATTACCATACTATAGATAAACTTATCCACCATGCCGAAGAAATGAACAAAGAGGAAACTAACAGATGAAGAGAACGAAACCTTCAAAGAAAAGGAGAGAGTTCGGGTGGCGGTATATCATGAAAAGAAGAAATTGGAAACGATTGACGAAAACAAGCCAATTGAAGAGGAACCTCAACCATCAAAAAGAGAAAAGGGATTGGCAGCACAAAAGGCATGAATGCGAAAGCATTGTGGTAAGACAGATTCAGATATCGTAGTTGGAGACACACCCTCTATGACAAGTGAATATGAAGGGACACCATTAAGCACAAGCGAATATGGAGGGACACCATGTACCACAAGTGAATATGGAGGGACACCATCTACCGCAAGTGAATATTGTTGGACACCATCCAACACATCTCAAGTTGAGAGTACATCATCACTGGGATTTGACGAAGAAGGTATGCCATCATCCCCACATGAACCCAAGGTATGTCTTCTTCTCCACCCTCGATCGAAGGTACACAATCTAGCCCACCTCAATTAAATATTGATGAAATTCCTAATGTTGAGATGTATGTACCTAGGAGAACACCACCTAGAATTTTTCATAGAAAGCCAAAGTATTTGATTAATATTAATGATGATATTTTGCAACACATGGAAGGTAAGATTTCAACATGCACTTGTAGAACATATGCTGATAAGATTTAGAAATTCTTCTTTGAAAGGCTAAATGAGACCACAAGATGTCAACTATTTGTTGAAATGATTCGAGGTCTAAAGTATAGGAACGTCATGAAGACTCTTGGGTTGAGAACATCGAATGCATCGAGTGAAGACACTTTTGTGAAGAATCTAATGGATGATTATGAGAGTGTGGGTAAGACCTTGCGCTCAAAGGATAGTAATGTCACCCGACGTGTCATTACATCGACTTTGGTAATTTTTCAAACAAAGAGAGCTTGTCTCATTATAAAGATGAGTGAACAAATAGGAATTAGTAGAAAAACTTTATCAAGAGCCATTCAAAGGTGACGAAGAATTGAGGGCACTGATTCAAATGAATTATGGGCATTCTCCGGGATACTGTCACAAAAAGATAAAGAAGTTGTCAAAGCCTTGAGAACACCAATTGATTGGAAGAATAACACAAGGCCATCTCTGAATCAAAGGGATGTGGTAGGAAGGAAAATCGGTTGTCGGAATCGTGAGCCACATCCAAAGCATTTTTTGGATATGACTCAAACCCAATTTTTTCATAAATTTAAAAATGATTATCCTCAAATTAGTATTCCTCAAAGATTTTTTGAAATTCTTAAACCTTTTTATGTCAAGATAAATCACACACGCACTACTTGTTGTTGTAGACTACATATTGAATTCTCTAACCATTATGATGTTTATCTCTCTATATGTTTAGCTTTGCATACTAACAATGTTTTGCAGGATTGTGGCATAGAAGCCCCACCAAAATATTCAAGAGAGTTCTTATCAAAAAAATTATGTGAAATAGAGGATGGCCATATATTCTACAGGACAACATTCTTGGATGGTTCACGCAAGCGTTGCAATGGCTTCCAGCATATGCCAGTATGTCAACATATGGAAAGCACGAATGAGGTGGGACAGAAACTAGTAGAGTTCGGGAAGTATAAAATAGTGTCATATGCTACAAAAGATGGGTCTCAAGAAAAAAGGTGTGATTTGGTTATTGAGAAGATTCTAGTGTACTAGTTTATGTCCATGTTTCGTGACAATATACTATATGAGTATGCAATGCATACCCATAGAGCTCGATGGTTGGACACACAATTCAAGCTATGCAAGGACACCTTTCCAGTTGGCAACAGAGTATTAGTGGTTGACTTTGTGGAGAACTACACTCTACAACCACAACATGAGGTTCAATCACAATATTACAACTCCACACAAGTTTCGATATTTGTGCACATAACATTTATTCATGCATCTAATAGTACAGATGACCAAAGGAAATTATTGAGGGAGTACCACTTTTACATTAGTGATGATTGCACACATTCTCTAGAGTTTGTGCAAGGTTGCTTCCAAATGTTGTATAGTGGTTTGGATCAGAGGGGCATAGCATACGACTGACATATAATATGGTCGGATAACTGTGCAACACAGTTCAAGAACTCACACATGTTCTACTAGTTGTGCAGGATGCATGTCATTATAGGTGTTCAACATATGTGGAACTTTTGTGAGGTCAGGCATGGAAAGGGGGAGCATGATGGTGCAGGAGCATGCATGAAAAGAGCATTAGCATGAGAAGAGTTAAAGTATAAAGATAGTGCAAAGTTGACAGATGCAAAATCAATTGTCGAGTGGTGTAATGCTTTGATGGGTCTAGGTAATGAAGGTACATCTTCAGTTCATAGATTTTTTTGGTTGATGGATGATACTAACAGTGCACCATATGAGGATTGTTGTACACTAATAGGATCGAGTGAGGTACACTCTTTCCTTAGCTCAAATGTAGGTTCATGGAGTATTGATACACAAAACATGACATGCTTTTGTTCTTCATGTGCAATGCAAGCTTGGAATGATTGTGAGTCGAGGGAGTGGGTTGACAAATGGTTGACAAGTTATCTTAGCCCACTTCACACGTATCGCCCTCTGACGACATTGAAACTGACACAGATGGAATCATCGGTCAACTTTAACCATGTATCAGATCTAGTTCAACCAGGTGATATATCTACTTGCTTAGTTGTTGAAATTCCATATCGTTATCTTACTTTGTAGTGTATTCGTAATGTTGACTAATTTCAATAGATTTGTTGCACATATCAATGCAGGGCATGTTTATGCATTTATTGCAGATGGAGACAATGAAGAGGGAACAAACTATTACTTGTGTCGTTGTGTTGAGGCCAAAAATAAATTGGAGGCCCCAGTTATAGATGGACAAAATATCGAATACCCTATAGGCTCAGTTGTGGTTACTGGAACGTGGCTTAGAAGGTACCCACATTCGAGTGTTAAATATTGGTTGTTTCAGGACTTTGACACGCATCGTAAGATTCTTCATTACTCGAACCTTGTTGTGGCATCCAATGTGTGTTTGACCAAATATGGGGGTAGACCTTTGAACAAGACCTTGTGGAAGGTTCGTGAGTTTGACCTTGAGGCAATACTTGACACAATAAAGAGTAGAGCAGACCCAGATGGTTCGTTGGATTAATTTGTAAGTATATGCACATTGGTTCTTATTAATTTATACGTGTATGCACATTAATTTGTTTGATGCCAATGCTATCATCTTCTTTTACTTTGCCTATTTGTAAGTAACCTACTAAACATTGATTCATTAGGGGAAACTTACATAAAAAAATGGGCCTCCTAAGGAACTCTAAAAAAGCAAAAATTATCTCATATAATACAAATTATTTAAATATAAAAAATATAAATTACTTAACTACATGAGTTAAGTGGGGACACACATTTTTATTATAATTCCTTAAAAAACTGAAGTCCATGATTTTTTAAAAGTGGTAACATATATTTCTATTATAATTTATTAAAAAACTCAAGTTCACTTTCTTCATTATTTGTTTTTTTATTTTAAAAAAAACTTATATTTATATTATAATTTATTAAAAAGTCAAGTTCACTTTCTTTTCTTGATTAATTTGTTTTTATTTAAAAAGTGGCAAAGTAAAAGTAACTTTAGATATTTTATTTTTTACTTAGTATGTTATTTTATAAATATATAATTATTTTTTTGGTTTTTATTTTATTTTGTCCAATTTATTTTTGGTTTTAAAATTTATTCCAATTTATTTGGTTCAGAGTAGTTTTTGTGAGAACAATTTTTAATTTCTTTTGTTTTTTTTTCTATTTTTTTTTTGTTTTTTGTTTTTTTTTGCTATATATTTACACTTAATATAGTGGTAAAGTATATTTTATTTTATACTTAATGGTGGAGATGAGAGCACTCATTTTGTTTGTGTAAATATATAGAAAAAAATTAAAAAGTTAAAAACCAAAAATGAAATTAGAGAAAATTAAAATTAAAAATTAAAACCAAAAAAGAAATTAGAAATGGTTGAAGCAAAAGAGTGGAGAAAATTAAAAAAATTATGAAACTAATGGAAAAAAAATTTAGAAAAGCTAAGGAAAACAAAAGGCATGGACAAAACTTGAGAAGATGTCTGCCATATTTAGATATATTTTTTAAAATATAAATATACTAGTTTTAAATATACTTAGATTTATGATGAAGTTTTTGAACTATATAAAATTTAAATAAGTGGAGAGAAAAAATTGAGGGAAAAATTTGATGTCAAATTGTGGAGGGAAGAATTTGTACCATATTTAGATATATTTTTTAAAATATAAATATATTAGTTTTAAATATACTTAGATTTATGATGAAGTTTTTAAACTATATAAAATTTAAATAAGTGGAGAGAAAAAAATTGAGGGAAAAATTTGATGTTGACTTGTGGAGGGAAGAATTTGTAGAGGGAAAAATTTGAGGTTGAATTTAAAATATCCATTTATTTAAACTTTCAAAACAATCTTGTTCTAATTATTTGGATAAAGTACAATCAAATTAGAAAACAAAAAGGTGAGCAAGATTTTTCTTTTCTTTTTAATAATTATTTCGTTTGAATGTTTAAGAGTATTTTGAATAATTTCATTACAACTTCTTCAATCTTTTTTAAAATAATTTCAATACAACTTCTTTAGAATAATCTCCATTTGATATGTCATAGAATGATTGAAATATTTTTTGTTGTACAATAGGCGGATACAATTTTAAAGTGAAAAATGAAGAAGAATTCATATATGTTGCGTGTGGAGTTGGATGAAGAAATGAAGCCATATCAGAAACGAAATACAGTGAAGAGTTATAATATAGATGAAAACAATTTGAGAATATTGGGCATAAAGCATATAGATATATGGGCTAAGGGAAAATTTGTATCCTCTTGAACCTAAAAATAATGATTATCCTAAGTTTGATACTATTACTGGGCTTATGAAATTTTTATGCAATGGGAAAAGTGAATTGTTAGGGTACTACAAGAGGCTTGAAGGAAATAGAGAAAAAAATAAATTTTGTAGAATATAAGATGCATGAAATGGATAATACAGTCTCTAATTTAGTTGAAGTGAACAAGAGGTTAGAACATGAGTCTATTGAACATTGGAAAGTTTGAAATACAATGGTTCAAGAAATTTCATTATTGGAGAAGGAAAATAAGGATTTGAAGTTCAAAGTTGAAGCTCTCAATAAAACTTTTAGAAAAATGAAGATAACTCCTATAGGAGGAAGGATGAGAATCAAAAAGTTAAATAATATTGTGTCTCTAGTATCTTCACGCGGTGGTTTCAAAAAGAGAGTTCAAGCTATGAAAAGTATAATTGATTCTACAAAAATTGAGAGAATTGTAGATAGAAGCCATAACTTAGCCTCACTTATGAAGAGTTTATTTTAAAAAGATGAGATATTGGCAATGCTTCATCAACCTCAATGTGCTACATTAAGAAAAAATTTGGTTGATGAGATAATAAAAGATTTATCATGTTCAATTAATGCTAATGATGTACAAGGAGCATGTGACAATGCAAGAATTAGTAGGAGGGGATATGAAGAAATTTTTAAGGTATTACAGACTAGAATATTAAATGTTGCGATCACTAAGGTATTTTTGCCTCGCCCATCTCATGTTAGAGTGGAACGGTCTAATAGGAACAAAGAAGTTCAAGATTTTGTTGGAAATATGTTTCACATCCAAACATCAAAGGATAATTCTCAAAGGAAATGACAAACACATATTGGAAGGGAAGTCTCAATTACTTTAAATCCAACAAACAATGTTTGGTTTGAAGCTGAATTTTTTTTACAAGCTATAGTAAGGTATTATGATATTTCAGTGGAGGAGGCAAATGGAAAACTTGTATTTGTCCTAAAATTAGATGAGATGGAATTGATAAACAATGTCAAGTATGAAAGAGTGTCAATTACCCTAATGAATAGAGCATTAAATCCAAATATTCATGTTACTAATGAAACATATTATCCTGTACAATCAGAGAATTACATTTGGTGGCTTGGCCTATTTAGAGTAAACAAGGAATGTTATGAAGATCTAAAATGGGTTTTTGAGAAAACTGAGATACCATCCATGATTTCCTCTCATATGATGGGAGAGAAACTATATGTTGATGGGTATGGATCATATAATGTTGAATGGCATATGGCTGCTGATTTGAAAATATTGGAATGCATGTATAATATCAGTCATGGATCAAATGCAAAGCATAGTTGCATTTATTGCATGCATTCTTGAGACAAGTCAAAAGAATTAAATAGAAGATTTTGTAAAGGTATATTAAGTTGTGACCAAGGATTACACCCTAATACAGATGAATTTGATCCAAATTTAAATCCAATTCTCCAAATTCCACTCAAAAGAGTACACATATGCACTCTTCATGCTTTTGTAAGAATAATTGATAAACTTGTTTATTTATCAATTTTATTTGCATGGAACAAAAAACCAAAAGAGGAGGCAGAAAAATCCATTAAATCAATTGAAAGGGTATTGTTAGATGCAGGGCTCCATGGAGGTAATGTTCATATTGAAAAAGATATGAAACGTTTAGGGGCTCGTAGTAATGTTCCATCAAAGCCATCAATGGGAGGTGATAAGGCTCGACATTTTATTAAAAAGTTAGACTACCAAAAAAGTAGAAGGGGTCAATGAGAAATATATAAGGATCTGATCAATGCAGAGGATGACCGAAATGAAAAAGGTTCCTCTCACCTAAGAAAAATAAAGGCATGGAGTTCATTATCATCTTTGTTCCCTTTAATGAACAAGGAAAGATTCATTGAAGGTGATGATACACAATTTATTGAAGCTGTAACAAAGTTTACAAAGGATTTTCTTCTAGCATGGGGATAAAATGAAATCACTCATTACATGGTAAGAATTCATATGATTTTTTAATTTATTATATGTTTTATATAAATAATCTAGTGTAATTTGTATTAGGTTCTAATTATTTTATTTTCCCTTGGTGTTCTTCAGCACATTCTCTATGCACATGGTCCTTGGTTTACTAAAGAGTATGGAAGCTTGAGCATTTGGAATACACAGGGAATGGAAAAGTCTCATAAGATAGCAAGGACTGCTTATCATAGGTCTACTCAACATGGTGGAGGATCAGTACCATCTAACCCATTGATCCAAATGAGTCATTGGTTCTATAGGCATATGCTAACCAAAAGAAAAAACTTACAAGTATGAATAGTATTGATGTTGCTGTAAGAGAAGTCAATGCAAGACGAAAGAGAAGAAGAAGAGAATAATATAATATTTAATGGATGTCCCTACCCTTTAATGGGTTATTGCCACTAAAAATATGCTTATTGAAAATGTTTTAACCTTGCAAATGTATGGCTGAAACCAAAGACATTGCACACAGTTGTTATACATGTTTGAAAGACTGTTGTCATATTTCTAAAAACTTGGTTGAAATGATGATAAAATCCTGCTGATCTCAGGTGTTTTTTGATGATAAACACTATTATAGAAGTTTAAATGTTTAATGAATACTATTGTAAGTCACAATAAAAGACCTCTTCAATGATAAAATTCACTCCTAATATAATGGAAATTCCCAAACTAAATCTACTACTGATATCTGATGAAAATTCTTTAGAATTCAGTCACTCTTGACAAAGATTGATAGGGAATTTCCTAAAAGGGATGAATTAGGATCACTACTTTGTTGATTGTCAAAGACACCCTGCTGAATACGAAACCCATAATTATGTTGGAAAAATCAAATTTTGTTGCACTTTTAGCATTCTGTTATTTGTATTCTGCCATGACCTACTGTTTTGGAATTTTGCTTTGTTTAGAACCTGACTTGAGTTTGCTTTTAGGCATCCCCTCTATACATAGATGATTTATTTCTATATGCATGTTAGCTATAACAGGCAAGACACGCCAATGTCAGGTTCATAAAATAGGTTCATAAAACAGATTCTTCAAGTTTAGAGGCAATGCCAATGATTGACCTCATTAATGAGGCCACAACTCAACCAAATGATTTTGATTGTAGACCAAATCAGAGGTCCAACACTTGAGAATTAACCAATTTCAATCTGATCATTCTTCCTGATCAACAAATTCAATATAAACTTCACAATCTATTCATCCAAACAACAAGATTACAACTTTCTTCAAACATCCATGCACTAGGCTTCAGTATCTCTTCAACACTCTTACAAAACTTTGCTAAATTTTAAATCCTCATTTCAACACAATAAATTAGACACAAGTAACTGCATCGCATCCTTTCATACAATGATTATGAGCACAAAACTGTTAAAACACAAAATCACAGTTTAGGCAACTTTTACTATGCCAAGGGAGGGTGCTTATTGGTTATCATGCTTCCACTGCCTATCAACCTTCAAAAATGAGTCATAAATGTTTCAATAGGACTGCACATGCTTAAAGATTCATTTCCCAAGGTTCTTCTTATGGTTTTTACAAAACCCTTACCTCTAGCCTCTTTACTTGCTCCAAAAACATTGATTTCAGCCTAGGGCATCAAATATTTTGCCCAATACTCTTCACCAACACCAGCCACTTGGAGAACCTTGAATAACACTTCAAAAAAGTCTTACAAACCCAAAATTAGGAAAACCCATTTGTTACAATGCAAGATATGAAGTTTTATTGCTCTCGGATTACCTTAAGACAAGGTTATGACAGTTTTCACCAAAATTGGCATATCTTCCTTAAAACTTAATGGATCGACCTCTAACCACTTCCAAATTAAAGCTAACTCTCTCCTCTATCCAACCATGTAAGTTTTAGATCACGGTTCATCCTTAAAAAACTGTACAAAATGCTGCTACGTGATTGTTACAAAGAAATCTAGAAAATTGCAGTCCATAAAATAACCATAACTCATTCAAAACTTGATGAAAATGAACCAAACAAAAAGAAAATGAAACTAGATTCATGTATTCAAATTTTTAAATTATTTTCAGGCATGTACTGTACCATACCAGGCCGTACTAAGCAAAACAATTTGACTGTTACAGTGAAAATCTGGAAATAGCAACACTAATTTGATCATAACTTTTGTAAAACATGATGAAATTCACTCAAACCAAAAGCAATAGAAAGATAATAACGTTATTCAAATTTTCCAATAAATTTTATGGATGTAACATATATTACAAGGCCGTACCAAATAAAAGAACAGTCAGAACTGCAAGAAAAAAATAGTTTTTGAGCATGCAAATTTGTTGTTTTCTTCATTCCAACTCTTCCCCACCTTGGTCATTAAATGTCTTTCATAGGAAAATTTGTAAAAATTTGAATGTTCAATTGTAAAAGCATGTAAATATTTGTAAAAGGTCATGAAGTGGTCATAAATAATGTATTTGAAGTCACAAATAGGTCTCTAGGTGGGAAAAAGATGGAGAAAACAAAATTTGAAAAATTGTAAAAGTTGTCAATTGTGCAAAAAAAATCAGAAGTTGAAGAGTCTTTTTGGGAAATTTGAAGGGATAGATCAGTGGAGTTTCAAAATCTAGTTAGTGTAACTGATGTAAATATCCTATAAAGCAATGTAGGGGCGAGCAAAAACATAGAGATTGCATTCTTGAAAGAAAATTAGTAAATAAAGATCATTGTTACTATATTTCTGAGTTTTCTCTTTCTTTCTAGTCCATTGAACGAACTGTACAGCAATATAGTAGTTTATTATTTGTTGTGTTTTCTTACATTAGTGAGTAGGAAATCCATTTGAAGTGTTTGGAGAGGTTTAGTCGAATCTAGAGGTGTAAAAAAAACAAGGAAACAAAAATCTGCCTGTGAGCCCTTAACAAGGGGTTTTGAGAGTCTTTTGAGAAGTTCATTCACCATCCCACCGATGTAGGCTTACTAGAACGGTGGGATGGGATGAATATGATGTATTAGTGTGTTTTTAAAGTGTGTGGGTATTGTTAAGTGTAGGTGAAGATAAGAATGCATGGTTAAGTTGCTGCCCCTACAGAAAATGCAAGTTTTCCATGAAGAGATGATAGCTCCAAAATGAAATTCACAGTATATGCACAAGTTAAGGTTGGGAAAGAGTATTTTAAGCATGTGGGGACCTATTTTGATATGTCTGAGCAGTTTACAGAATTTGGGAAAGTGGGGAAGTATGATTTTCAATAAGGCCTCACCCAAAACCTAGTTTTAAGGGCTTAAAGCAAGGGTTTAGTAGTTTGGCACCTTGGTGAGTGTGTAGAACCCTAAAACCTGGGAAATATTTAGTTTGGAAACCTAATTCAATGTTGTTTCAGGTGATTGAGAGGTTTTGAGATATTTAAAAGGGAGTCTCTTTGTAATAGAGGCTCAATTGGCCTTGTAGCCTTGGTGGAACAGTGTCAGTTGCATTTGATACAAAAGAGTCTATACTGGTTTTGGGATATGTTAAATTTCTTGGAAAAGGGTATCTAAAAATACTTTCACAGTTTTGAAAAGCCACTTGGATCAGAAGTTATGTTGATTGTCCCGTTTGGAAAGGTTACTAGTTTGTGAAAGCTTGGAGTGATGTTTCTACAAAGGGTAATCCTCTGAGGTTTGAGTATTGATAAGTTGAGTTTTTATGTATATCCTAATCTTATTAGATGCCTTACCAAGTCCATGTAAATTTATGGAATTGGAAATGCAAGTTTGGGGTCTTAGAAGGCCTAGTTCGGTGAAGAAATTGGAGTGATCTAAGAAGCCATTGCAAACCAAGTTGTGAAAGCAGAGATAGGAGTATTTGATTTGTCTTGAAACATTCAAAAGGATGATCTTGAATCTGTATTTTGGTTTTAAGAGAGTCTATGGTCATGATTTGATGTTCTAGTGCCTTCTAGCCAAGTCAAAACAAGGTATCTTGGTATGCATGTTTATCAAATTGATTGATTCGAAGTTTTCTAACATGTTTTTTTCTTTGATTCAGTCAAGATAAGGATGGTCAATATGTTCTTGTGTCTGGTAAGAGACTAGAAGCATGGTTTGGTGAAATGGTGTTTGATAACCTTGTGATTTACAAGTAAAAATGAAGAGTTTTGATGAAAGTTCAAATGAGATTAAATGTCTTTCATAGGAAAATTTGTAAAAATTTGAATGTTCAAGTGTAAAAGCATGTAAATATTTGTAAAAGGTCATGAATTGTTCATAAATAATGTATTTTAAGTCACAAATAGGTCGCTAGGTGGGAAAAATATGGAGAAAACAAAATTTGAAAATTTGTAAAAGTTGCCAATTGTGCAAAAAAAATCAAAAGTTGAAAAGTCTTTTTGGGAAATTTGAAGGGATAGATCAGTGGAAGTTCAAAATGTAGTTAGTGTAACTGATGTAAACATCTTATAAAGCAATGTAGGGGCGAGCAAAATCATAGAGATTGCATTCTTGAAAGAAAATTAATAAATAAAAATCACTGTTAATGTATTTCTGAGTTTTCTCTCTCTTTTCAGTCCATTGTATGAACTGTACTGCAATATAGTAGTTTATTATTTGTTGTGTTTTCTTAGATTAGTGAGTATGAAATACAGTTGAATTGTTTGGAGAGGTTTATTCAAATCTAGAGGTGTAAAAAAAACAAGGAAACAAAAATATGCCTGTGAGCCCTTAACAAGGGGTTTTGAGAGTCTTTTGAGAAGTTCATTCACCATCCCACCAATGTAGGCTTAGTAGAACGGTGGGATGGGATGAATAGGATGTATTAGTGTGTGTTTAAAGTGTGTGGGTATTGTTAAGTGCAGGTGAAGACAAGAATGCATGGTTAAGTTGCTGCCCCTACAGAAAATGCAAGTTTTCCATGGAGAGATGATAGCTCCAAGATGAAATTCATAGTATATGCACAAGTTAAGGTTGGGAAAGATTCTTTTAAGCATGTGGGGACCTATTTTGATATGTCTGAGTAGATTACAGAATTTGGGAAAGTGGGGAAGTATGATTTTCAATAAGGCCTCACCCAAAACCTAGTTTTAAGGGCTTAAAGCAAGGGTTTAGTAGTTTGGCACCTTGGTGAGCATGTAGAACCCTAAAACCTGGGAAATATTCAGTTTGGAAACCTAATTCAATGCTGTTTCAGGTGATTGAGAGTTTTGGAGATATTCAAAAGGGAGTCTCTTTGTAATAGAGGCCCAATTGGCCTTATAGCCTTGGTGGAACAGTGTCAGTTGAAGCATTTTATACAAAAGAGTCTATATTGGTTTTGGGATATGTTAAAGGTATTGGAAAAGGGTATCTAAAAATACTTTCACAGTTTTGAAAAGCCACTTGGATCAGAAGTTATGTTGATTGTCCCGTTTGGAAAGGTTACTAGTTTGTGAAGGCTTGGAGTGGTGTTTCTACAAAGGGTAATCCTCTGAGGTTTGAGTGTTGATAAGTTGAGTTGGTATGTGCGTCCTAATCTTGTTATATGCCTTACCAAGTCCATGTAATGTTTTGGAACCGGAAATGCAAGTTTGGGGTTTTAGAAGGCCTAGTTCGGTGAAGAAATTAGAGTGATCTAAGAAGCCATTGCGAACCAAGTTGTGAAAGTAGAGATAGGAGTATTTGATTTGTCTTGAAACAGTCAAAAGGATGATCTTGAAGCTGTATTGGGGTTTGAAGAGAGTCTATGGTCATGATTTGATGTTCTAGTGCCTTCTAGCAAAGTCAAAACAAGGTATCTTGGTATGCATGTTTATCAAATTGATTGATTCAGAGTTTTCTAATATGGATTTTTCTTTGATTCAGTCAAGATAAGGATGGTCAAGATGTTCTTGGGTCTGGTAAGAGACTAGAAGCATGGTTTGGTGAAATGGTGTTTGATAACCTTGTGATTTATAAATAAAAATGAAGAGTTTTGATGAAAGTTCAAATGAGATTTTGATGAATTCTTATCTAACCTTTCTTATCTAACCTTCTCTATTTATGATTTGGGTCTTGAGTACCCCTGAAGTTGTTGATCTTGGTAGATAGTACTAAACCAATAGTGGTAGGGAATATACTTACACTATAATGAAGGATGGTTGTTCTTTTGTGCTAACTCCACTTGTAGAGGATATCAAGGGTAAAGCCAAGGTAGTCATGTGTGGGAGAAAAGAACCAATTAGTGATGTGAAGAAAGATAAAAGGTTTGATGAAGCAATCAGGTTAATGTCTGATAATGTTCTGACAACAGATCAGAAAGTTGTTTCAAATATGTTGACAATGGATTGGAATGAAAATGTGTTAATAGGGACCATGGTGTGTCATTTGATTAAGAATAAAGTTGTAAATAATGAAGGTACTACAGGTATAGAGGTTGGTAAAATTGACAAGAAAGTGGCACAACATGTGGACAAGACATTGGGACTGATGACAGGGGTAAAAGAACAAAGGGCACAACAGGGCAGACATAGACAAAGAGATGGGTTCAAGTTAAAGGCGGTTCATGGTAATGGTATTGCTAACCATTTTTTGCATGTAGGTACAGGTGATAGAGGGCAAGCAAAATTTTAACCAAGGATGGAGGAAAGGCAAACCTCGGGTCTGAATGTGCAAACACAATCATATTCAAATGCAAGCACCATTCCAAATGCAGGGCATTTTGGAGTGCAAAGCCTGAAACAGTGGAATGAGATCATGAATCAGAGAAGTATGTATGAAGGATGGTGGGGTTGGTATCAACCTCCACTCATGGGGCATGAGTTTCTTCTAGGGGGGTTCTATGGTGCAGGAGCACCTGCTCCCTTAATGCCTAATTTGATTTGGTAAAATGTGCCAAGGTGTTGAAGGTCTTATAGGGGGTATTTGAAGTTTTTTTATGTTAATAAAGGTCTTGTAAGACCATTCACCATGTAGGGGAGTTGTTTTTTGAGTCAAATGTGTTTAGATGTCAAATATTGCAAAGAAAGACATTCTTATGTCAAAAGTTGTCAAGGTTGATTTTGTAGCCTTTGGAGGAAAATTAAAGAATTTGTAAAGGGATATGAGAGAGTAAGGTCTTGAAGGTGTAATAAGGTTGTAATGAATTCATTAGAGTGATTTTGGTGGCCATGAGTACCTAGGAGGGAAAAATTGCAAAACAATGTAATATTGTCATTTAAAATGTTGTCACTATTGCAATTTTGTGGGAAATGAAGGTCATTAAGGTTAATGGGACAGTTGTAGTCAGTTAAGGGGTGTTTTATAGGTCCAAAATGTATAAAATTCCTTGTAAAGGCTCGAACAAGGTTGGTGGAGTATATACTAAAAATTTCTCATACAATACAATCCATTTTCTGTCAATATTTATGAGTTTCTCAACTTTTTCAGGTCTATACGACCTGCACAACCATTATTATGCTCTGAATTTCATGTTATTTGGTAGTGGCACATTTTAAATTTCCTTTGCATCCTTTTTGAGGGCCTGACATCAAGTTCAGATGAAGAACTCCTTAGTTTTCTGAAAACTACCTTTGACATGCCTATAAGTGCTCTGTTTGTAGTTTAATTATGAAGTAAGCCATTCCTCCTACCGTTATGGCCTGTTACTCAGAGGAATGGAAATAAAAATGGTAGGGTAGGTGTTTTCATAGGTTGGAGGGTCAAATAAAGTGTTTTAGTGACTTTGAGGTGAAGCCTAGGGCTTGAAATGACATTTTTCCTTGTGAAATTGGTGGCTAAGTGAAGGGTTTTGTTGATTTCTTACTGGTACTGTCCTTTTGAGTGTTTTTTAACCTTGTACAGGGTAAATTAAAGGTGTTTGTTGCTTTTTTTGGGTCTGAGAAGCCCGGGAGTCATGATTTACATTAAACCCTTGGTATTTGCATGAGAATGGAAGGTTTGTGGGATCAGCGTTGAAGAAGCCTTAGATCTGGAAACAAATCATGGAATTTGGTGTTTGGGCACATAAAAAATGACTGTCCAATGAGTTATTGTGAAAATTGGATGTTTAGGGGATGTCTCCTTTGTAAAATGGGCGATTTTGGTGCCTAAAGGCAGGGGTGTTGTATTGGTTCTCATAATTATTGCAAAGGAACCTTATGGAATCTTTTGATATGTTGTAGGGTGTGCTAAAGGGTGTCTTAGGTTCAGGAGTTTTGGATTTTTGAGGTCTTGTGAAGATTTTATGTTCATTTTCCAAGATTGAAAGGCTAGAAGCCTTTGAGGGTGAGTTGATGTCTAATAGAAATAAAAACAATTGAAAGAGTCGGTACCCTACTTGTGTCTGATTATATTAGGTTGTTGTGAGTCACCTCCACCTTGTCTGCATTACATTTATAACACCACATACATAAGAACAATAGAAAGAGAATATGCAAGCTAAGATAGAATTTATGATGTTAGATAATGCAACTAGAAGAAACATTGCTTTGGTGGAAAATGAAATGTCTCTTGTTTAGATTAAAGATTCTAAAAATGGCCTATGTTTTGACAGTGATAGTATAATTAAGAACCTACACAAGTATGATTCACCTAATGTACCTAATGGTTCTTTGCAAATTATCACTTTGCTTATGTTGACCTGAAACACTATCAATAGAAATACCTCTGAATTTTTCCCTTCAGGATTGTGAAAACATTAAAGAAGAAATAAATGAGTTGTTCTTTAATTGCAGCTAAAAATTGATGAGTTGTGTTTTAATTGCAGCAAAAAATAATATTGAGTTTGAAGCTACCACTAAAACCATTTAAACCTTTTGTGTTTTTTTACAATAAAATGTTATCAGTGTACAATATTATAACAAGAACAATAATGATAATGAAATGTATTGATTTAAACTTATGCATGATGCCATGACAATTATGCTTAAGGAATAATTTGTAAATTCCAAATTCATAAAGGATTTTAAAGTTCAATATCACCATAGTACATATAATGACAAAATTCAATCTTGCTCTTTGAGAAATGATGAAGAAAAAACATGATACTATATTATATGGAAATAAATGTATGATTACATAGTTTTTATAAATATTGGATCCTTCACATCACATGTATAGATCAATTAATTTACATTGGAATGATGATTAGTGAATGCTTTGACTTGATAAGACTAAAACTATGAAATACTCAAATCCTAAAGAAATTTAAAAAGTCTAATAGTGAATCTTTCATGAAATTATTCTTAATTTTCTTTGATTTCTAATGTAGCAGGAGGAAGACAATCCTTGCAAAGAATAATATTTTCTCGACGCTTGCCAACCTGAAAATTTAAAAGAAAATAATGATTTTAGTTCCTTGTACTTCAAATTTAACAAAATTTATATTCATATACATCACAATGAAGAAATAAAATACTGAGAAAAAACAGATATATAATGAAAAAAAACCAATCTACCTTATTTCCATTATGCAAAAATATGAAATTGCCGAGCTCTTCATCCATTTCAAAATATTTTCTTATTTCAAACAATGTCCAATTTTCTTCCATTGATAAAGATCTAAAAGGAATTTCATTCATCAAAATATCAAATGATACTTTTAGAGAATGGGTTCCATCATTTTCATCTTGGTCATTTGGAATCCATGTCCATTGTCCCAATTGGTGAACATGTCTCCACCTTCGAAATTGGAATCTCATGTATAAATTTTTTTCTTGAAATCCAATACCTGAGTAATATATTAAACTATGTAACTATTTTTATATAGAAACTATTAAACATCATAAATAATAGAATTACTAAAAAATAAACACAAAAATTTACCTGAAGGAAATTGTGTCATGAGACAATCTACATTCTATTTCTTCACCATTTTCATAGTGTACTCTTTTGTCCCACTCAAAAAAAAAAAGACTTGAGCAATCTATCCGAAGGTGATTGAATACTATATGTTTTTTTAGTTCTCTGAATGGATGACTCAGTTTTGAACATATGACATAAAATGTTTATTGGCATGAATACACTAATGTGGACATGATTTCCTCCTTTTAACTTCATACCTGCTTGCACCTCTTCAAAATTCTTGTAGCAATAAGAAGCTATGGTTGAAGGATCTATATTTGGCCATCCAAGTGAATTAAGCATTGGTAATGGAATCTCTTCAAGTTTTCCATATGTTGCACCAGTTCTTGGAAGGATATATATATTTATAAAACCATATCCCTTGTTTGATCAACCATGTGGAGTCCTTTCCAGCATAAATAATTTCTCCAACTTCAAAATGAATAGCTTGGAAGGTACTTGTAATTGACTCAATAGGTTCCCACTCCTCCCAATTTGAAATATACAAGCCTATAAGAATGAAATGTTCATTAGTAGTAAAAAATTTGTTTAATATAAAAAATGGCATTGCACTAAAATAAACAATTTATAAAGCATTCTCACTTCAGTATAAAAATATTTCTTACTCACAATTAGAGCCAAATCGAAAGAAGTCTTATTTTTCTGCAATTGATTCTTTCAACATCTCTTTCTTGTCATAAACATGTGCACTTTTAACCTTTGATACCTTTTTACCACCTGGACTTGTTTTGAACTCTTTGATCATTCCTTTCCAATGATATTTGACGTCAAAAAAATGTTTTTTTTAACCTTATGTTTTCCAATCTGTAAAGGCCTCATCGTAACCATGGAGCTGATAGATAAGGTCATTGGAATCCAATTACCCTCATCATCTTTTGTGTTGTAAATCACAACGGATTTCAACTCACTTGAAGGTCTTCTAAGTGTCATTTATTCCTAAAAAATTGAATTAAGAAAACACAATTAAATAAATAAAACAAAAAAATCTTAAAATAAGAAATAGAAGTTGAAGTTATATATATATATGCTAAAAATATGCAATTAATCGTCACCATTGAAAAATAAGATTTATATATAATATATTGAATAACAAAAATTGAAATTGAAATTGAGATCATTTGAAATCACAAGCATGATCGGGACAATTGGAATGACGAGATCTATTTTTTTGTATTGAAAAATGCAAGTTACAAAATGAAGAAGCTGCAAATAAAAACAGTCCAAAAGATTGTTGCTGAGAGCAGCAAAGATTGTTGGGTATATTTGAATCAATTGCCATTTATTCTTTTTCCATGTCTGAAACTATGTGAAATATTAAACTGATCATTTGTTCAATAAGTGAAATTCAGATCATACAAACTTGTTACTCTAGATTAACTATGAGTTTGTGCAAATATTTAAAGTACCTGAACCAAATACAAGACTAAATAAGCCTCTGAAAATTCAGTCAAGCCTTCTAACATAAATTAACACCAGTTGCACTGCTTCTGCTTGAGATAACACAAAATCTTAAAAAACCAAAAATAGAATTGAATATAGTTTCATATTTTAATCTATAAGTAATAAGGAATGTTTAGAAATATGTCCTAAAGTTTAGTATGTTGACAAAATAAATGAGCAAACCTAACAAATGTCTATATTTCTGGAAGAGAAAATGAAAATTACAATAAAAAAAAGAAAACGTAACAAACTGTGGGCTAAGGCAAAGTTTACAACAACTGTTTCTTTAATTTGATACTCTAATATGGTGATGTGTATGTGGTGTGTATGTTTTTTCATTAAGTCAATATCATTTTGTAAACCACAAGTTTCTATTGCAGAATTAAAGGTTACAACAATTTTCCATCTGCCATTTTCCTTGTCATTTTGTGTGGATCAAAACTGTGATTCATTAATTTGCTTTCAATCTTTTGTGACTGAATTTTTTGTTTGGATATCTATAATTTGAGCAAGTTAAGTGCATATGTAAATAAACTAATTGTTTGTGGTGTAAGGGTTTAATTTGAATCAATTGAATCGGATCTTCTTAAGAAACTCTAGGATCATTACAAAACACAAACATAACAACACAAAATTTTATATATATATTAAAGAGAGAAAGAATTGTTATAGAAGCTTAAAATTAGAACCACAAGTCTAGACATAATAACATTACTTGTATCTAAATGTATGATGTAAATCTGAATAATTTGCTTCAAATAAAAATTTAAGTTGGAATACCAAATGTTTTGAATTAAGATTGAAGCATAATAATGGCAGGAAACATACTCTAGTATGAATTCCAGTGAATCCTTAATTTGTTTCTATTTATGTAGGAAATATACTTCCAGTGCAAGAGAAGGCATGAACAAGGCCGCTCTCTTGTATTTTTGGACACACCCAAAACAATTACTATTTCTACAAAGTTGTAGTTATTTTCTTGCATTGATAGTTGTGGGCTAACAAAGATAATAATAGAGTTTTAAGTCAGGACATTCAATTGTGGGACTGGACAGAGGGATAGTTGTTGAAACATGAAGAAGGGAGTGTTTGGCAGTGGTTTAGCAACAAAAAAGCACCCACCTAGAACTAAGACACGGGAGTTCAAACTGTGTATTAATAGAAACAAAAAAAATGAACAACATGAGTATCCACATTGATTAAACTAAGACCTATTATATGGAAATACGGGTTATGAAAAATAAACCCAACATTAGGGTAGGCACCAGTGACATCAAAGCAACAAAACAATATCAAAAATGGTTGAAAAAGGGTAATATGTCCCCTCAAACATGAAAGAACAACAAATGGCTTGACCATATGGGTTGAACATAGCAAAAGAAAAAATACACGATATTTATCCATAGAGATTAAAGCCATGACCTCCTATTGCATAAAATGATAGAACACAAAATAGTTGTCCACATAAATTGAACTTGTGATCTCATAAAATACAAAATATGTGTCTATGGGGGATTAAACATGTGACCCCCATTGCAGAAACAAGAATTTTTTTATGGAGATTCTACAAGCAAACAGAATTATAAAACCCTACCAATGTTGAAACAGAAAAATGCTTACCTTTTTTGGAGAATGACTTGAGATTTTGCACAAATTGCCTCTTGTTGTCAACGACGGCCGTAGGTTATTAAATGAAAATACTTGTTATAAAAAATAGAAGATAACCCAACTACTATTTGTATGCCAAGGGAAATAGGAATATTTCTTTTATCAAACTCTACTTTCTCGGCGTCAGAAAATCTGGCGTGAGACAACTTCTCGACTGGAAGCTCGCTAAATATAGCCTATCGGCTAATAATGCAACCCCAAGAAGGGAAAACAAAGAAATTAGTGAAAATCCTTCCCTTGTAACAACAAATATTCTACACAGCTAGCAAAGTAAGTGTCCTGACAACATATAACCCTAAAACCACCATAAATATTCATCAAACAAGCTCTGAATCATTTGATAAAAAAATAAAATGAACCAAATTTCATGCCTGAAATCGCTGGAGCTTTCAGGAACAACCCACAACTCAAATCCAGTATATACAGTTGGACCATTAAATTGAAGGAGTTATGGAAAATCCCTTGCTTGTCACTATAAAAGAGTTGCCCAAATTCGGTCCATGTCCACTGCACAATTTATAAACTCTTCAGTGGATATTGACCCACAATCTAATTTGATATAAAACCCACAATAATTTATTTCCCTGAGCAATTGCACAGCATCATACACCACCTTGCAATTTAATCAAAATGTAGGTAGATTAAGACTGAGCTCTACATCATCCAACCTTGCAACACATGTTTGATCTCTACAAAATACAAAAAATACAAGGAAATATAAGAGTTGATTTTGGCAGAGCAGCTGCAACAAGCGTGGGTGGATGAATTTTTTAATTTTTTCAGCACTTCATAAATTATTTTTATGATTTTTTCATATTTTTTTAAATGTTTTTTATATTTTTTTCATAAAGAAAAAAATTATCTTTTGAAAATATAAAAATTTCTATAATAGGATTTAATAAAACTTAAGAATATAAATCTAAAAAACAAAAAGAATATTTTATATTTAGAAAGATGGATGAGATAGAATAGGATATGTAGAGTTAAATTAACCATCATGAGTTAATTCATAAGATTTTAGAAAGTTTTATTTTATAAAATAAATATTTTTATTTTTATTTTGGATGATGTCACCGTATAGGTTGATGTCATCTTTTAGTTGATTTTTGATAACTTAAAAAGCTAATGATGTCATCCTTAGGAGGCCCATTTTTTATGAAAATTTCCTCTAATGGGTGTCCCCTTGCAAATAATGCAAATATATGAGCCATCCAAGAGAATGTCAGCAGAAAAGCAATGCAACATCCTTATTTTGATGATCTTGACAAATCTCAATCATGATTTTAAGCCATTAGAAAAGTGTGTACAAATCTTGGTGAGGGAATTTCAAGTTATTCATTTGAATTTAACCTTATCATGAGCAACTATGATGTAGACATTATAAGAGCATCTCAAATTTCAACTTACTCTATTCAGGAGAGGTGTTGTGTGCAATAGGTATGTTGGAATTCCCAGTGAAGATGTATGACCAAGAGTGACTAAGTTGTGAGACTTGCATGCCTATCTGTAAGTGCCTTCCATCTATTTTCATTTCATTTCCATTTTGGATGCTCTTTCTTTTTTTCTTTTACTTTGTGTATCTGTAAGTAAACTACTAAAAATTCATTGGTCTCTCGTTGCAAAAAATGTTGATTTATGAGCCATCAAAGAAAATCTCAACCAAAAAAGAAATGCAACATCCTTATTTTGATGATCTTGACAAATCTCAATTCTGATTTCAAGCCATTATAAAAGAGCGTGTGAAGCTTAGCGAGGGAATCTCAAGTTACTCAATTGAAGTTAACCTCATAATGAGCACCTATGATGTAGACATTTAAAGAGAATCTTGAATGTATGAGTGACATTGTAAAAGATCTATGAGAACAAAGTACCTAAGGAATTGTAATGAGATTTACTCAAATACTGTAATTTTGGAGTTCATGTTTGGTGCAGTAGCACCTTGTTCTCTAAATGCCTTCAATAGGCAAATTTGCAAAATTTGAATTTTGAAATGTAAACAATGTGAAAAAGGTCATGTGAAGGTCATATGTAATGTATTCAAAGTCTCAAAGATTTCATTAGGTGATTAGATAAGTGATATAAAGCATGTAAGGTTGAGCAAAACAAAGATCTTTTGTATTCTTGAATATTTACAATCAATAAAGTCCCTATTTTAGTGATTTTATGAGTTTTTCTAGTTGTGCATTAACTTGTACAGCTTGTACAATAGTTTAAGGCCTTGAATCTTGTTTTTTAAGGTATAATAGTGAATTATCTTTCATTTGAATCTATTTAGGAGGGTATCCATTGAGTTTATCATTAGTTTGAATTGATTTTTCTCAACTCGGTCTATAAACCCTCAAGATTGGGTTTTGAGAGTCTAGATAACCAATAATGACTACTCCACCGAATTTGATAGTTTAGATCAGTGGATTAAGTTAGTCTTAGGATTTTTTAGGTCTATGTGTGTTTATTTGTGCAGGGGATTTCAAGAAACAAAGGTGGAGTTGCTGCTATAGGGTTTTATGATGAATTTCCAAATGAAAAGTGTGGCTCCAAGTGGTGTTTTGAGGAAAACTTCTCAAATGACTTCACAAACAAATGACTGATCTAGATAGCTATTATTGAGTTACAACACATACTTCAAAATAAATAGTGACTGTCTTTGAACATGTGCATCAAAAATGACCTTCTTCATTGTCCTCATTAGGCTAACTAGGCCTAATTTACAAAGGAACATACCTTTAAACATTTAACAACCCCTTGAACTTGTTGGAAAAGAAATTATCATGTATCTAAACCCTTAGATCCATAATTTGTCTCAGGAGAAACTCACTCCACCATGCCAAACCACAAAACCCTTATTTCATGCTAGTATGAGGAGGGTTTATTGAAAGGAATGGTTCCACACCTTACCAGAACATGCCACTACCTCAAACCTTCTTAAAATCACCTAAAAAAACTCAAAATATAATCACCCAACCTCTACATTCAATATTTTATCAAACCCTAGGGCAAAACCTTATTTTTCATACCCTTCTCCCATCAAAATCTATAGGGGCAGAAACACAAACCCCATTAAACTTATTCCATTTCACTTAGAAACTTCTCATCTGATCCAATAGGATTGCATTGGGCCCCCTTACAAAACCCTCTCTCGGTTTTAGCTATCTCAGAGTGGTTTTCCCGTGACGGTGGATTTTCACTTGATGGAAAAAGTGTCAAATGCAAGCAGTGCAAAGTAGCAAAGTGGTGCAACTTTCGTTCTGCAACTGGTGTGACCAAGTAGATTATTCCAATGCATCTGAATAGGTATATTTACGCTAGGCATGGTCCTCTTTCGCACCCAAACACGCAGAATCACTCTAAGGTACGTTCAACCGGATAGATCCCTTAAGAGTCCAAAGTGCTAAATGGCTGCAAACTTCAACATGATATTACTCGGATATCTTGAATCTTAGAAACTTCTTGTCTTATCCTACAAGATCACGTTGGGCCCCTCTACAAAAACCTCTCTCAGTTTTAGCTATCTCAAAGTGGTTTTCCCGTGGCGACGGATTTTCACTTGATGGAAAAAGCATCAAAAGCAAGCAATGCAAAATTGCAAAGTGGTACAAATTTTGTTTTGCAACTCATGTGACTAAGCAGATTGTTCCAACGCATCCGAATAGGTATGTTTACGCTAGGCATGGTCCTCTTTCGCACCCAAACACGCAGAATCGCTATGAGGTACTTTCAACTAGATCGATCCCTTAAGGGTCCAAAGTGCAAAATGGCTGCAAACTTTAGCATGCTATTACTCAGATACCGTGATGTTTAAAAAATTCTCATCTAATCCTACAAGATCGTGTTGGGACCCTCTACAAAAGCCTCTCTCGATTTTGGCTATCTCGGAGTGGTTTTCCCGTGGTGGCGAATTTTCACTTGATGGAAAAAGCGTCAAATACAAGCAGTGCAAAGTTGCAAAGTGGTGCAACTTTTATTCTGCAACTTGTGTGATCAAGCGGACTGTTCCAAGAACCATCGAGGATTTTATAGTAGATGAAACACTGATCTGCATTACCCTCATCACATTCAGAGGTGTTTTATCTTGCAACATCTGAAAATAAAACAACAAATTATTCAACGTAATCAACGATGTGCATATAAACTACACAAATCTATTAAGTACAATTCATTAGTTAAAATATTTATTCTATTACCTCTGTGTAGGTTTGAGTAAATGCATTGGCACTGAGAGGTGTTCCCTCGAAACCTCCAATATTAGCCTGTTCAACATCCAAAATCACATATTAAAATACCATTCGTAAAACAATGTTATTATCATGTAATAAATTTATAATTTTTTACTGGTTACATACCCCAAAAATAGGTGTACTGCAGAAATAAGTAGCTGGGGGGCCGGAGCATCCAGTCTCAACACTGTGACCTTGCAATTTTATTAAAATCATAAAACATTTTTAGTTAATCTTGCATTTCAAAATCAAAATTTAATAAATTAAATTCAATGAACATGCTAACTTTTACCTGACTATCAATTCCATACACCTCATGCAAAATGTCAGTTGCCCTCTCCATCTCCATAGCTACAGACGGATCCTGCATAGTAGCCTCCTAAGTGTCGGTGGGTTCATATGAACAAGTCGCCCCGCAAGATTGACACACATGGGTTCGAAGGCCACCACTCGAAGACTCCCCTGGATGACATTGTAGAATAGGGCTAGTATGATGGATGGCGCTTTGGTTCAAAGTGTTGATCGCCTACAATGTCTCTATATCGGCACTCTCCTTCGCGACAGAAAGCATAACAATGTACTCACGAGGCAACCTAGCAAGAGATCATCTCCCTTGCCATGTAGGATCCAGTTGTGCACTAGGTCTATCTTGAGTTGACCCCCCACCTCTCCCCTGGAAATCCCTCATATCAAAATAATTTGTGATTTTGTTCAATATGAACTCACTGTATAGTTTCCTAAGGAAATATTGCAGGACTTTGCAATTGTTGCATGGTGGGTAATCAAAGACCATGTACCACCTATCATAAAAATGGTTCCTAATCTATTGGTCGTGGTACCAATGAATAAGAAACCTCTTAGCATTCAGGGTAAGATTTTGATTTGTGCGTGGGTCAGTCAATAATGAGCACAAATCACCTTTTGTAATTTTTAAATCCTTTACATCTTTATATGATAGTTTATTCGCATAATAATCCCTAGCTGCTTGCCTCCTATCTTGCCATACAGTTATTTGTTTGCTAAGTGAATCTACATTTGTTAACATATCTTTCAATGAACTTGGTAGGGTCATTCTTTCTGCGGTTGAACCATTTGGATCACTCAACCTACTGATTAAATCCTCAATTTTCTTTTTGTTGTTCTCAATTTCACTCATTAAATTTTGTTGAGTGTTAGGAGGGGGTTGAGTAATTGGTGGAGGTTGTTGTTGTTGTGGTTGATTTTGTTCTTGAGGATTTGGTTGCTCTTCTTGTTGAGGATTTTGAGGGTTTGCAGGTTGATTGCATCTCCTAAAAATTCAAACAAATATATATCAAATACAACCTAAAACTAACAAATTCAAAACAAATTGCAAACAACCTTTTTCTCTCACACCTCCTCATCGTCATGGCGCCATCGTTGCGAAGAAAAAGAAATCGTTGGTGAAGATTTTTGCATAATGCCTCCTAGAACGCGAGTGCGAAAAATGGCGGTTTTGGCCACAGGCACAAGAAAAAACACAGTCGAAATGAAAATGACTGACTTTAACTTTTTTTTATGGTTTTAACATGTCATAACGCGAGCGTGTTATGAATTTTCAAAACTTTCTTTTGAAAGTGGCCACAAATTGACTACCCATTTCCATGCACCCACCCACCATGAACTACAAAAATAGTTAAACGAAGAGAAAAAATCAATAATGAAAGTCATTGTGATGGTTTAGAGGTTTGAACAAAAAACCATTGTATTTTTTCCTCATAGGTGAAGCCAAAAAATTCAATCCTTTTTATAAAAAAATATGATTAATAAAACATTAGTGTGATTATAGAATAAAAACTATGTAATGATTCATTCAAAATCAAAATTTTCATTGTTGCATCACTACAAAAGTTGCATAGAATGCAAGAAATTCTATAATAAATTAATTTTCTAACTACTATGGAAATATTCAAGAGTGCTTCCTTTGGATTCAAACAAAGTGGATAGTCTAAGAAAAAAGTATGAGTAACTCTAACTTTTTCTTATTGATGATACATCTTCAATGATTGACTCTCAAATGTTGTACAACATATATAGCAGGCTTCATCAAATCAAGGACACTCATAACAATTCATTCAAAAATTTGGATATAGATTTTTGTGGTGATTCGTACCAAGCTCAACCTATTCTTGATACAGGGATATTTGAACAAACTATTACATAGTGAAACAATTCCATACATATTTTGTATAGATAATATAAAGTGTTTGAAATTATAGACAACCATGACATAAATTGAGGAACATTTTATTTTCATTCTAAATCATGTCATAACTTGTTAAAAACCAAGAAAGATATTTTCTACTTGAGTATAAATTTCCATGGACTTGCACCTAATGATTCAAATTTTCCATTCTTATTTCACATGAATTTAGATGTTGAATTGTGCAATAAAAATATTCTTCCCCTTTTGTTGGGGGAGAGCTTCATATTAACAACAATTAACAAGCTTGTAATTTATGCCTATTGATGAAGGGGTCACTAGGTAGATGGATCAATATTACTAGTTATTTTCACACTAAAATAAAATCTTTTTGTTGAGCTAATTGATAATAATTTTGATATACAATATAGTTTGGTCAATGGTGTAGATGATATATTCAAGGATTTTAATTTTGACCAAGGAGGTGTTGTTTGGATTCAATTCAATGATATTAAAATTATAAAATATTGTCATAAAAAAATGCAAGTTATATAGACCAAACATCTATCCGCAATAGAAACCTTTAACAATAGTGGCTAGAAAGTAAAATCAAGGAAGAAATAATCATGTGGTGGAAATTCCCTTTGCAAATAACATGTACGTAAATTACAAGGCCTTATAATGGATAAGCTCACTTTTGTTCTTGACAAATTTTATCAACACAGGCTTGTTTACACAATCCTACCTCATTTTAAAAGTATTGGATCCTATACTTGTTACATATATTTTGACAATAAAAATTAAAAGTGTCACCACATTTATATTTTGAGATGATAAAATTGTATACTTTGGAACAATATTGTCTTGCCTCATTGTCTTGTACTCATTTTAATGTATGTTCTTTAAACACATCCACTTTCTACTACATGAAGATACTTAATGATCACAATCTAATGAGAGTAGATGTACTATGTTTGCAAGAAACCAAAACAAATGTACTTGATAAAATAATACTATTAGGTGCAACTTTCCATTTCTATTTTGCACTAAACATTCATAGACTTTTTACATGCTTAAGAAAAACCCCAACTTGATAAAATTAAAACATTTGCAACATAATATTTAATAGTTCTCACTATTGACCTTTTGTACTTTATCAATGAAGATACACAACTAATTTTTTTCATTCGGTTGATCATCTTGAGGAATCTTCTTCCAAGATTGGTTGACTTGTTTCTCGAACTCCCTTATGGGTTCAATTTCCACACAAATTTGGGAAAATTTAGATAATAGTGTGTATATATCACTTATGGGTTCAAATATTGTTATATAATTCTCTTTCAACTTTGGCCCAATTCGTAATACATCCATATTTCAAAGTCTAAAACCATTCCACAACATGTCCAATAAGTCTTTCTACAAACAATCGCACAAACACAAATTCTTAACAAACTCCCAAAATTCCACAAGTGATAGTGAATGGTTGGATATGACCATCAAGATGTTATGAATTTTCACTAGTGAACTTGGGAAAAAATTCCTTGACCCTACCACATAAGGCTATGTATTGATACAATGTTGACGATCCAAAGTGAGTCCCCCATAGATGAGACAAAATTAATGTCATGATGCAAATCAAAAAATAGTTGCAGTAGGTCTATCACTTCTACAAAGTTTCCAACCTCCATTCAAGGGAAGGAGCCTTTTAATTTTTGGATGATAAGGATACACTAGAATTTTTGTATCCTTAGTAGAGTTGCCAAAAATCAATTGGTTAATAGATTTTTCATTATAGTTTTTCCTTAAGAAATGACCTTGAATCATCCAATGAACAACTACAAATAAAACAATTGTTGGAGTGACCATTGTTGGATTAGTGATCTTCCTCTGAATTTTAGAGGTACAACTCCCTATCATAAAATTTTGGTACAAATAATTTAAGAAACAATCGTAAATCCAACATCAAAAATAATTCACAACAAAAATAAAACACATCTGGTTCACAAACCAACAACATCATTCTTCATTTTATTTCTCTAACTGCAGAGCTCACAGACTCTTTGAAAACCCAATTGTCTTCCTCCATAATTTCCTCAATCCCCTTATAGCCAAAAAAACTAAACTCATTTAAAGGCATTCAAGCTTGTATATAGGGTAAGTGCACAAAGATGAGGGGCCAAAAAGGGGTCTTAAGTGGCCACCCTTTTTTTTGAAATCAAGAAATACTGACCTTGGATGAGAAATTGAGGATAGTTACACTCAAAATTTTAAGATGCAATAAAAACAAGGGTCATAGTGCTCTGAGTCTATTTTGTAAAATATATATATATATATATTTTTAAATGGTAGAGATTAAGGAGTTCAAAAAAGGGAGTCACATAAATTGGTGTTGTTTTGGTCAAAAAAAATATAACATAGCATTTTTTGTGGCTCCCTCAAAAGGTTAACATTTTTTTAGTATTTTTAAAATTGCTTCAGTGAGAAATTATCTAACAGCATGTAGTTTATGCCTTATTTTCCTAATTTTTTTTTAATGAATATATAATTTTTTACTAATTTTGAAAGTGGACACATCCTGAGAATTTTTTTGGTTGTGTTACCCCTATAATTTTTGAAAACTAATTGAAAACTATTTTTTTAATATGTGTAGAATGGATTCTAGTTTATAAAACTTTAATTTATTTGAAATTTCAATGAAGGGTTAAAAATAAAGTAAGAAGTACCAAACATTGGTTTTTCACAAAAAAACATACACACAAACAAAAGAAATTAAAGATGAAAGCCTTAACATAGTCAAAATGTGAAAAAAATTACATTGTTAAATAGCTAAGAGAAAGCTTAACATTACCCAAGTTTTTTTACTTGACCTTGAAACACGTGCAAACCTTATGGTTAACACAAATGAGATTATGTAAAATTTTGTAGAATATGCAGAAACACATTTTCTGGCATCTGAAAGGAACTCCAAGCCTTTGGGTTGGAAATCCAAGCCAAAGGCTTGGGGATTCCCAAAGAAGGGCATAATGAGCATGTTATAACGTTCTCACGTTATGTCTTTCTTTATGTTTTTTCTTATTTTTGCTTTGTCTTGCTTTATGTTTTGGATTCCCAAAGCAAAGCATGATGCAAGCACATTATAACACGCTCGTGTTGTGTCTCACTTGAAACTGTTTTTATGCAAGTTTGTTAAATTTATGTTTGTATATACATTTGGATGTGTGTATGTTTGTATATATCCTTGCATGTATGTATGTTTGTGTGTGTGAATGTATATGTATGAATGTATGCTTGTATGTATGTATGTATGTATGTATGTATGTATGTATTTAAGGGTTTTGAGATTAGGGTATATAAGGGTGAGGCTATAGGGTATATGAATGAGGGTTGAGGTTATATGGTTTAGGGTTTACGGTATAAGGATGAGGGTTGAGGGATTAGGGATTAAGTAATAGGTTGGGTATAGGGTATAGGGTTGAGGTTTACAGTTGAGGGATAATATCGAGCTCGTTGAGTGTATAAGATTAAGTGTGTAAGGTATAGGGATTAGGGTTTAGGATATTGAGTTTAGTTTTTATGGTATGGATTGAGGGTATAAGGCATAGGGCAGAGGGTTGAGAGTGTATGGTTTAAGGTTTAAGTATATGGCTGGGGGACAATATTCAGGGTTTAGGGTATAAGGGTGAGGTTATAGGGTTGAGGGTTGAGGTTGTAGAGTTTAGGGTTTAAGGTATAGGGTTGAGAGTTGAGGGATTAGGGCTTAAGTATAGGGTTAATGGTTTACAATTGAGGGATAATGTTCAAGGTTGAGTGTCTAAAGTATAGAGTTTAGGGTTTAAGTTTGAGGGTATAAGGCAAAGGGATGAGGGTTGATGAATTAGAGCATAAGTAGAGGGTTGAGGGTATAGGTTATAGGGTAGAGGGTTGAGGGATAATGTTTAGAGTTGAGTGTCTAAGGTTAAGTGTATAGGGTATAGGTCCATTAGGGTTTAAGATATTGGGTTGAAAGATTAGGGATTAAGTATAGGATTGAGGTTGTAGGTTTTAGGGTTTATGGTTTAAGGGTTGAGGGTTTAGGGTTTAGGGTTTAAGGGTTGAGGTTTTAGGGTTTCAGGGTTGAGGGTTGCATGATTAGGGTTGAGGGTTTAAGGGTTGATGGTTTAGAGTTGAGGGTTTAAGGGATAAGGGTTTAAGGGTTGAGGATTGAGAGTTTAAGGGTTGAAGTTTGAGGGTTTAGGGTCTAAGGGATTAGGGTTGAGGGTTGAGGGAGTAGGGTTTAAGGGTTGAGGGATTAGGGTTTAAGGTATAGGGTTGAGAGTTGAGGGTTTAGGGATAAGATTTGTGGTTTAAGGTTTAACAGTTGAGGGTTGAGGGATTAGAGATAAGGTTTAGGATTGAGGGTTAATGGATTAGAGTTTAGGATTTGAGGGTTTGATGGTTTAAGGGTTTAGGGTTTAGGGTTTAAGGGTTAAGCGTTTAGGGTTTAAGGGTTCAAAGTTTAAGATATTAGGATTTAAGGGTTGAGGGTTTAATGGATTAGGGTTTAAGGGTTGATATTTAAAGTGTCAAGGGTTAAGATATTAGGGTTTAAGGTATAGGGTTGGGGGATTATGGTTGAGGGTTTAATATATAGGGTAGAAGGTTTAAGGTTTAGGGTTTAGGGTTCAGGGTTCAGGGTTCAGGGATTAGGGTCGATGGTTTAGGATATAGGATTGAGGGCATAGGGTAGAGGGTTGAGGGTTTAAGGGTTGAGAGTTGAGGGATTAGGGTTTAAGGGTTGAGGGTTGAGGGATTAGGGTTTAAGGGTTGAGGGTTGAGGGATTAGGGTCAACGGTTGATTGTTTAGGGTTTAAGGTATAAGGTTGAGGGATTAGGGTTGAGGTTCTAATATATAGGGTAGAGGGTTTACAATTAAGGATTCAAGGTTGAGGGATTAAGTATTTAAGGTATAGGGTCGAGGGATTAGGGTTGAGGGTTTAGAGTATAGGTTTAAGGAATAGGGTATAGTGTTATGGTATATGTTATAGGGTATAGTGTATAGGGTTGAGGGATTGAGGGTATAAGGCATAGGGTTGAGGGTATATGGTATAGGGTTGAGGGTTTAAGGGTTGAGGTTTGAGGGATTAGGGTTGAGGGTTAAGGGTTTAAGGTATAGGGTTGAGGGATTAGGTTTGAGGGTCTAATGTATAAGGTAGAAGGTTTATAGTTGAGGGTTCGACATTGGGGGATTAAGGGTTGAGGGTTGAGGGATTAAGGGTTTAAGGTATAGGGTAAAGGGATTAGGGTTGAGGTTTTAATGTGTAGGGTTGAGGATTGAGGGATTAGGGTTGAAGGTATACAGTTGGTGGATTAGGGTTGAGGGTATAATTTATAGGATAGAGGGTTTACAATTGAGGGTCTATGGTTGAGGGATTAAGGGTTTAAGGTATAGGGTTGATGAATTAGGGTTGAGGGTTTAATGTATAGGGTAGAGGTTTGAGGGTTTAGGGATTAGGATTTAAGGGTTTAAGGTTTTAAGGGTTGAGGGTATAAGGTTGATGGATTAGGGTTGAGGGTTGAGGGTTGAGGGTTGAGGGTTGAGGGTTAAGGGATTAGGGTTTAAGGGTTGAATGTTGAGGGATTAGGGTTGAGGGTTGAGGGTCTAGAGTTGAGGGATCAGGGTTGAGGTTCTAATATATAGGGTAGAGGGTTTAAAGTTGATTGTTCACGGTTGAGGGATTAAGTGTTTAAGGGTTGAGGGTTGATGGATTAAGGGTTTGCGGTACAGGGTCAAGGGATTAGGGTTGGGGGTTTAATGTATAAGGTAGAGAGTTTAGGGTTCAGGGTTGACAGTTGAGGGTATAAGGTTGAGGGTATACATTTTATGGATTATGGTTTTGGGTTTGATGTATAGGGTTGAGGGTCTAATGTATAGGGTAGAGGGTTGAGGGTTTAGGGTTTAAGGTTTTAGGGTTTAGGGTTTAAGGGTTGAGGGTTTAGTGTTTAAGGGTTGAGGGTTGAAGGATTAGGGTTTAAGATTTGAGGGTTAAGGGTTTAACGATTTAGGGTTTAAGGGTTAAGGGTTTATGGTTTAAGGGTTGAGGGCTTAAGGAATTAGGGTTTAAGGGTTTAAGGTATAGGGTTGATAGATTAGGGTTGAGGATCTAATGTATAAGGTAGAGGGTTTATAATTGAGGGTTTAGGGTTGAGTTATTAAGGGTTTAAGCATTAGGGGTTGAGGCATTAAGGGTTTAAGGTATTAGGTTGATGGATTGGGGTTTAGGGTTTAATGTATAGGGTAGAGGGTTGAGGGTTCAAGGTTGAGGGATTAGGGTTAAGGGTTGAGGGTATAGAGTTCACATATTAGGGTTGAGGGTTCAATGTATAGGGTTGAGGGTTGAGGGTTTAAGGGTTTAAGGGTTGATGGATTAGGGTTTAAGGGTTGAGGTTTGAGGGATTAGGGTCAAGGGTTAAGGGTTTAAGGTTTAAGGTATATGGTTGAGGTATTAAGGTTGAGGGTCTAATATATAGGGTAGAGGGTTTATAGTTGAGGGTTGAGGGGTCAAGGATTAAGGGTTTAAGGGTTTAAGGGTTGAGATTTGGGGGATTACGGGTTTAAGGTATGGGGTCAAGGGATTAGGGTTGAGGGTTTAATGTATAGGGTAGATGGTAGAGGGTAGAGGGAAGAGGGTAGAGGGTAGAGGGTAGAGGGTAGAGGGTTGAGGGTTTAGTGTATAGAGTTGAGGTATTAGGGTTGAGAGTTTATTGTATAGGATTGAGGGTCTAATGTATAGGGTAGTGTGTTTACAGTTCATGGTTGAGGGTTGATGGATGAGGGGTTAAGGCTTTGAAGGTTGAGAGCCTAAGGTCTTAGGGTTTAAGGGTTGAGGGTTGAGGGATTAGGGACAAGGGTTGAGGGTTTAGGGTTTAAGGTACAGTGTTGAGCGAATAGGGTTGAGGATCTAATGTATAGGGTAGAGGGTTTATATTTGAGGGTTCAAGGTTGAGAGATTAAGGGTTTAAGGGTTGACAGTTTAAGGCTTGAGGGTTGAGGGATTAAGGGTTTAAGGTATAGGGTTGAGGGATTAAGGTTGAGGGTTTAAGGTATAGGGTTGAGGGATTAAGGTTGAGGGTTTAATGTATCGGGTAGGGGGTTGAGGGTTGAGGGCTCAAGGCTGAGGGATTAGCGTTATGGTATTAGGGTTGAGGGTTTAATATATAGGGTTGAGGGTCTAATGCATAAGGTAGATGGTTTATAGTTTAGGGTTCAAGGTTGAGGGATTAATGGTTGAGGGTTGAGGGTTAAGGAATTGAGGGTTTAAGGTATAGGGTCGAGGGATTAGGGTTGAGGTTTTAATGTATAGGGTATAGGGTTCAACGTTCAAGGTTTAAGGGTTGAATATTGAGGGATTAGGGTCGAGGATTTAGGGTTGAGGGTTTAGGGTTTAAGGGGTTAGGGTTGAAGGATTGGGGTTGAGAGTCTAATGTCTAGGGTAGAGGGTTTATAATTGAGGGTTGAGGATTGAGGGATTAAGTTTTTAAGGGTTGAGGGTTTAAGGGTTAAGGGTTTAGGGTTTAAGGGTTGAGGGTTTAAGGGATTATGGTTTAATGGTTGAGGGTTTAAGGATTAAGGGTTTATAGATTAGGGTTTAAGGTATAGGGTTGAGGAATTAGGGTTGAGGGTTTAATGTATAGGGTAGAGGTTTGTGTTGGATGAATTTTTTCATTGATGTCAGAGGTTATCTATTTCTTGTTGATTTTGTGATGCTATTGGAGTTTATTCATGTCAAAGGTTATTCATGGCAACAACAAAGTAAAGGAAACAACATTTGGTACTTGTCCATGACTCATTCCATAGTGTTTATTGTACTAGTTTGTCATTTTTGGTGTATATAGATCATTTGGTGTTTGTTGATCATCTCATGATGTTTGATGCAAGTTGTTGATGTAAAATGCAAAGTGCAGATAGTTGCTCATTCATAATGTTTCTTCATGTCAAGGTCTATCATCCTAATCATAGAGTTGTTTTAGGAGTTAGTAGTATTGTTCATTGGTTCATTTTATGATTCATCTCATGGTTGACGCTTTAACATGGTACAAAGGTGCATAGGCATGGTGCAAGGTTGAGAGTGGATTATATTGTAATTGGTGTTCATGGTTTATGTATCACAACTTGAATTGCTTCAGGACAACCGAATATTTTGTTGACTTTGAGTTGCTATAGGAGTTGCTACATCTCATCATGTTGAGGATTTGATGTTGAAGAACCTTACATGTAAAATATGGTAGAGGAGTTGCAGTGGTATTTGTATTGGTGTTGATGCTTGTTCATTTATCTCATCATGGTATTGATGCAAAGGTACTTGGATAAAGTTTATCATATATGCAAGAATTTGCTAGAAATAATAGTGTTCAAGGTCCTCGTGTGAATTGTCATTGTTCCTCATTAATGTTTGATGCAACAACATGGAAAGATACTTGGGATTTGTCATTGTTCCTTCATTTCATTGTGTTTCACAGTGGGAATGCAAAGAGGTTGACTTTATGAACAACATGTCAAGAGTTTCTTCTTTTCAAAGTGGTGCCATTGTTGATCATTCAAAGGTTTAGAATTTTGATTATTGAAGGTTACATAAAAACCCTAAGATCTAGGGTTTATCCCTTGTGAAGGTTTTTCAAAGGAAATAATTTTTTTGTTTTAATTTAAAGTTGACTTTCTATTAAAGGGGCCTTTTTCATTGTTTAACTGGCCCCTTAACTGATCTAGGAGGTTAACAACTTTTAATGCAACGCCCAAGTCAAGATCAATGGTCTCTATTTGATTTGTGCATTGGTGGCGTCTAATATCTAGGGCTCTATTTTAAACTTGAATAATAGTTATTTCTCAAAGCTCAAGCATTGATGGGAATCTAACATTTAGCTATTTTTTGTAGCTATTTGATTAATGGTTAATTTGATGGCTCCAAACTGAAGATATACGTTTCGGATTGAAATGCTTTTTGCATTCCAATGATAATGTGTTGTGAATTGGAGGTTGATATGATTTTTTTTTGTGAGTATGGTTTTGATGTGAGAAGAATGACAGACAGGTATAATAGTATTCATTTCCTGTATTCAAGGGTATGTAGTGTTTTATGATCCGAAGATGATGATTTCCAGTGGAGTAAGTGAGATTTCATAACTGTGTTTTTCATATTGATGAAATAATGCTATGGTAAGTGTGAACAAGGGAGATGAAGTTTTGTTAGAGCAGTGCATTGTCTGGAAATAGAGTAACCCTCTGATTTTTGTCATTTTTTTGAAGTGGTGTTTAGCCAATGAGGCTTGATATTTAGCTAGTGAGGCTTGGTTTGCCAGTGAGGTATACTGGTTTGCTAGGGAGGCATGATGCTTAGCCAGTGAGGCTTGATGTTTAGGCAGTGAGGCTTGTTTTTCCAGTGAGGCTTGTTGTTTTTCCAGTGAGGCATATAATTTGTAACCAGTGAGGTTTTGGCTTGTTGTTCAAGTATTATGTTCTGATTTTCATATCATTGTGAATCCCTCAACATTAAATCTCTATAATGTTTGAAGTGTTTTCAATGGGTCTCTTTGCATAATACAAGTGAGTTAAGTTTTGAAATTATATTTCTCATTAGACCATTGATTTATCCCCCCTCTCAGCGGTCCTATACTCCACTAAGTGGTATCAGAGCCTTAGGTTCCTTGCACAAGTTTAACCAACTTAGGAGATCCTGGTAGTAGAGTACTTATCATGGATAATTAGGAAGAATATTATGTCTCTAGAGCACCTCGGTTTGATGACACCAATTTTACTTTCTAGAGTCTTATGATGGAGTCTTACCTATCTTCTTTGGTATTTGGTGTGTGGAAAACAATAGAGAAAGGTTATACATTACCTTCAACACCTACTTCTACTACTAATAAGAAGAAAGCTTATGAATTCAATGCAAAGGTCGTGGATGCCATATTTTTTGGTTTTCCAAATGAGATCATTGCTAAAGTCATGTATTGTAAGAATAAAAAAGAAGCTTGGGACAAGCTAGTTGGTATGTATCAAAGTGGTGTGTTGATGCAAGAAAAATCCTTTCCAATTGACACTAGATTTGATATACCTGAAAGAGAAGATGATTTTGTAGTTGAGAATGTTGACAAAGAAGGATACCACATTGTGAGTGAATATGAATAGGAGTATGATGAAGATGAAAGTGAAGTTGATCTTGAGAGTGAACTCATTTATGCCTTGGATGAGATCAAGAACCTCATAAAGGAGAACCATAGATTAAAGTTACAACTTCAAGAAGAAAAGGTGTCTAAGACCAAAACACTTTGAGATCTTAAATAAGTAGAAAAACTGATCATAGATTTGAAGGTACAAGTTGTAGAAGTTAAGAAAATAGAAGAAGAAGTTATAAAGCAACCTAAGGAAAAAGAGGTTGATTGTGAAAGATATGAATAATAAATAGTTTCTTTGCGAAAGGAACTAGAAAATGCATCTTTTAAGTTACACAAGAATGTTCAATTTGAAAAGAGCACTGAATGGTCAAATGAGATGTTAAGCAAGCAAAGATGTCATAAGGATACTACTGGTTTAGGCTTTGAAAAAGGGCAGTTCTAAGGTCAAAGAAACTCCAAAAAAGATAATAGATCTAAACTATCATTCCACTACTACTAAGGTTGAAGACAACAAGAAGAAAAAAGAAAGTACCCTTGCACAAGCCAACAACAAGAAGTTCAGAAGATCTTTTCATTCAGAACAACATCAAATGTCCAGGTTTGGAAATTCTTTTCATGGTTATTGTTATTATTGTCATGAATTTGGTCATAGAGAAAGAGAGTGTTGGATGCATGAAAAGAACGTTGGATGGAATAAGAGCTCTTATGAATGGTCAAATAGAAGAAGTAAGGTCCTATGTTATAAATGCAATCATCTAGGTCACACTATAATCTTTTGTGATACACAAGTCAAAAATGATGTTTTTGGATTCTCAGGAAGACATATTTCTTTTACTTCTCATATTGGTGACAAAGTCATATTCTATAGATGCAATAAGTTTGGACATAAAGCATAGTAGTGTAGAAGTAATTTAATGGAATCATTTAATTATCACAAGAAGATAGGCATTATGAAGGTTTGGAGAATAAAACAAGAGAAAGAGAAAGATGAACCTAAGCTTGTGCATACTGCACAAGAGACATCCATAACTGCTTAAAGAACAACATGAGGTTAGGGGGAGATAATTATTGATGTATCATTTAGCCCCATAGACAACAACAAAGAGGTTATATGTCAGTCATAGTGTGTTTATGATATGCGATAGTGCAGAGACAATGCATTTGCATGTGTTTAGTAGTTTGTTGACATCAGGTTTTATCATTAATATCAAAAGCATTGGTGTCACATGATTTCAGTTGGACATGATCTCAGTTGAATTGGTATTGATGATGGAATGATCTCAGGTTCTTAGTTGATTGTTCAATGAATGATCAATTATTGTATATGTCTAATAGCAACATAGTATTGATGTCAAAGATGCTCAAGTGACAAGTGGAAACATGAATGCATTTTTGTCAAATCCTATCTTGTATCAAGGTTCATTCAAGGTTAATAATGAGTATGAGATAGCAATCTTATGACTGACATATCAGAGGTTTCATTCATCAGTCATAATGTCATAGGATGTTCTTGTCATAAAGATCAGTTCATGTCATCTTCATGTCATGATGTTTTGTTCTTAATAGCTAGTGGTATTATATGGTATTCACCCAATATGGAAGTAGTGTGTTATCCTCTTGACAAAGAAAAATTGGAAATTGAGCATAAAATTAGTCAAAGGACTCTTGGTGCATCAAGAACATCATGAATAGAATCAAGATATCATCATGTCAAAGGTTCTTCATTCATTGTGAATACCAAGGATTTGTTATTGACATATCATGCATATAAAGGTCTTGTTACTGTTTTTCCCAAGGTGTTTGAACATGGTTTGTGGTTAAAGATCATCCTTCCAAGGAGGAGTCAATAGCCCACTGTCATCATAGTGTTATCAGTTATTGTTAGCGATAGTCTATGGAGATTGATGTCAAAGATAATGTCCAACAATCACCTTGAGAATATATTGAGTGCTCTTTATTTTTTTGTTATCATTGGAGGTGTGATGAGCGTTTGAAAGATTGAGAAGAATATTTGAAATATCTACCTCCCACTTGTGTATAGTCTTGAGTTGAATGCCTCTAGCAAAGTGATTATCTATCACTCTAATCTACAAAACTTGAGAGAAGGATTGATGTCCATCTTAGTTTTCAAAGATATTTGTTCATTTATTTATCTTGATACATCCAAAGGTTTACTTCACGGTGTAGGTTCATGGTTCATGTTGTTGAATGTTATTGGTGTGGGATAGTTTGTAAAAAGTGACAATGGAAAAGAGTTTGAAAAGTTATCAAATGGACAATCTATGAAGAAGGGACTATGGTATTAAGAAGTATCATGAAGCTAAGCTAGTCACAATGCACAAGACGGCTATTAAAAGTGTGACAAAGAAATGTTACATTGCTTTTCATGTATAATTTAGTCACAATTTGAGGATTTTAGTCAAGGTTCAACACTGATATTTGTTAGTTTGCAAATCTCTATCTAGGGATATGTTGTAGTGTCATGACAATAGTATACATTGTATTTCCTTGAGAGAATCTTGCCTATGTGTAATCTCAATCACAACCATATTGAAAGTGATATGCTTTTAGTTGCTTTATGAGACTCTTGTTGCAGGTATCTACTAATAGTGCTATGACTGTTTCTCAGTGTTATCATAGTGATCTTGATGAGCAAAGGTGTGTGGTTTTGATTTGATAATGCTTCAAAAGGTAGGGTTGCAATGATTAATGAGATTCCAATATCTACTCAGTACTTTGTAATGATTAGTTTGTTGAGTGTTGCTAGTTGCATACTGATCAGTCGTATGATAATGGATAATCTATGGTGCAGTGGATAATGGTTTGATATTGTCTTCCTTTTATGGTTTATAGTGATAGTGACATGTTTAGTTTGTTGTCTTATTGTAATTTTTACAATGCATCACATAATGGTGTCCAAAATTATTCAACACTTGTCAATCTCACAAAGAAAATTGGAGGCCCCAACTAACATATCATTGCAAATAGATTTTTTCTAGTATTCTTGAAATAGTTTGGAGGGTTACACTTTTTTTTATGATTTGTAGCCCAAAGGTGTTTTCAAAATATTCAATAGCATGTGGCGTATGCACATCCTTTGTAATTTTTTTTCTTTCAATTCACCTTTACATATGCAAACCCAAGCAAATAAAATATTTTTTAAATGATAATTTTAATTCCTTTGAAAAAAAATTTGTAATATGAGTTGCAAAGTCATCTTTGTGTAGTAACTCCCACTTTGTCATATTTTGAAAATATTTTTGTCATATCATTTCGTAGAGTAGAACCATAAAATAATGTTGGAAATCTTGTATCCTCTAAACACTTATCTTGAAAAATTCCTAAAGGTTTTAAGTCTTTAGCTAGTGCAATTTCAATAACAATATCTTTCATTTCTTTGACTATTCAAGCTTCGCCAAACCAAATAACAACAATCTAATAAATGGGTTTTGCATCATCTTGTTTAATTTTAGCATGCTCACCTTTCATAATACCTTGATTATCAAGCCGTTGTTGGTGTTTTATTTTGATTATATTTTTGTCAATAATTGTTGATTACTACATTTTTTTTTATATATAATGATGTTTTTACAAGGCTAGCGAGTACAACCACGATGCATGCAAATCTAACATTTCTTTATTCATATGTATTTTTGTACTCTAAGTTACATTTTAATTTGATAGCAATTATTGTAGTTCTTCTATCTACCTACGTAGTGCTTGCCAAATCCTATCAATTTCTACTGAGACACTAATGTAATTTCACCTAAAAAAATCAATTTTAGCTCTCTTATACTCTAGTTATCTAATTTTTACAAATACAATATGCAATGAAACAAGTCTCTTTTCTAGATTTGTCAACGTATGTACAGTTGTCTTTAATGAAATAACACAAATAAGAGCCACTCCATTAGAAACACTTATTCTACATTCCTTGTCAATTGAATCTCTTATAATAACTACTTTTAATAACCATTACGAATTATAAATAAAAATGCATGCATAAGCATGCTATTAATTGTTAAAAAAACCTTTAATGAAATGCTCACAAAGCATACATGGATGAGTGGGTGTGTCATTGATGACTAATAATTACAATTTTATGGATTTATTGCATTGGTCAAATATCTTGGCTCTTGCAATTCCTTATTTTCAAGTTACCTCCTTCATAGGAAATAGTGATTTACAAACCCTAGTGCTTATTAGTTCCTGCGGCAGGCAGGTATACTTATGCTTTCATCTATTTCAATAGTTTGGCAAGCATCAACCAATTGGATGCAAGAATTAAATTTCATTGATCATATTTTCTAAAGTTGATATTTATTTCATATTTTTGTTAATATTACAAAACCATTTTTCTTTCATTCTATTGGTTAATAGTTGTCTACAATCATATTGCAATGATGAAAGCATTTTGAATAATGTTTGATTTTTTTTCTCAATCATATACAAACACTATTCTTCAATAGTATCTTACTATTCCTCAATAGTGTTTTACTATTCCTCAATAGTATACTGACGAATGATGACCATTGAAGTATTTGTCATTCACATGGGACTATCTACATTTTAGATCTTATGGCATCTTTTCTTTGTTGGCATCTTATCTCGGGTGATTTCTCTAGAAAACTCCATGGCAGGAGCGAAAGGTCCTGTTTTCTTCCAATCCATATAGTGCCTTTGCAGCTTTCCATATTGTTTAATGCAGTGTCATAAGAATTGCTAATTCTGATCAAGAGAATGCCAGTCTGAGTACAAGGAAGTCTCAGCGAGGCTGTAACAAGCAGATTTAGCAAGTCTGAGGAGCCTCGAGTGCAGACACAGGAAATCTGGTCAAACTTATGATCCTTGGGAGCCAGTTTCAGCAAATCTGATCAGAGTTGCGGTCCCTGAGTGCATATATGATGAGTCAATATTTAGTAAAAGTTAAAAATATAAAGAACATTCTCAAGTACAAAATTAATTTGATTTTTGCACTTTCACGTATATCTGTTAGTACAGACTAGCACTTGCATTAGCAGAGATGTCCAAACTTTTGACAGGTATACACAGCCATCAGAATTTTTATGTTTGTATACTTAGAGTTGCCTGAACAAAGTTCTAACAAATTAAAATGATATGCTGATAGGTTTTAATTTTAGTGCGAAATATTTATAACATATTTTAATTTTAGAATATAGTATCTAATTGTTGATAGAAGGCGAGGGTATTTTGAAAATAATACTCCTATTTTTTTATTTACAGGGTTTGATAGCTATCTAACTTTATATAGAAAATTAAATAAAAGATGAGTAAAGTATGGTTCTATTTCAATGGGTTTTGTTTTAACAATAAATTTTTGAAAAAACTCTACATAATAATTTAATACTAATTTTCAAAAATTAGTTACATATTTCTAAGATTTTAACACTAATTTAAAAAAAAATTGATGCCTTTGTGATATTTAAATGAATTCTTGTTCATTCATCAAAGATTTTCAATATTGCACTTCTACCATCTAGATAACCATTGTCTATTGTGCTCTATTAGTTGTTTTCAAAAATTTGTCATGACACCAACTACAAACATCAGTTGCATAATTATTTATGATTAAACATGTCAATTGCTAACTCTCAAACAACCAAACACAACTCAATCGGCAGGAACATGACGCAAATGCGTCTCTTGTTTTTAAATGATTTGATGTCTAGCCAAATCTAATCCTCATGGCAATGGCAAACAATCAATGATCACTTTGTTCCACTGTCTCACTTTCATATACCACACATCATGGATAACTGTAAAACAAAGGACAGGCCTTGGAATTTGTGAAGATGAAATCAAGATAGGATCAGGTTATTTGTCAACTTCAACATGAGAATGCCATTTTTAGCATGAGTCATTGCATTAGAGACAAAAAAAAAGTAAAAAGGGAGTCCAAAACATAGGGAAAAAGTGCAAATTATGCATTTTTCATCATCACAGAACTGTCTACTTTTCTGCAGGATCAGAAAAAAGAAAGCTCTTTTTTGATTTCCTGCATGATTTATTGGCTGAGATTTGAACTGAGTGCTGCAAACTGAGGCAAAGGATTTAATTCGACCTTCAAGGGCAGACTCAGTTTAGCTGACATAGGAGAATAAGATGCTTGTGCCAGAGTTTGGGTAATTACAACAGCAACTGTAGAGGTTGCTGCTTAGCTTTATGCCTGCAAGTTGCTAGAGAAAGATAGAATCAAATACTTTGACATCAGCCATAAACTTCAATGGAGTTGGTTTTTAAGTTCTTTTTGTAAGGTATTTTAGGCTTTTTGCTCTCGCTATGAGAGGTCTTGTATTAAAGAAGATGTTTAATCTACTCAGTGCCCAACTTCTTTTAACTATTCTCTTGCTCCACCCACATTAAACAAGTCAGCAACCCAAAAAATTTAGTGATCCAGGCAACTTAATCACATATGATTAATTTTCAGGCTGTAACCCCCTTCTATGAAAACATCTCTTTTTCTGGAACAGTTTGAAGAAAAAGTGGATTTAGCTCTTGAAGAGTTTAGCATCTTTGACAATAAATCAACCAAAACCAACATCTACAACTACAAAATTTGGCTTCTCAACGAGACCTATTCCACATCCGAAAATAGGATCAACCTTTTTAGATGCTATGTCAGGAGTATAAGGTCATCAACGCTCCTATAAAAAGGATCCATGAGATCTAGTTTCAATGTCACTTGGCAGTTGATCCATCCCAAAAATAAGTCAGGAAGATTGAAGAGAAAATAAACTTTTGTTCTGACGGTTGTTAATCTGGACTATTGAAACCATCTGTCCAGCTGAGGCAAAACAAATCAAAGTTTCAGAAAACCTTAACAGACGAAAGGTAGCCTTGGCAGTTAAGGTAGCCTTGCTAAGGTCACAAAGCCCTCATATCACCTAATATTTAGAAAAGATAAGGGAGGGACAGTTAAAACAAGACAAAAGATCAGCCCATTTTTAACCAGCACCTCCTAAGTTTCATGGCAATGTCATACTTTGATTGTTTATGTGGTTTTACTAATTGTCTATTTTCTGTGTTCTAAAAAAATGACCTTTATTGTCATGCTGCTACTGCTACTATTATTTTCTATCTTGGATGGTATTTTTATTTGCCTTGTCCTCTCATTCAAATTTTAGAATGTTAGATCATTTTCCATTTCTAATTTTGAACCCTTTTATCTGAGATATTGGAGTCTAACCGGATCTTGTTCTGTTGTGGAGGCAAACTGCCCCACTTCCATCTAGCAACATGCTCAAGGAGACAGGTGCAAATGGCCTCCATTAACATAACCAATTTAACACTGGGGACTTGTCCAGCTGCTTTTGAACCCTAGGAATCAATCTGGACCTTACCACTCCACCAAGCCTGCTGGACTTCTCATTTTCCACATTGATTAAAGTTTAATCAATACTCTTTCCTGTTGCTATATCAATACTCTTTAATAAACTACTGGAAAAATGTTTACTCTCAAATTACATATCATAATTCATAATACCCCATTTAGTTATATATACTAAAAATACTAATTTCTGGGTAACTATAAAAAGTTGTAACTCATGTCTTTAATGTCAGACAGGCATAGCTCTAACTATTATAACAGATAATCTCTTTTTGCCAACAATTGTTTCTCTTGCCATCAAAATATTGAAACCCTAAGTCAATAAAACATGTAGGAAAACTGAAAAATTAAAGGACAAAACTCATAACAATCCTTTTTAATCTCATATTTGATAAAAAACTATATGCAAAGTTCAAACAATTTCAGAAAGGGAAACACAATGAGTCAGTGTATCCCAGAATAAAGTCAATATAATTTCCTCCAACAGTTTGAAACTACTTGCATTCAGAATACTGCAGTCAATATGTCCATTGCCAGGTGTTCCTAAAATCACTCTGTATATAAACACAAACAGAATCTCGAAAATAGGGAAAAAACAACCAAATAGATGAACCAACATCCAAATAATAAATTGTGTGCTATTAAACAAGCCAGTTGCCGCCATTAATAAAACCTACCATATATCAGAATATAAACAAAGCAAGTTGAATGCCAAAACAGAAAAAATAAAAAAACATGCATCTGTATGATAAAAACATTATAAATATGATATTATATAACTCAAAAAACAGATTTATCATCATACCAGCAGAACCAGAAAGAGAAGGATGTGTGGTTCTAGTAGACCTTGATATTAAAATTTTGACATGCTGGCTAAATTTACAACATTGAAGATATTTGAAAGCCACATCAAGGAAAATAAGTAACCTTGTATTCTGCTATGTAAATAGCACAAATCAATTTTAGCTAAAAATGTCTATAAAGCATTTAGAGAGCTATATTTTACTTTAAATAAGAATGAAAAAAATTGTGTAGACATGAAATCACAAATATATTCTCTCCAACAAGCACATCAGCCAATGACTGCACCATAAATCAAACTCCAAATCAGTCAATATGCTTACAGCATTAAACTTATTTTCACCATAACTGCTTGTGAATAGCAGTGATAGGAAACACACCATGAGACCCATAAGCGAAAACTTGGATCCCTGTATGAGGATGCAGCAAGTTGCAGGTTGCCCAAATGTCCACAAAACATCTGTGCAGACAAGTTGGCAGAGCTTCTTGGATTCCAATAACACATTGAGAATTTTTAAATGCCTCTTTTAACCTTCCACCTGATTAGCACGGAGACAATGGAAAAAAAATAAAATCAGCGAGCTTAAATATTGGATCGCATAAAACTTACCTTCCCCTGTTTCTCAATGTGGCTAATTTGCTGCGGTGGCCGAAGGCTGTCTTTGAAATGTCCTTTCCCTAATCTCTCAGCAGATCATGCGTGCATTCTCAAGCTCTTTTTCCAAACTACCCACCCCACTCCATCCGAACTTATTCCACACCATAATGGCTGAATACTTTTCTCTCCCTATAAAGAAACAAGACTTATCTAAAAATATATACTTCTCTTCTTCAGCCATTGCATCAAAGTGCAAATGCGTATATATAGGGAAAGACGGTAATTCTTCGCAATGCATCATCTGGAGAAAAAAGCAAACGGCTAGGATGGGAAAAAAAAACAAACGGTTAGCATCAGAAAAAAGCAAAATGGATGGCATTTGAAAAAAGCAAACAGCTGCACCTGTAGTTGCCACGTCATTCTCTTCCTGCACCTTCCACATCTCCATCGCTGATTACTTCAGCTTTTTTTTTATGTTTGTAACCTTATTCATGTTGATGTGTTAAATAAAATTTGAGTTATTTGATTTTTTCAAATGCCATCCGTTTGCTTTTTTTTCCTGATCAGCCATCAGTAAACCTAAACCCACCTCCCTTTATCCATTTCATTGCTTTTTCCTGATACTAACTGTTTGCTTTTTCTCCTGCTAACCGTTTACTTTTTTCTAATGCTAGCCGTTTGCTTTTTTCTCCAGATAATGGATTGCAAAGAATTTCCCCGTGTTTCCCTATATATACACACTTGCACAAAGACATTTAAAACATTCTTATAGTGAGCTTTGATGCAGTAGATGAGGAAGAGAAGTACATATTTTTAGATATGTCTTGTTTCTTTATATGAAGAGAAAAGTATTCGGCCATCATAGTGTGGAATGACTTTGGATGGAATGGGGTGGGTAGTTTGGAAAAGGTGCTTGAGAATGCATGATCCTTTGCTGAGAGATTAGGAAAAGGACATTTCAAAGACGGCATTCGGTCACCACAGCAAGTTAGCCACATTGAGAAACAGGGGAAGGTAAGTTTTATGCGATCCAATATTTCAATAAGCATGTTTGCACACTAATTATTTGATAACCTCGCTGATTTTATTTATTTCCATTGTCTTTGTGCTGATCAGGTGGAAGGTTAAAAGAGGCATTTAAAAATTCTCATGTTGAAATCAATTGTATTACATAAGAATTAGCCGTTTCCTTTTTTCTCCATATAATGCATTCCTGCTGCTAACTTCATTCAATTCTCTGGAGTTCAGAGATTATATCTGGGTTAGCAACAAACATATCAGGTAGATGACATTAATAGATTGGAATTGCTTTTATGTAATAGCAATCAGTCATGGGCAAAGAAGATGTGAGATGCAGTGTTATTGGAATCCAAGAAGCTATGGCAACTTGTTCACACAGATGTTTGTGGACATTTGGACAACTTGCAACTTGTTGTATCTAAGTTTTCACTTATGGTTTCATGGTATGTTTCTTTTATACACTGCTACTGTTTATTTTTGTAACAATACATATCAGGGAAGAATTCCTATTGATTTAATTTTAGAATACCATCTAATGTTTTAGACTAAAATATTAAATCTGCATGTAACAGGCTTCAATTCTAAATATAAATCCAATTCAAAATAGTAAATCATGTATGTCATGTTTTCACCACTATCTACAGCAACTCAAGACTTAGATTAATGTCATGTTTTACCACTATCCTATGATGATTTGTAGATACCATCCCATTTTTGTCTATGTTGTATGCACATGACAATATAAAATCATGTAAGGTGTCAAATGTAGTTCGTAGGATATGTTAGTTTCTTTATATCATTTTATATTTTCTTTTGTCCATCCTGTACCTGCAACAACACTAACACTAGCCCTATAGATTAAAGGCATTCATTCTTCAATATATAAGGTGTGATGGTTTATTTTGTTTGCTGAAATTTAATTCTTATTTCTGTAGATTAGAATTACTTATTTTCTTTAGAATTTAGAACTTATGCAGTGTTAAGTTTGTTTAGATCAACACATTTTATGAGTTTATGTAGTGTTATGGTTGTGACGATTAATTTATGCACAATCTTGATGGAAGTAAAAGCAGTCAAGTTCTTAGAAGAATGGTTTTTATGGATTTGTTGAATTTAGTTGATTTGGGTTTCTAATACATCACATTAATTAACTGTTATAATTAATGTCAAAAGACATCTACCAACACTTGTGCATAAAGCTTAAATATATTCACTATATTGTAGATGTAGGTGCATTTTTGTGCAATAAGTGCTTGCTAGTAATTAAAAAAGGAACATTTATTCAAAAAATAAGAGACTTTGTGAGATTTGATCTTGGTGGAGCATTATAGATGACAAGAAGAAATGCATTTCAATACAATAAATGAATCTGTACACATGACAATTACTATCGAATTAGTTCATTCTATTATAAATGGGGGATCACCTCCTTTTTTATGTGGTTCATGTATTGCTACATTTCCAATATACATCTAAACTATTTTGAATTGATTTAATAGAGTATTTTATCACCTATTTTAATAATGGATACAATGCATATTTTCACTCATGGACATAAATTGAATCCAATAGTTCTTTATAATTTACATAGTCTAACAGACAATAGCAAATAGTTTAAATAATGGTGATTTATGTAGCAAAATAAATTCTTAAAAAGAGATAAGACTTTGAAGAATACATTTTTTATTCAATGTTTGTCAATATACTTAATTTATATTTATTTGATTCTTGACATGAAAAATGTATTTACAATTCAATTGAACTCAAATAACTAGAACTAGAATTGATGCCTCCCAAGTACCAACATCAGTCTTCTACATGATTTGATCTTGAAATGACATGGCCTATAATTAACGGTTTGGTGAATGGCAGTGGGCTTGACAGAATTGCTACATTCACAAGCAGTTATGGTGAAAACATGTTTAATGCTGTAAGCATATTGACTGATTTGGAGTTTGATTTATGGTGCAGCGGGCAGCCATTGGCTAATGTCTACACATTTTTGTTTTTTTTTGGTTAAAATTGATTTTATGCTGTAAGAATATATTTGTGTTTTTATGTCTACACATTTTTGCATTCTTGGCTAAAATAAATTGATTTTTGCTATTTACATAGCAGAATACAAGGTTACTTATTTTGCTTGATGCGGCTTTTAAAATGTTAATATCTTCAATGTTGTAAATTTGGCCAGCATATCAAAATGTTAATACATTTTGAACTTGCTTTACTTTTGTATTGAATATAGAGTAAGCAACAAAAATTACTATCATTTTTACATATCAGTTATCAGCATATGATATGCAACAGGCCTATCCTGTGTCTGTTCAGCAGTATATCTACATATACATTCAGATCAGCAGAATTTACATATATGTATCATAACATGGCCATTTACAAGAAAATTACATAGCATGTAAACACATTACCGTGTACAAAAGGCATTAACCAGTAACCACTACCATTTTTACCAACTTCTAATGAAGAGTCCCATTTATGGGAAACAATTTTTGCTTTTTCAGTCCCAATCACAACATAAATATAGTTTCTATCTGATCCTCAAAATGATTATGCTAATATGACTGCATGTAAGCACCTATCTGCATACAAATTGTAAATATTCTTGTCTATTTTAATCTTCAAATAATACGTGCTTTTGATAGTCAACAATTGTAATTATGCATTTTCTTTTCTCTGCCCATTTGATATGATCTTTGCCACTGTAGTTCGATGCACTTGATTTCTTCTTAGAAACTAGAGTGGGGTTGATGGACTATTGAAATGATTAACAAGATTGCCTTTGTAGAACTCTGTCTTATCCATATTAGGGAAACTGATATATATTCTCCCAAACAAACCTACTGGAAGGTGAATTGACGATTCCTATAAGCAGAAAAACAAAAGTGGAGGACAATAACCACTTTCAAGCAACAAAAGGCAAAACAGGTGAAGATATGTAGAGATCTAGCTAGAATTGCATTTCCCTAAGCAGAATCTAACTGGGGCTTTCAAAATTGTGAGTCCCCTTCTCTTGCCCCAATCACATGCTTGTCACTGCAATAACATCCTTTATTTTTAGTGTATTGTTGGTGGACAATACCAGGCCTCATAAGTATCTTGTTTGTAGACAAGAGTGATCTGATCCCATCTTCAAAGAGAAATGGGGAGTGCATGGCTTGACTTAAAAATCAAAATGTGATACTAGGTGTTGTTTGGTGGGTTGGAAATGTTGTTACAGTAGTAATTGTAGTCTCAAGTAAATCTTTGGAAGTGCTAATAGCCTGGGGAAGGTGCCGATGACATGGGTCTTGAATTCGAAAACATGCTCAGTTAAATTAGCAGGAAATGAAATAAATTACAGCTTTTAGCTATGCCCCATTAAAAATTGGAAATAAAAAACATGCCTTGTCCAATGATTACAGCTTTCAATTGTTTTCCACCTAGAAGAACCTACTTCAAAAACCTGGTGCATTGGCTAGACTGAGACCTACAAATTTGTTTTACCTTTTAATCATGATCCTCAATGATGACTACTGCTTTTGCAATCTTGCCATAGGTTGACTTCATAGAGATTATCAAGCCTCCATGGCTGTTATTGAATAACTCAATAGTTAATAACTAGAGTAGAAATTGATAGGATTTACCAAGCACTACTTAGGTAGATAGAAGAATCTACAATAATTGCTATCAAATTAAAATGTAATTTAGAGTACAAAAATACATATGCATAAATAAATGTTAGACTTGCATGTATTGTGGTTGTGCTAGCCTAGCCTTGTGCTAGCCATGGCTGTTATTGAATAACTCAGTAGTTAATAACTAGGCTGTAAGAGAGTTAAAATTGATTTTGCTAGGTGTAATCATATTAATGTCTCATTAGAAATTGATAGAATTTAGCAAGGACTACTTAGGTATATAGAAGAATCTACAATAATTGCTATCAAATTAAAATGTAATTTAGAGTACAAAAATACATATGCATAAAGAAATGTTCGACTTGCATGTATTGTGGTTGTGCTAGCCTAGCCTTGTAGAAACATCATTATATATAAAAGAAAATGTGATAATCAACAATTATTGGAAAAGATATAATCAAAATAAAACTCCAACAAAGGCTTGATAAAGGTATTATGAAAGATGTGCAAGCTAACTTAAACAAGATGATGCAAAGTCCATTTATTTGATTGTTGTTATTTCAATGTTTGACGAAGCTCAAATAGTTAAAGATATGGAAGATATTGTTATTAAAATTGTACTAGCTAAAGACTTAAAACCTTTAGGAAATTTTCAAGATAAGTTTTTAGAAGATACAAGCTTTCCAACATTATTTTATGGTTCTACTTTACGAATTGATATGAAAGAAAAACTATTTTCAAAATATGGCAAAGTGGGAATTACTACACAAAAAAAATGACTTTGCAACTCATATTACATTTTTTTTTTAAAGGAATTAAAATTATCATTTAACAAATATTTTGTGTTGCTTGTGTTTGCATATGTAAAGGTGAATTGAAAGAAAAAAATGAAAAGGATGTGCATACTCCACATGCTATTGAATATTTTTAAAAAACCTTTGGGCTACAAATCAGATAAAAAAACATACCCCTCCAAACTATTTCAAGAATGCTAGAAAAAATACATTTGCAATGATATGTCAGTTGAGGCCTTCAATTTTCTTTTTGATATTGACAAGTGTTCAACAATTTTGAATGCATTGATGTGAGTGATGCAGAGCAGGGTGGATAACCTCATCACTAACTCAACCAATCAAACTTTCAAAGTTTCAAACATCAAACATCAAATGGTGGGTTTTCATTCATTAGCACTGTTAGTTACCAAAATTTGCACCCGATTCTGAACTTGACAAGTTTCAACAATTTTGGTAAAACATTGGATTCACTTCTATGCCGGCTCCTATTTGGATAATCACCTGAAAGCACTTAAATCATTCTGAAAATTTGAAGGGGAAAAGGATAGGAAGAAAACTAAACAATAAACAACTGGATATTTAAAAATTTTAAGGTGATACACCGAAATTATGATGATATCTTGATTCAACAACACATAAAAGTGAAAGCTGACAATACTAAGTGCATAAAACACAAATTTGGCATGTGAGCAGCTGCATAAAAATGTTTCATAGATAGGTATTAAACCAGTTTCAGAACTTTGAATTAGTAGGAAAAGATAAAATCTTCACAACTAACTAGGCTTGAACTTGATAAAATTTCACAATCTACAACTTATTTAGTTGCAAGGTCTCCACTTAAGACATGATTCCAAGACATAACATGTAGGATTACTAGAAATCTTAGCATGAAACATCAAATTGAAAATAGAAGCATACAAAAGTGAACTCCAAAGTAGGTGCCAAAAGCTCTTGAATTATCAAAATAGCTGTAAGTATATCCTGAAAACATCATGAGTTACAACTGCCAAAAAGAACAAAAAATTTGGTACTAGAAGTCTCCAAAAGTCTCTATCCTACAATGTAGAAGAACTGCCTAAAAAATGAGCTTCAAAACTCATAAGTACAACTCTCAATCATTCAGGGTCGGATCCAGGAAAATAGCCCCCAAAATAGGACACTCCACTCTCCCAAAAGAAGTCATATACATGGGAAAAATCTCCCCAAGTCATTAACCACCCTATGACTCAACAAAACAACCTCTAAAAACACTCCGACTGACCATAAAGACATCCCAACTGCTTGGGAGAAGTCAAATCCGACCCCTGAATCTTCTCCAACCTTCCTAGATACCCTCCTCATGCTCGCAACTGATCCCCATCATTCCATGATTTAAGCAAAGCTCTCTTAAAGCCAGATTTGACACCCCTTTGACTATTATTATATCAAAGACCATTTATTTTTTGCATTTTAAATATCATTTATTTATAAAAGTGATTTATAATTATCACTTTAGAGAAAAAAAATTTACAATCGGATCAAAATGCAAAAACAAAGACTAAGTCAAATGCACAAAATGGAAACAAAGTCTTTTAAGGAGATCTTAAAAAAAACCTCAAGGCATAGAAATGTTGTGCCCATCTAATGACATATAAATAAAGATTTTAAAAATAAAAGCTAAGGCAAAGGATATGCCTTCACCTTATCGTGCCTTTTTAGGGCTCAAACCCTAAAATGAATATTAGAGATTCATTTCATTTTATCTTTATCATTTTTATCCATCCTTTCTGCTACGCCGCCACCATGGGGAAAACCCTTGCCGACTTCTGGTGCTGGAAATACCTGTTCTTTGCACCATTTTCTTGTAGATCTTGGAGGTTTTGAAGCTTAAATCTGAAGGTAAGTCATGTATTGTTGCATTTTTGCAGGTTAATCTTCGTTTACAAAGCTTTTTGAGCTTTTCTAGCTACAACCTTATACACTTCTGATGATTTTCTGCTTTTGTTGTTCTGGTTTTCACCTTGGCCGCCACAAATAAACTTTGAGCTTCCTTAGAGAAAAGTATGATAAACACTTGTAGCTTTCGATCTATTCTATCTCGACAACAAAGAAGAGTAAGCCATTTGTGAACTTCGAATCTCCATTTCATTACTTATTTTTTCAGGTTCAGGTTCATGGCCATGGCCTTTCTCTTTGTGCATTTCCTTCCTAAATAGCATTCTAAATCGTCAATTTTTTTTACCATGGAGGATTTCATTTCCCTCTCTATGGATAAAACGCCATTTTGAGCTCACTGTAAGTATAAAAAATGTTGGATGTTACTTGCTCTTCTAGGTGCAAAATTTCTCTAACATAGTGGGCATCGGTTTCTATGTAAATTTTGTATTTTAATGGCCGCGGCCATGAACTTCTGAAGTAGAACCTACCTCACTCCCTTGCTCAGTGGTCAACCCTTCATCATATCCCATTGTCTTTGGTTTGTTAAGCTAATGAACTCATTCGAGTTGAATATTCCACTTTACTTTTCTTTGGCGACAAAACCCTCCATGGATGGTTGCAGGATTGCATTCACTCAATCTGGGCATTTTTTCATTGCATCATACCTTTCTCATATCGTAGATGAACTCATTTGAGTTGAATTTGGCTTCCACCTTGCATTTGATATTAAATGCAATAAACTCCTTCTGTAGATAGCATCATAATTAATTTTCTGTAGATGCGCTTTCATTGTTTTGTTCCTCTTTCAGTTGACTGTCTGATTCTTGAAAGGTACTTATATCATATTATTCTTTATCAACACAATGTAGATAGATGTCCATTATAGGGGTATTGTTGGACTATTGTGTGGTTGTCTTTACTTATGCAGTAACCACTGTCTTTCATGACTGTTGATACATTGATTATATTTTTATTTTTTTGGCATTTAATAGTGGTTATGATAAAACCTCCATAATGTACTCTCTTACTTCTAGCAACTTGTGAAATGACAGTGATTTAAAAGTTTTGCATTGACTGTCCCTATAAGTTGAAAGAGTATTGGCAACATTGATACTTTGAATAACTCAAAACACTTCTTATTCCCTATATGCAATCTTATTGAAACCTTGAGTTCTTGTAGACATCAAATGAACCTCTTCATTGTTCTGTTCCTTGTAAAAATGTTTTGTGAACCTAATACGCATGCCTGTCCACTACCACTGAAAAAGTTGATAAATGGCTCTAATTACTTTTCTCACATACTTTAGTAACTATTATTACTATGAGCTGAGCTCAACCCTTGTGGGAGCCACATTTATCCCCACTCATTTAAATTTCAAAAAATCAGCAACGAAACATTTCTTGTATCTGCACATAACACAAACAAGTTAGAAAGATAAAGCAGTGTTTGGATTTTTTAATGTGAATGCGTGTGCGGGGTATAATGATGACATGCCAGTTGTTGCTTAGATCCTTTGGATCTAACTTCATTTTTGTTGTTATTTCAGGATCTTGCACTTGGAGAATGGAAAGCGGGAGTAGCAAGGTAGCAGAAACATGCAAGGTCAAAGCAACATCAACACTGCCAGTCATTCAGGCAATGACTGGCCTCTATGACTCTTATGCTTGATTTTTTATATGTTCGCACATGTATTCATGTTATAAATTCAAGCATTAAATTTACTTTTCTTAGCTAGTTTCATGGCTTGTGTGAAGCATTTTGAATACTTTGATGAATAAAGATTTACATTTTCAGAAAAGATATTTGATGGCGTATCAGTTTGCTTCTCTTTTCTTCATAAAAAAATGCAATATTTATTCATGAATGGAATCAAAGTAAATGTTTTCATACTATGGCATAAAATACATGATCAAATCTTGAAATGAATAACGCTTAGCAAAAGTGCTCTTCCTGATTTGAGCCTGTAGGTGAAAAATATGGAACATTTTGGCGACCTCTAATGGGTGGCTTCCTGCTAGACACTTGACCAATAGCCTTAATACATCCATTGGGCTAAGTATGCTTGGCAATCCTTTCTATCCAACCAAGTATTAGGTTTAGGGTTTATAGTAGTGCAATAGCCCCTCTTCATTATTATGAGTCTTAGACCTGATTTTGACTTGACAACAAGGGTTATCTAGTGTTTTCAATCCTTTGGATAAGATATGCAATATGCACAACAACTGAGATAAATTGGTAATTCAATTGTCTCTTATGCTTGAATGGGAAATACAATTGAAATGCTTGAGACAAAATTCCTTTGCAACTCACAAAACAAAAACTTTGGGACCCCAATGAACAACAAAACAAAAAAGCAACTAAAAAAAAAAACAAAACTATCAGAAACAACATTTAGGGAAAACAAAAAAAAAGAAAGTGCAACAACACTTATTAAAATAGGAAAACTAGACTAAAGTATGTACAAAGAGGAACTCTCTCAAACCTCAAAACAAGGCTTGAGGTGTATCCCATTGACTGGGATAGGAAGCACTTCACCTTCAGTTGTGGCCAGTTGGAAAGCATTGTGTTGCTTGCATTCCATGATGATAAAAGGACCCATCCACATGTTGTCAAACTTAGTATGATGGCCCAGCCTGCTCCTTAGTACATCCCATTTAAGCACAAGATCTCCCACCATGAAAACCCTTGATCTAGTCTTTTTGTCAAATGTTCTCTTAGTTAGAATTTGTTGATATTCCATGTTCTTCATAGCCTTGTCCCTGGTTTCTTCCAACTCCATCAGCTGAGTATATCGTAAGGCGAGTGGATCAGTTCGCTCAAACAAAACTAGCTGGCTGGAAATATCCAAGGCTGGTAACTCGATAGAAATAGGTAATTTGGCTTCCTTACCATACACCAACATGTAAGGTGAGTTCCCAATCACCTTCTTAGGGGTAATTCTGTCTGCCCAAATGACACTCTTCACTTTGGCATGCCAATCCCTCTGATTACTTTGAAGTGTCCTTTTGATGATGTTAATTAGATTCTTATTAGTGGACTCTGCAAGTCCATTGCCCTGAGGATAATAGTTGGAGCTTGTATTCAAGTAAATCTCGTTCTTCAACGCCCAATCAACAACTTTCAAACTAGCAAATGCCAGGGCATTGTCAAAAATTATAGAGTTTGGGACTCCAAACCTACAAACAATATCTTCATAAAAATTCAGCATTGATGTTTCATTAGCTTCCTTTAGAGGCAAAGCTTGTGTCCATCGTGTAAAATAGTCTGTTGTTGTGATAATCCACCAATGGCCTGCACTTGAAGGCAGATTGATTGCCCCTATAAAGTCAATTCCTCACTTCATAAACGACTGCTCTATTTGGATTGGTTGCAATGGCAAAGCAACAAGCTTTTCTTTGCCTGAAAACAAGGCACATTTCCTGTAATATGTATGTGCATCCTTAAAAAAAATTAGGCCAGTAATAGCCTGCTCTTAGAATCTTGTATGTTGTGGTCCTTGCAGCATCATGACCTCCAGAAGGTCCGTCATGGAACTCATGTAATATATGATCAACTTGATCTTTATCAACACACCTAAGTAGTACTCCACTTTGATCCTTCTTATACAACACATCATCAATCAAGACAAAAGGAATAGACTAAATTCTATAGTACCTCCTCTTAGTTTTGTTCAGATTAGGTGGACATTCCCCGAATTTCAAAAAATGTGGCATCTCCTGCAACCAGCTAGTAGTTTCATTGTCTATTGTCCCAAAATTAACCAGAACTGACTCTCTTTCCTCCTCTACTGCTGAAACGTCTTCTTTAGCCAACTGTTGGCACAAACCCTTTCCCCTCACCAACTTGGTGACCTGAACATCCACATCATACTCCATAACTCTCGTGATCCGCCCAACCTATTTTTCATTTAGATCCTTTTTGAGTAAAACCTCTTTCACACTGGGATGTGCCACTTGTAGATGAATTTTGTTATGGGACAACAGATGTCTAAATTTCTTCAAACTTTTCACAACAACCAACATGTGCTTTTCTATGAAGGTATACCTCTACTCATAGTCTTCCAGACCCTTGCTGAAAAAAGAAATGGGCTGCTCCAACCCTTCTACATTTTTTTGCACCAAAATTGCAGAGATTACATCAAAGCTACCAAAGCATACAAGGTAAAATCCTTGCTGAAATCTGGGTTAACTAATGTTGGGGCCGAAGCTAACGCCTCCTTGATCAGTTGAAAACTGTCCTTTGCTTCACGGGTCCATTTAAACTCTGCATTCTTTTTTAACATAGTTGTAAGGGGTCTTAACAAGGCTGCTATATCAAGCAGAAACCTCCTAACAAAATTAATATGACCAATGAAACTCTGAAGTCCTTTCTTATGCTGGGGTAAAGGCAGCTCCAAGATTGCTACAACTCTTTCAGAATCCACAGTGATTGCTTCTTTAGATACTACACACCCAAGAAGATTTTCTTCATGAACAAAAAAAACACATTTCTTGGGATTCAGTGATATACCAAACTCTCAACAACATTCAAAAATCTGCCTCAGATGGTCAATGTGATCTACTGCCTTCTTGGAGTAGACAGTGATATCATCAAGGTATACTAAAACAAACTTATACATTAAGTTACCAAAAGCCATGTCGATAGCCTTTTGGAAAGTTGCTCTAGCGTTAGACAAACCAAATGGCATTCTCTTGTACACCATTGTGCCCCACTTTGTGGTGAATGTAGTCTAAAATTGATCTTCTTCCTTTACCAAGATCTGGTTATAACCAGAATATCCATCCAATAAAGAAAAATGTTCAACACCTGACACACATTGAAGAATCTGCTCTAGAGATGGAAGAGGGTGCCTGTCCTTCAAAGAAGCTCTGTTCAAATCTCTGAAGTCTACACACAATCTAAGCTCTCCATTTTTCTTCCTCACGGGAACTAGATTTGCAACCCATCTAGTATGCTTGATAGGAAAGATAATCCCACTTTCTATAAGTCTGAAAACTTCCTTATGCATTAATGGCTCCAATTTGGGACTAACTGGCCTTTGTTTCTACCTTACGAGTTTGGTTGTTGGCTCCAACTCTATTGTATGTTGTGCAAGGTGCGGATCGAATCCCTTCAAATCTTCATACTCCCAAGCAAATATGTTAATAAACTCTTGGAATAAATATAGAAAGGACCTCTTTTCAGTAGCAGAGTTTATTTTTCCCATCTTGAGGCTTTTCTCGGTTGTAATTTCTAAGTCCTCATAGCGATTTTGTTGAACCAGCAAATTGGCCTTGTTACTTTAGGCCTAATCATCTGAGTTGAAAATACTTTCTAAGGTGACCAATCCCTTAGGCAACTTGTTTTTCTTCAATTGCAGCACTTGCTCTCCATACTGCTTTTTGATTCTTTCCTGGTTTGATGCTGCAAACACATCCTCTTCAAGAAAAAATTGCAGACTTTTCTCATCACTCTCAAGACCTACCAGTTAACATTGTTATCAAGCACTGAAGGTCTGATAATAACCTTGATCTGCTACTGATCACATCCTTTCTTTATGCTATTCAGAATATCAAACTGAGCCCCCACAACTGCTAACCTGTCAGCATGTTGATTCTTACTTCTTGGAATGGCAATAATATTGAAAGCTTCAAATTCCTCAAGAAGGTCCCAAACCCTATGCTTGTACAATTTAAGAACATCATTCTTAACAACATTCAGGCCTCTAACCTGATTTAGTATCAACTCACTATCTCCATGCAACTTTAGACACTTGGTTCCATGTTTCCTCGCCCATTCCAACCCTTGAATGAGACCCTCATACTCTGTTGTGTTATTTGTGCATGAAAATCAAAATCTAAAGGTTGCATAATATCTTTCTGCTCTTGGGGAAACCAAAATTGCACCCCCGCCAGCACCATGCTTGCTCCTTGAGCCATCAAAATACATTTCCCAAACTTCGCTCTGCTGATCACAATCATTCTCTGACCTCTTAAACAAATTAGGCATCACTAAATCAGCTTCTTGAAACATGTAGTTACCCATACCAACATCCAACACCGAGTCACTCTCAACACTAAGAGTATGGCCTACTGCCCACTCGTCTAAAAGTATATCAGGGATATCATTAACAGTGGTATGAGGATCAGGGACAACAACATGCTCATCTTGTTCAAAAATTACACATCTAGTATTTATTGCACTAGGTATATAGGGTTCTATGTTGTCTTTTGCAAGCAACTCAGACTTAATGGTTACTTTGGTTCCATACCTAGTACGGAACAACATGTCAGACCAGTCAGATGAAAAGTATCCTCCTATTTTGGTTGTGAACTCTCTTGACAAACATAACTCGAAATACGGGGGCAAATCTGCTACATAAATGTCTTAGGGAATCAAAAAATTGGGGGCAAGCATGGAGAGTTAAGTTGGCATCTTTGATAAGAACCATTGTATTAACAGATGAGCCATCTAGCTGGACTACTCCTTCTCTAAAGGATCATACTTTAATCCTAATTGATCAGCTACACGCTTGGGCATCACAAAACAGGTAGCACCACTATCTACCATACAATTATGCACTAAATTGTTCCCAATAATCAACGAAACATAGAATGGAGGAGGTCTCACGTTCTTACCTTAGGTCATAGATTTTCCTTCACTACTGGGATTAGCATTTTTCCCTTGATCATCATTAGTCATCATGACCTTTGGGGAATCATCAACAACTTGTTTAGGATTTGCATCTTTAGACAATTCCTTTTTAAGAAAATCAGCATGTCCAAGTGGATAACACCATTCATATTATGTTGTGAAGTTATTCTGAGCTGGAATTATATCTTTGACTGGATTGAAAACATTAAGAGGAGCTGGATTATATGGATGGAATGGTCTTTGGTTGACATTTTGCCTCTGATTACTTTGATAGGGTTGCCTATTGTGCTGATATTGATATCATTGGTTTTGATAAGGTTGACTTACACTTTGACCTTGATGTTGGTTCTATTTTTGAAAAGTTGGCCTTGCCCCTTGGTATTGTTTCTTCATGTTGATCAACTCATTTCTCACAGTTTGCAAAATACTTTCTATCTTCTACTGACCAGACTTGATTTATTGCAACTCACTTGACAGCCTTGCAGTTGACACTCCATGACCTACAGTAGTGGGTAATGCTGAAACAACAGGTAAAGAGGCTAAGGATGGCATTTGTAATGGCATATTTGACTGTATATCAGGGAAGTAGGGCATAGGTGGCCTAGGTGCTATCTTGCCTGCTTGAATGAGGTTATTTTTTGCCTTAATGGCTATATTATAAGCCTGAGGTAAAGAAGTACCCCCCATGGACTATATCATGACTGAGATATCACTATTTAAGCTTTTCAAATACTACAAGAATGCATAGTTAGCAGAAGGCCTTACCGTAACAGGTATCCTGTTCTAGGTCTTTTGAAAATGGATGTTGAAATCCATCATTTGCTCTTGTGGGGCTCTTTTTATGGTTGTTAACTGCTCTACCAAAGATAGGTGATCAGATTTTTCTTCAAAAAATCTAGTAAATTCATCACCAAGCTCATCCCATGTTGAAATAGAGGCCACTGGCAAGCTTCTAAACCATTCCAATGCCTTCTTCTTGAAAGATGCAGCCAATAATCTCACAACTACATTTTCTTGTGTCACATGATGCACATTACACACCGTTGCCACATCTCTAATATGTTCAAAAGGTGTTATTTTCCCTTCTCCAGTGAACTCTGGTAGTCCCTTTAATGATGCCAATGGAATGTCGTTATGTTGTGCTAGATCAAGGGGACTACCCTGGTTGAATGGTACAAAAGAAAAGGCTCTTGGTACTGCCATTGAGCTGGAATGTGTTGATATGCTTGTTGAAGCAGAGCTTGAACTGGTTGGTACTGAACTTGAACTTGATGAAAAAGTACTCATTGCAGTAGAATTGCTACTTGTTGAAAAATTCAAAGTCCCAAAAGAAGAGGTAGGAAGCTCTATTCTAATGGTGGTGATGTTGAATGCCTAACCAGAGGGTCTCTCCTTCTTCTTTCGTAAGAAAACAATGCCTTGCCACTAACATCAGGTGGTGTTGACTGATCTCTAGGGGAAGGAATAGTCCTTCAGAGTGCTCTCCCTCTTCTTCTTGGAGGAGATAAATGTAGAAACTCCACAGAATTTGAACTTCTGGTTTCTATTCTTCTCATGTAAACGCATGCATTGATCTTTTTTCTCCACACAGAGTCGCCAGATATGCTAGAAAACAACCTTTGAAAGGCTATTAGCTCACTGTCAACACATCAAAACAACAAGACTTAGTAAAAATCAATTCTAACTTTGTCCCATCGGGCATGCCAAAGCTGTTAGTTACCAAAATTTGCACCCGATTTTGAACTTGACAAGTTTCAACAATTTTGGTAAAACATTGGATTCACTTCTATGTGGGACACTTGGAATGAAGTGAAACCTTCGGGTTCTAGGCCGGCTCCTATTTGGATAATCACCTGAAAGCACTTAAATCATTCTAAAAATTTGAAGGGGAAAATGATAGGAAGAAAACTAAACAATAAACAACTAGACGTTTAAATTTTTTAAGGTGATACACTGAAATTATGATGATATCTTGATTCAACAACACATAATAGTGAAAGCTGACAATACTAAGTGCATAAAACACAAATTTGGCATGTGAGCAGCTGCATAAAAATGTTTCATAGATAGGTATTAAACCAGTTTCAGAACTTTGAATTAGTAGGAAAAGATAAAATCTTCACCACTAACCAAGCTTGAACTTGATAAAATTTCACAATCTACAACCTATTTAGCTGCAAGGTCTCCACTTAAGACATGATTCCAAGACATAACATGTAGGATTACTAGAAATCTTAGCATGAAACATCAAATTGAAAATAGAAGCATCCAAAAGTGAACTCCAAAGTAGGTGACAAAAGCTCTTGAATTATCAAAATAACTGTAAGTATATCCTAAAAACATCATGAGTTACAACTGCCAAAAAGAACAAAAACTTTGGTACTAGAAGTCTCCAAAAGTCTCTATCCTACAATATAGAAGAACTGCCTGAAAAATGAGCTTCAAAACTCATAAGTACAACTCTCAATCACTCAGGATCGGATCCAGGAAAATAGCCCCCAAAATAGGACACTCCACTCTCCCAAAAGAAGTCATATACATGGGAAAAATCTCCCCAAGTCATTAACCACCCTATGACTCAGCAAAACAACCTCTAAAAACACTCTGACTGACCATAAAGACATCCCAACTACTTGGGAGAAGTCAAATCCGACCCCTGAATCTTCTCCAACCTTCCTAGATACCCTCCTCATGTTGGAAACTAATCCCCATCATTCCATGATTTAAGAAAAGCTCCCTTAATTCCAGATTTGACACCCCTTTGACTATTATTATATCAAAGACCATTTATTTTTTGCATTTTAAATATCATTTATTTCTAAAAGTGATTTATAATTATCACTTTAGAAAACAAAGATTTACAATCGGATTAAAATGCAAAAACAAAGATAGTCAAATGCACAAAATGGAAACAAAGTCTTTTAAGGAGATATTAAAAAAAACCTTAAGGCATAGAAATGTTGCGCCCATCTAATGACATATGAATAAAGCTTTTAAAAATAAAAGCTAAGGCAAAGGATATGCCTTCCCCTTATCGTGCCTTTTTAAGGCTCAAACCCTAAAATGAATATTAGAGATTCATTTCATTTTATTTTTATCATTTTTATCCATCCTTTCTGCTGCGCTGCCACAATGGGGAAAACCCTTGCTGAATTCTGGTGCTAGAAATACCTGTTCTCTGTGCCATTTTCTTGCAGATCTTGGAGGTTTTGAAGCTTAAATCTGAAGGTAAGTCATGTATTGTTGCATTTCTACAAGTTAATCTCCATTTACAAAGCTTTTTGAGCTTTTCTAGTCGCGACCTTATACACTTCTGATGATTTTCTGCTTTTGTTATTCTGGTTTTCACCTTGGCTGCCACAAATAAACTCTGAGCTTCCTTAGAGAAAAGTATGATAAACACTTGCAGCTTTCGATCTATTCTATCTCGACAACAAAGAAGACTAAGCCATTTGTCAACTTCGAATCTCCATTTCATTACTTATTTTTTCAGGTTTAGGTTCATGGCCATGGCCTTTCTCTTTGTCCATTTCCTTCCTAAATAGCATTCTGAGTTGGCAATTTTTTTTACCATGGAGGATTTCATTTCCCTCTGTGTGGATAAAACACCATTTTGAGCTCACTGTAAGTATAAAAAATGTTGGATGTTACTTGCTCTTCTAGGTGCAAATTTTCTCTAACATAGTGGGCATCGGTTTCTGTGTAAATTATGTATTTTAATGGCCGTGACCATGAACTTCTGAAGTAGAACCTACTCACTCCCTTGCTCAGTGGTCAACCCTTCATCATATCCCATTGTCTTTGGTTTGTTAAGCTGATGAACTCATTCGAGTTGAATATTCCACTTTACTTTTCTTTGGCGACAAAACCCTCCATGAATGACTGCAAGTTTGCATTCACTCAATTTGGGCATTTTTTCATTGCATCATACCTTTCTCATATTGCAGATGAACTCATTCAAGTTGAATTTGGCTTCCACCTTACATATGATATTAAATGCAAAAAACTCCTTTTGTATATAGCATCAAAATTAATTTTCTGTAGATGCACTTTCATTGTTTTGTTCCTCTTTTAGTTGACTATCTGATTCTTGAAAGGCACTTATATCATATTATTCTTTATCAACTCAATGTAGATAGATGTCCATTATATGGGTATTGTTGGACTATCGTGTGGTTTTCTTTACTTATGCAATAACCACTATCTTTCATCACTATTGATACATTGATTATATTTTTACTTTTTTGGCATTTAATAGTGGTTATGATAAAACCTCCATAATGTACTCTCTTACTTCTAGCAACTTGTGAAATGACAGTGATTAAAAAGTTTTGCATTGACTATCCCTATAAGTTGAAAGAGTATTGGCAACATTGATACTTTGAATAACTCAAAACACTTCTTATTCCCTATATGCAATCTTATTGAAAGCTTGAGTTCTTGTAGACATCAAATGAACCTCTTCATCGTTTTATTCCTTGTAAAAATGTTTTGTGAACCTAATACGCATGCCTGTCCACTACCACTAAAGTTGATAAATGGCTCTAATTACTTTTCTCACATACTTTAGTAACTATTATTACTATGAGCTGAGCTCAACCCTTGTGGGAGCCACATTTATCCCCACTCATTTAAATTTTAGAAAATTAGCGACGAAACATTTCCTATATCTGCACATAACACAAACAAGTTAGAAAGATAAAGCAGTGTTTGGATTTTTTAATGTGAATGCGTGTGCGGGGTATAATGATGACATGCCAGTTGTTGCTTAGATCCTTTGGATCTAACTTTGTTTTTTTTGTTATTCTAGAATCTTGCACTTGGAGAATGGAAAGCAGGTGCAACAAGGTAGCATAAACATGCAAGGTCAAAGCAACAACAACACTACCAGTCATTCTGGCAATGACTGGCCTCTATGAATCTTATGCCTTTTTTTTATATGTTCACACATGTATTCATGTTATAAATTCAAGCATTGAATTTACTTTTCTTAGCTAGTTTCACGGCTTGTGTGAAGCATTTTGAATACTTTGATGAATAAAGATTTACATTTTCAAAAAATATATTTGATGGTGTATCAATTTGCTTCTCTTTTCTTCATAAAAAAATGCAATATTTATTCATGAATGGAATTGAAGTAAATGTTTTCATACTATGGCATAAAATAAATGATCAAATCTTGAAATGAATACCGCCTAGAAAAAGTGCTCTTCCTGATTTGAGCCTGTAGGTGAAAAATATGTAACAAGCCCACAATCACCCAGTAGCCATTTGAAACTAGTTTCCCAATCATAACTCTCAGAGTAAGGATGATATCCAAAATTTAAAATCACTTTCAAATACCCTGTTCTTTATTTAAAAACATACCTCAAAATTAAGTCATAGTCCTCTGTACGAAAACCATAAAAAATGGACAACTTGCTCTTAAAAACCTAAAACATGAGAGTAGCAATTTGATGTTTTTTGGTCATAACTTTCCGTGAAGACATGATATCACAAACATAAACATAGTTTCAGACACCCATTTGGACCTTATACAACATATCTTAGAATCAAGGTAGGTTACTTTGTACGGAATTTTTAAAAATGGACTATCCTTCTGTTAATTAGGCCTAAAACATGAAGAGATCCGATCTAGGGCATCACCAAAACACTTGCAAACCTTCTTCCCTGGAATTTAAATTTTGAGGAATGAAAATATACACAATGAAAAGCCATTTCACCAATTTTTAGTAATTTCTACCATGGGAATTGCAAGAAATTCATTTTTCAAGTCCACTAGGAACCCTGGGTAGGGTTCTGACTATTTTCACCAAAACACTTGTAACTTTCTTAATACTCAATGAAAATTGATGAAAAAAAAATTAAATTAAATTAGATTCACATAAAAACCTCCAATTGGTTTCAGATCATGAACCGACTATACAAGGTCGTACCAAGCTTTGAAACAACAATTTAATGTTCAGAAATGCAGAAACAAGGATGTCTTTTATTGATTTCACTTCAAAAATGTAACCACCAACTTTGGTTTCGACCTCCCCAAGGATATTTAAACATGTACCAACCATTTACAACTTATTTTCAAACTAAAATTGTTCTAATTCCTTTTTTTACACTTGTGTCTTTTCATATTCCATGTTTTGCAACATTTGCCACATTGACAACATTTTGCAAAATTGACAACTTTAAGCAACTTGACCCACCAACACTCCTAACGACCTAATATGAACTCTAACACACCCAACATGGTCTTATATGACCTTATTGCATAAAACCAACTTAAGAAAACCAAAATTACAACTTTCACTTAACCTACTAAACCTAAGGTGCTCCTGCACCATACTCCCCACAAAAAAGAAAATTTGAGTTCCATCTCAAATATGAATCTTCTTTATTGTCTCAATTATTTTGCATGTATGCATTATTTCCTTTTTTCTATATCTCAACCAAATTTGTTTCAAACGGTTCACTTGTGCTTTCTGGTCCAACAACATGCCTCTTGAGCCAAGGCCAATTTGGCACTATATACCTGTGGTGTTTTTCTTGTCTCCTCATTCTAGCTTTAGCTTGGACTGCCATTGGAGTTTTATGTTCTCTTTCATCCACTTTGTCTTCTATACCTGCACAAGAAACAAACATATTAAAGAAATCATATTCTTCTTCTTCATTCTTTACTTCTTTAACCACCTCATGTTGTTTGTTAGAAATTCTTTTCTCTTCCTTATTCTCTGAAATCTTTGGCTTCACCTCATCCTTACTCATCCATTCATTATCATTTTTTAATTGCTCATCCGCTTTTTGTTCTCCTTGACATCAACATTCTCATCTCTCGATTCTTCTCTTGAGAACCATTCCATCTCCTTACCCTCCATAACTATCTTCTCTCCTTGGACTATCCTTGAGTCCTCTACAACTTCTTGTGTTGTCTCTTCTTCTTCTTGAACATCACTCACTTCAACATCAATGTCACCATTACTTTCATTAGTTTGAAAAAATTCAAAATAAAATTCTTCCATTTCTTGTTCAATTGGTTTTCCAAACATGTTATCAAAACTTATTACCTCATCCATTACCTTTTTTGTTATACTTTGTTTCCCTGTTATAATGCCACAACCTTCCAAACATAATGTGACATACATCCAAATGCATAATATCACAAACTATTTCATCCTTATAACTGCCTATATGAAACTCAACTTTGCATTGCTCACTTACGATTATTTGATTACCTGTTTGAATTCAAGTCACTAAATATGGTGTGGGTTGTTGTATTATTTTAAAACCCAATTTATCTACCATATATTCAGAAACAATATTATCCATGCAGATATCTGAGATCACAACTTGACAACATTTACCTTTAGACTTGCAGGTAGTCCGGAATAAGCTTTCCTTTTCCATCTTGTTTTCTTTTTTGGATTTCGTTTCTTCCTCCTATATCATCCTTTCCATTTCTTCCTTATGTAGCTTCTTTTCAAATTTTAACAATCTATTGAGTAATGATGATGCCCCTTGCCCATCTTTCTTCTTATTAAGAGTCATCTTGAAACATCAAATCTCACTAAACCACATTAGCCAAAAAAATAGATCATTTCCCCAAGATATTCTAGCTCTGATACCAATTTTATACAAAGAAAGGTTGGAAAACTCCAAAAAATCCTCAAACAAGAAAACTTTCAATTTCTAACCATTCAAATGGTGGGTTTTCATTCTTTAGGCTTCAATCTCCTCGTAGTACTTCCTAACTGGTTTTTCCATCATAACTTCTTATGTATGCCTCAAACCCAGATTGTAAAAGAATTTTTGAGTACCCTTCTGGATCTTATATAGCATATCCCAAAATGAGAGTAGGTTGTTTTGTACAGAAAAACCCTAATTTTGATTGTCTTATTTCTTGAACCTAAGGCATGATAGTAACAAATTGGTGTTTTTTAGCCGTAATTTTCAAACCAGATTTGATACCAAAATAATAAACATAGTTATAGATACCCATTTGGGATTTATAAAACATAATAATAATTTGGGTAGGGTTGTTTTGGAACACAAGATTCAAATTTGGACTGTTCTCCCTCAAATTAGGCCTACTAGGGTTCCAGGTTGCCCGAGGTAAAATGGCTCCAACTTGCTTGAAACATAATGAATTTGAGTGATTCAAAAAGGAGAATAAATAATATTCATATTACCACCAATTCTTAGGTCATGGTGAGGTCGTACAAGTCCATATACAGTCCTGGAACAGAAAAATCACATTCAAAATTGCAGAAACAAAGATAGTTTTATTGATTTTTCTTTAAATTACAACTTTCCCACCTTGGCTTCGACCTTCCCAAGCATTTTAAAACATTTACAACCATTTTATAATGGTTCTCAAACAAATTTTCAACTGAAAACCATTCAAATTCTCACTTTATGCAACATTGACCCTTCATATTCCACATTGTGCAATTTGACAACATTTGCAACATTGACAACATTTTATATTTTTTGCAACAAGACCCCTAATGACCCAAAATTGACTTAAACACCTATGAAATGGTCTTATAAGACCTTTTACATGAAATGGAATCAATTAAAACAAAATTTCAACATTTGACCCCTCTTAGGGCATGAAAGCCTATGGGCCCCTGCACCATACTCCCAAGGGGAAGAAGAACTCAAGTCCACTTGAGTGCAAGTTTCTCTTTCTTACTGGTTTTCCAATTCTTCAGCAACTTCTCCTTCATCTTTGCAACTTTCCCTGGATCTTTTTTCTTCTTCTTGTACCATCTCTTACTGAGCATCTTCTCAACTTCAAGGTACCAAAATTCAAGTTCTCATTCATATGCCTTAGTACCACTATCTATGTCTTCATCTTCAGCATTCAAATACAATATGTTATCATATTCATCATCCATAAAATCAAAAAATTCAACCATTACCTCGGTTGGTTTTGCAACATTTTCATCACCATAGTGTGCTACATTTGTATAAAAATCTTCATACACTATATGCACTTCTCTGCCCTACTGCTCACACTCTTTTAGTGACCTTGTCAACATGGCAATATCTGATTGCAAATCTACAATGGAAACCTTATCTTCCCCATCAACATCCCTCTCTACTTTCTCAACTTGCACATTAGACTCAAATTCACTTGCTTCAAACAACTTAAAATGATTGATCCTTTGCATTAGTAATAAAGAAGGTGAAAACTCATCCACAATTATGTCCATATTGCCCTTCAACATAGTACTAGAACCTATTTGTAATTCATGACTTACCTCTTTCTTAGATGGATTTTTATCTTCAATCATCAACAAAGATTCTCCAATATTTGGTGTTGTTGTCCTCTCTTGCATTCTTCTCTTCTGAATGATTTGCTTGATAGGCCACTTTACCTTTTTCCTTATTGGTAAATGCCAACCACTTTCTTGTTTTGCTCTCTCAAGCAACTATTGCATCTCAAGTTCCATTCTTTTTTCCATTTCTTCTTGAATTTACTTCATTTTCTCCAAAGCTTGCCTGAAATCTGCTATCTCTTGCTCAATATAAATTTGTTTTACTTTCTCATCATTTTTCTTTATCTCCCTTTCCTCTCTTTTCCTCTCTTGTTGCTTCTTGTTTGGTACCTCCTTACTCTACAAGTATCCACTAATGAATCTTCTCAACATTTTAATTCTTCTTTCTCAATCAAGTCTCTTTCACCTTACTTATTCTTGTCTTCGTGATACCTCACATAGGTTTCCTCCTTTCTTCACTACCTAGTCTTTTGGCATCCAAGTTCTTGCTTCAATTTGCAAAAAGACAACACACAAACTCCAAAATTTATTTCCCCGGACCTTTTAGGCTCTAATACCAATTTGATGCAGAGCGGGGTGGATAACCTCAACACTAACTCAACCAATCAAACTTTCAAATTTTCAAACATCAAATGGTGGGTTTTCATTCATTAACCCACAATCACCTAGTAGCCTTTTGAAACTGGTTTTCCAATCATAACTCTTAAAATAAGCATGATATAAAAAATGTAAAAGCACTTTTAGATACACTTTCCTCATTTACAAACATACTTCAAAACTAAGGCATAGTCCTTTGTATGGAAACCATAAAAAATGGACAACTTTCTCTTAAAAACCTAAAACATGGGAACAATAATTTGATGTTTTTTGGTCATATATTTTTGTGTAGACATGATATCACAAATGTAAAAATAGTTTCAGACACCCATTTGGACCTTATACAACATATCTCAGATTCAAGGTAGGTTACCTTGTATAAAATTCTTAAAAAATGGACTATCCTTTTGCCAATTAGGCCTAAAACATGAAGAGATCTGACCTAGGACATCACCAAAACACTTGTAAAACTTCTTCCCTGGAATTTCAATTTTGAGGAATTAAAATATACACAATGAAAATCCATTTCACCAAGTTTTAGGAATTTCTACTGTGGGAATTGCAAGAAATACATTTTTCAAGTCCACTAGGAACCTTGGGTAGGGTTTTTGAATGTTTTCACCAAAATGCTTGTAAATTTCTTAATACTAAACAAAAAACAATGAAAAAAAAATAAAATAAAATTAGATTCACATAAAAACAACCTCCAATTGGTTTTAGATCATGAACCAACCGTACAAGTCTGTACCAAGCTCTGAAACAACAATTTAATGTTCAAAAATGTAGAAACAAGGATGTCTTTTATTGATTTCACTTCAGAAATGTAACCACCGACCTTGGTTTCGACCTCCCCAAGGCTATTTAAACATTTACCAACCATTTACAACTGATTTTAAAACTACAACCATTCTAATTCCTTCATTTGCACTTGTGTATTTTCATATTCCATGTTGCCACATTGACAATATTTTGCAAAATTGACAACTTTAAGCAACTTGACCCACCAACACTCCTAACCACCTAATATGGACTCTAACACACCCAACATGGTATTATCTGACCTTATTACATAGAACCAACATAATAAAACTAAAATTACAACTTACACTTAACCTACTAAACCTAAGGTGCTCCTACACCAGTGAGGAATTATGAAAATTACAAAGTGGAAGGACCGTTATCGCATCAAAAACATTAAAGATCGTAGCTTTGATTATATTATTAGAAAGTACCTGGTAATTTGTATCCATTATTTTAATCATAGAATCAATGAGTTCAGAAAAAAAATGATGGGTAAAATTCATGAGTTGTTTAGTTAGATTGATGATTAATTCTTTATTAAGAAAACCATAATAGAGGGAATGAACATGTTCATTTCATGTAATGGGTGAAAGACCCTCTTGTTTATGGGTGCTGACCTAATTTTAATATTGAATACTTCATTGATAAATATATTTTAATTATTTTTTCATTACTTGGTTCATACTTGTCAATATTCAAATGAATCATCATATATACATCTACAAGAAATGCAAGACTTCAAATTGTAAATCTAGTTTCCCTGGGTCTCCAATGGACAAAACAATAATATTGGAACTGTTGGCTACAATTGAAAATGACATTAAAGAAATATTAAAACCCTTTCATTTGTAACTTCACATAAAATAATATATATAGGAAAAAATATTTGAGATTTTCTTGCAAGACAATAAAATGAATAAAGTAGATTATATTGAAATGTTACAATTAACATTACTACACACTAGTATTCTAATGAAAAGATGACTATTTAATCTTTGAGTGAATTATTTTGTGGAACACATCCCACATCTTTAATAAATACACATAATTAATTCTTGATTCATATATTCTTGCAAATTATGAGAGTTCATACATAACAAAACTAGATTGATCATTGACATGAACTTTCAACAAAGTGTAGGAAAAATCTAAAAGTGTCTACGAGGGTTAATGAAAGTGATGTAGAAGCTTGGTAATGTTTTTGAACTACAAGAAAATGTTAAGTCACCAAATTGTGCATATTTTTTTCTCATTTCCTTCGTAAGCTAACTTAAGAAGAATTGTATTCATAATTACTTCACCTCTATAAAAGAGAACATTTATGCTAAAAGACATGAGTAGTTAGTGAAAGAGCTTGAAAATTTTGAAAATATCATATGTGCATTTTTTCGTTGACAAATACGTAGTGTTATATGCACAAGACAACTAAGAGGGATGGTGAATTAGTTGTATATTAAAACATAAAAACCCTCGTTAACATTTAGATCTTTATTATTCCTTAAACCCTTAATCAGATTTATCTTGAAAGTTAACAAGAGAAACAACAACACATCAAAACACCATGCACAATAGAACACCATATTTACGTGGAAAACTCAAGAAGGGAAAACCACGGTGAGGATTATATCACAATATAAAGTAATAGTAACACCGTATACAATAGGCTCACTGGCCAAAAGAAAGAAGGGCTCATTGCTAAAGGACTCATTTTCCAAAAGAAAGAAGATAGAAGAAGGGTTGGCTCACTTCCAATTTGAACTACTAAAAATGCATATTCTCTTATGCCGAAGGTACAGTTCCATTGAAGCACAAATAACTCATTCTACAAACAAAAATGCAGATACCTTCTACTCACTGCATCTAGGAGTCATAGGCATTAAATCTCACACTCAAATCACCACAATTGATCACTTTTGCATCTTTCATATCACACATACTCACAAATTAATCCACATAACAAATTGCCTTTTATTTATACCATCTGTGACCTAAAATAATCTCAATTAGGTTAGTCTTAAGGAAATGTATGCACCTCAACCATGCAACATCAAATAGGTTGGCACCAAACACTTCCATAGTGTAAATAAGTGAAGGCAGACCATGCCACAAATTAATTGGGACACAAATCTACACCGACATGCTTCTCAACACTTCCACAAACAATCATCCTCCATAATTAGTGCTAGCATGTTAGGTCTGCTAAACTTGCACTAACACTAACAAGTTACCACAAACATGACTCTCCAGGTCCAAAAACATCTTGTGGACCATACAACATCAATCCAAAACATCTCAGAATATTCCACATCATCAAAATATTTGTCACTACTATTGCAACCACCTGAAACTTAAAAAATGCCTTTATTCTATGGAACCAAACACATTGGAGTAGACATCCAACTCATTAAATAATCTTGTGGAACACCACAACACTTGAAACTTTAAGGGAAGGTAGATACAAAAAATATATGCATGTTCCCAGATGCGCAAGCTGAGAACCTTCACCACGAACTACTCTGAACCCGAAACTTTGGATATAGAACCTCTAAACACCTCTATTAATCATATCCAAACAATGTAGGCATATATTTAACCTTGAATAAATGTGGATCATAACACTAAACACCACTTTATCACATTGAACTTTCTTTTATTCAAATTTTCTCAAAAGCACTTGGAAACCAAGTGAACCAACTACATCAACAATACTACTAACATCTCTACAACACATATGCAATACCTCTCATCAACTATAGAACATCCAATTATCAAAAATTTTGTAACTATACTAAAGTAAGACATCAATGACAACACCAACAACATTGTGTTGATATCAATATCAACAACTCCAATGTTAGGGGTTGGCATCATCAACACCAACATTATTCCAACACTCTCTTCATACAAAGGGTTGAAATAAAAATAAATTGGCATGAAAAAATGTATGAAATTGGTATTGATCTAAAACATACAAGAACTCTAAGAAATATGCAAGAACATTTAGACAACACATTTTTGAAACAACCCATCCATGTCTTCTTTATAGACAAGAGTAATATAAATTACAAAAATAGATTTTATTAAGATTAAGTTGGTTTTTGAGCGACCATACTTGAAATTATGTTAGTTTTGAAACCAGGGTAAGTGCACCAAGATGGTTCACAAAAAGGGGACTTAAGTGGACAACATTTTTTTGAAATCAGGAAATATTGACCTTGGACGTGAAATTGAGGATACTTACACTAATTTTTTTGAGATGGAACAAAAACAAGGATCGAAGTGCTCTGAGTCTACTTTCTAAACAACTAATTTATTTTTAAAACGGTTGATATTAAGAGGTTTAAAAGAGGGACGCACACAAATTGGTGTTGATTTTGTCAGAAAAACATAACATAGCAACTCTTGTACGACCTTCGTATGGTGAACTTTTTTTTAGTATTTTTAAAATCGCAATATTCAAAAGTTAGCTAACAGTATGTAGTTGATGCATGATTTTTTTGATAATTTTTTAATGAATATTTGATTTTTTACTAATTTTCAAAGTGGACACTTCTTGAAAAACAAAATTTTGGCCATGCTACCCCTACAAATTTTTGAAAATAATTGATTTTTTTTTTTTTAATTTTTATAGAATGGAGTCTAGTTTCTAAAAATGTAATTTATTTTAAATTTTGATGAGTGCTTAATTTATAACGAAAAAAACACCAAACACTACCTTTTTCCAAAAAAGAGACATACAAACAAAAGAAATTATGGATGAAAGACTTAACATTGTTAGAAAGTGAAAAAAATTACATCGATGGATAGTTAAGAGAGAACGTAACATTACCCAGATATTTGATTTGTTCGATATTGAGCCACATGCAATCCTGGCGATGAGCACAAACTCGATTATGTGAAATATTGTAGAATTTGCAAAAACACGTCTCTGGTCGTTGGGAATGCCCTCCAAGCCTTTGGGTTGGTATTCCAAGGAAAATACCAATCCTAAGGCTTGCGGATTCCCAAAGCAAGATATAATGCGAGCGCGTTATAACGCAATCACGTTATATCTTAGTTTTGACATGGTTTTTTTCTTTTGCGAGAAACATGTCAACCAAGACATAATGCGAGTGCATTATAACGCGCTCACGTTATGTCCTCCTTTATGTTAAATGCTAGTCTATTGAATGTATGTTGATATATTTGTATGTTTGTATGTAGATGTATGCTTGTATGCCATGTATGTATGCATGCTTCTATGTATGTACGTATGCCTAGAGTGAGAGGGACTTAGCTAGGTAGGGTGGTAGGGATAGAGGGAGGGAGAGAGAGAGGAGGGCAGTGGGAGAGAGAGAATTGAGAGAGAGGGAGATAGAGAGACAGAGAGAGGGGGGAGAGAGACAGAGAGAAAGAGAGAGTTATGTAGGTAGGGTGCCAAAGCGAGAGACTTGAGAGTGTGAGGGGGTGAGATGGAGAGACTTGAGAGATAGGTAGTGAGAGGGAGGTCTAGAGAGAGGGAGTGGGAGAAAGAGGGAGTGTGAGTGAGAGACCTAAGAGAGGGAGAGGGTGTGGGAGGGAGTGCCCTGATAGAGGTAGAGAAAGAGGGGGGTGGAGTGAGAGGGAATTATCTAGGTAGGGTGGGAGGGATAGATAGAGAGAGGGGAGAGAGAAAAAGAGAGTTACCTAGGTAGGTTGCCAGAGGGAGAGACCTAAGAGAGAGAGGGGGTGGGAGGGAGATACATGAGAGAGGGAGAGAGAGGGAGTGGGAGAGAGTGGGAGGGACATAGAGAGAGATGGATAGAGGGAGCGAGAGAGGGGGGTAGGGATTGATTGAATGAGAGGTATGTAGAAAGAGGGAGAGGGTAGATAGAGAAAATTAGAGAGGGTAGGAGAGAGGGAGGGAGGGAGAGGTGAGATGTATAGATAGAGAGAAAGTGATAGGGGTTGAGGGTATAGGGTTGAGGGATTAGGGTGGAGGACCTATAGGGTTGATGGTTTCTAGGGTATTAGGGTTTAAGGGTTGAGGGTTGAGGGAATAGGGTCAATGGTAGAGGGTATTGGGTTGAGGGTATAGGGTAGAAGGTTTAAGAGTTTAGGGTTAAGGGTTTAGGGATGAGGGTAGAGGGTAGAGGGTATAGGGGATAGGGTATATGTTTGAGGGTATATGGTTGAAGGATTAGGTTCAGGGTCTAATGTAAAGGGTAGAGGGTATAGGGGTTGAGGGTTTAGGGTTTAATGATTGAGGGTTGAGGGAATAAGGGTTGAGGGTTGAGAATTGAGGGTTGAGGGTTTAATGTATAGGGTAGAGGGTTTAAGTGTTGAGGGTTGAGGGTGGATGATTGAGGGTATAGGGTTGGTGGATTAGGTTTGAGGGTCCAATGCATATGGTAGAGGGTATAGGGGTTGAAGGATTAGGGTAGAGAGTTTACTAAGTGGGTTTAAGGGTTGAGGTATTAGGGTTGAGGGTAGAGGAGAGACGATTGAGGGTAGAGGGTAGAGGGTTTAGGGGTTTAGGGTTTAAGGGATGAGGGTTTAGGGTTGAGTGTTTAAGGGTTTATAGGGAAGATGGTAGAGGGTTGAGGGTTTAGGGTTTAGGGTTGAGGGTAGAGGATTGAGGGTATAGGGTTGCGGGATTAGGGCTGAGGGTCCAATGTATAGGGTAGAGGGTATAGGGGTCGAGGGATTAGTGTTTAAGGTTTGGGGGATTAAGGGTCAAGAGGGTTGAGGGATTATGGTAGAGAGTTTACTAAGTGGGTTTAAGGGTTTAAGGGTTGGGGCATTACGGTTGGGGGTAGAGGGTAGAGGATTGAGGGTAGAGGGTAGAGGGTTTACGGGTTGATGGTTTAGGGTTGAGGGATTAAGAGGTTATAGGGTAGAGGGTAGAGGGTTTAAGGGTTGAGGTTTTAAGGTTGAGGGTAGAGGATTGAGGGTATAGGGTTATGGGATTAGGGTTGAGGGTCCAATGTATAGGGTAGAGGGTATAGGGGTTGAGGGAATAGGGTTTAAGGGTTGAGGGATTAAGAGGATATACTGGTTGAGGTTTTAGGTTTTAAGGGTTGAGGGTTGAGGGTTGAGGGTTGAGGGTTGAGGGATTAAAGGGTATAAGGGTTGAGGGTTGATGGATTAAGAGGGTATAAGGGTTGAGGTATTAGGGTTTAAGGGTTGAGGGATTAAGAGGTTATAGGTGTTGAGGGATTAGGGTTTAAGGGTTGGGGGTTGGGGGTTGAGGGTTGAGGGTTGAGGTATTTAGAAGGTATAGGGGTTGAGATATTAGGGTTTAAGGGTTGAGGGTTGAGGTTTGAGGGATTAAGAGGTTATATGGGTTGAGGGATTAGGGTTTAAGGGTTGAGGATTGAGGGTTGAGGGTTGAGGGATGAAGAGGGTATAGGGGTTGAGGGATTAGGGTTTAAGGGCTGAGGGTTGAGGTATTAAGAGGTTATAGGTGTTGAGGGATTAGGTTTTAAGGGTTGAGGGATTAATAGGGTAAAGGGGTTGAGGGATTAAGGTTTAAGGGTTGAGGGTTGAGGGTTGAGGGATTAAGAGGGTATAGGGGTTGAGGGATTAGGGTTTAAGGGTTGATGGATTAAGAGGGTATAGGGTTTAAGGGTTAAGGGTTGTGAGGGATTAAGAGGTTATAGGGGGTTGAGGGATTAGGGTTTAAAAGGTTGAGGTTGAGGGATTAAGAGGGTTTAGGGAGTTGAGGATTAGGGTTTTACTAGGGTTGAGGTTGAGAGTTGAGGGTTGAGGGATTAAGAGGGTATGGGGGTTGAGGGATTAGGGTTTAAGGGTTGAGGGTTGAGGGATGAGGTATTAAGAGGTTATAGGGGTTTAGGGATTAGGGTTTAAGGGTTGAGGGTTGAGGGTCGTGGGATTAAGAGGGTATATGGGTTGAGGGATTAGGGTTTAATCACTCCCTCCTACCCCCTCTCCCTCTCTTAGGTATCTCTCTCATTGTTCAATCACTCCCACTCTCTCTTTCTCCCACTCTCCCTCCCTCTCTCCCTCTATCTCCCTCTTTCTCCCTCTCCCTCTCTCTCTCCCTTATATCCTTAACCCTTAACCCTTTAAACCCTTAACCCTTAAACCCTTAACCCTTTAAACCCTTAACCCTTAAACCCTTAACTCTTAACACTCTACCCTCTATATCTCTCCCACTCCCTCTCTCTCTCCCCTCTATCCTTAACCCTTAACCCTTTAAACCCTTAACCCTTTAAACCATTAACCCTTAAACCCTTAACTCTTAACCCTCTACCCTCTCTCTCTCACTCCTATATCTCTCCCCTCTATCCTTAACCCTTAACCTTTTAAACCCTTAACCCTTAAACCCTTAACCCTTAACGCTTTAAACCCTTAACCCTTAAACCCTTAACCCTTAACTCTTTAAACCCTTAACCCTTAAACCCTTAACTCTTTACCCTCTATCCTCTATCTCTCTCCCCTCTATCATTAACACTTTAAACCCTCTACCCTCTATCTCCCATTCCCTCTCTCTCCCCTCTATCCTTAACCCTTAACCCTTTAAACCCTTAACCCTTAAATCTTAACCCTCTACCCTCTATCTCTCTCTCCCTCTCTCCCACTCTCTCGCACTCTGATATCTCTCCTCTCTATCCTTAACCCTTAACCCTTTAAACCCTTAACCCTTAACTCTTTAAATCCTTAACCCTTAAACCCTTAACTCTTAACCCTCTACCCTCTAACCCTCTCCCACTCTCCCTCTCCCTCCCACTCTCCCTCTCTCCCACTCTCCCACTTTATCCCACTCTCTCTTTCTCCCACTCTCCTCCTCTCCCACTCTCCCACTCTCTCTTTCTCCCACTCTCCCCCTCTCTCCCCCTCTCTATCTCTTTCTCCCACTCTCGATCTCCCTCCCTCTCTCTCCCTCTTTCTCTCCATCTCTCTCCCTCTAACTCTTAACCCTCTACCCTCTATCTCTCTCCCACTCTCCCTCTCTCCCACTATCCCACTTTCTCCCACTCTCTCTTTCTCCCACTCTCCCCTCTCCCACTCTCCCCCTCTCCTCTCTATTTCTCCCCTCTCCCCTCTCTCTCCACTCTCTCCCTCTCTCTTTCTCCCACTCTCCCTCTCTCCTCCCTCCCTCCCTCCCTCTCTCTCTCTCCCACTCTCTCTTTCTCCCTCTCTCCCACTCTCTCTTTCTCCCACTCTCTTTCTCTCAACCATACACCCTCTACCCTTAACCCTGACCCCTTCAACCCTAAAACCCTAAAACCCTCAACCCTACCTCCCTCTACCTCTCTCTCTCTCTCAAACACACACACCTTTATCTCATCTACTATAAGGGTACAAGGGAGAGATATAGAATTAGGATAGAGGGTATAGACAAAGAGGGAGAAAATAAATCTATTAAAAACCCATATTTCATATAATACGAGCACATTTTGAAGAAGTAGATATATGACAATTTTAGAAAGAAATAATGTGCTCCCGTTATAATGCGAGCACGTTTTTTCTTCCACTAAAAATGGTAAAAAAACTCAATATACCTGTGATCTCAAGGCCCACATTTTGTATATTCTCCTGGTTTTTCGCATGCTCTGTACCGTCCAAACCAAGGCTACAAAAGACAAAGAAATACATAAAATATGAAAAATAGTGTTTTTTCAATTCAATATTCCTTCAAATCTTCTAAATCAGTCTTTGCATCGATGTTCTCCTAAAGCCTAGACAACAACTTCTTGAATTGAAAATTTTCATTCAATGGTGCTCCCGCACCATGTATGCTTCCACATTTTGTATACATATATATATGACATAAGTTGACATTTTGTATGCTTGTCCATGCTTTCATTTTGAGCCTATCTTGCAATCATGGCATGCCACATTACCACATTTCTTTAAGGAATTCTAGATTGAAAAAAATTATGTGACCTTTGTCTATGCTAGGTTAACTCTTTTACAAGATGATTGTAAGTATTATTTATGAAGCCTTGAATGATATATATTTGATTAACTTGAATGGATACATTTTCTAGAAGCTAATATTCATCTCATTACCATGCTACAGATAAAATTATCCATCATTATGAAGAAACAGACAAAGAGAACGAAACCTTCAAAGAAAAGGAGAGAGTTCGGGTGGCGGCATATCGTGAAAAGAAGAAATTGGAAGATTGACGAGAACAAGCCAATTGAAGAGGAACCTCAACCATCAAAAAGAGAAAAGGGATTGGTAGCACAAAAGGCACAAATGTGAAAGCATCATGGTAAGACAGATTCAGATATCATAGTTGGAGACACACCCTCTATGAAAAGTGAATATGAAGGTACACCATTAAGCACAAGCGAATATGGAGGGACACCATCTACCACAAGTGAATATGGAGGGACACCATCTACCACAAGTGAATATGGAGGGACACCATCTACCGCAAGTGAATATTGTTGGACACCATCCAACACATCTCAAGTTGAGAGTAAATCATCACTTGGATTTGACGAAGAAGGTATGCCATCATCCCCACGTGAACCTCAAGGTATGTCTTCTTGTCCACCCTCGATCGAAGGTATGCAATCTAGCCCACCTCAATTAAATATTGATGAAATTCCTAATGTTGAGATGTATGTACCTAGGAGAACGCCACCTAGAATTTTGCATAGAAAGCCAAAGTATTTGATTAATATTAATGATGAGATTTTATAGTACATGGAAGGTAAGATTTCAACACGCACTTGTAGAAGATATGTTGATAAGATTTGGAAATTATTTTTGAAAGGCTAAATGAGACCGCAAGATGTCAACTATTTGTTGAAATGAAGCGGAGTGTAAATTATAGGAACATCATGAAGACTCTTGGGTTGAGAACATTGAATGCATCGAGTGAAGACACTACTATGAAGAATCTAATGGATGCTTATGAGAGTGTGGGTAAGACCTCATGCTCAAAGGATAGTAATGTCACCAAACGTGTCATTACATCAACTTTGGTAAGCTGTCAAACAAAGAGATCTCGTCTCATTAGAAAGACGAGTGAACAAATGGGAATTAGTAGAAAAACTTTATCAAGAGCCATTCAAAGGCGGTAAAGAGTTGAGGGCACTGATTCAAATGAATTATGGGCATTCTCAGGGATATTGTCACGAAAAGATAAAGAATTTGTCGAAGCCTTGAGAACACTAATTGAAGAGTATTGGAAGAATAACACAAGGCCATCTCCAAATCAAAGGGATGTGGTAGGAAGGAGAATCGATTGTTGGAATCGTGAGCCACATCCAAAGCATTTTTTGGATATGACTCAAACCCAATTTTTTCGTAAATTTGAAAATGATATCCTCAAATTAGTATTTCTCAAAGATTTTTTGAAATGCTTAAACCTTTTTATGTCAAGATAAATCACACACGCACTACTTGTTGTTGTAGAATACATATTGAATTCTCTAACCCTTATGATGTTTATTGTTCTAGATGTTTAGATTTGCATACTAACGATGTTTTGCAAGATTGTGGCATAAAGACAAAGAAATACATAAAATATGAAAAATAGTAATTTTTCAATTCAATCTTCCTTCAAATCTTCTAAATCAATCTTTGCATCGATGTTCTCCTAAAGCCTAGACAACAACTTCTTGAATTGAAAATTTTCATTCAATGGTGCTCCCACACCATGTATGCTTCCACATTTTGTATACATATATATATGACATAAGTTGACATTTTGTATGCTTGTCCATGCTTTCATTTTGAGCCTATCTTGCAATCATGGCATGCCACATTACCACATTTCTTTAAGGAATTCTGGATTGAAAAAAATCATGTGACCTTTGTCTATGCTAGGTTAACTCTTTTACAAGATGATTGTAAGTATTCTTTATGAAGCCTTGAATGACATATTTTGATTAACTTGAATGGATACATTTTCTAGAAGCTAATATTCATCTCATTACCATGCTACAGATAAAATTATCCATCATTCTGAAGAAACAGACAAAGAGAACGAACCCTTCAAAGAAAAGGAGAGAGTTCGGGTGGCGGCATATCGTGAAAAGAAGAAATTGGAAGATTGACGAAAACAAGCCAATTGAAGAGGAACCTCAACCATCAAAAAGAGAAAAGGGATTGGTAGCACAAAAGGCACACATGCGAAAGCATCATGGTAAGACAAATTCAGATATCGTAGTTGGAGACACACCCTCTATGAAAAGTGAATATGAAGGGTCACCATTAAGCACAAGCGAATATGGAGTGACACCGTCTACCACAATTGAATATGGAGGGACACCATCTACCGCAAGTGAATATTGTTGGACACCATCCAACACATCTCAAGTTGAGAGTAAATCATCACTCGAATTGGACAAAGAAGGTATGCCATCATCCCCACGTGAACCTCAAGGTATGTCTTCTTCTCCACCCTCGATCGAAGGTATGCAATATAGCCCACCTCAATTAAATATTGATGAAATTCCTAATGTTGAGATGTATGTACCTAGGAGAACACCACCTAGAATTTTGCATAGAAAGCCAAAGTATTTGATTAATATTAATGATGAGATTTTGCAGCACATGGAAGGTAATATTTCAATACGCACTTGTAGAAGATATGCTGATAAGATTTGGAAATTCTTCTTTGAAAGGCTAAATGAGACCGCAAGATGTCAACTATTTGTTGAAATGAAGCAGAGTGTAAATTATAGGAACATCATGAAGACTCTTGGGTTGAGAACATCAAATGCATCGAGTGAAGACACTACTATGAAGGATCTAATGGATGCTTATGAGAGTGTGGGTAAGACCTCATGCTCAAAGGATAGTAATGTCACCAGACGTATCATTACATCAAATTTGGTAAGTTGTCAAACAAAGAGAGCTCGTCTCACTAGAAAGATGAGTGAACAAACTGGAATTAGTAGAAATTTTTTATCAAGAGCCATTCAAAGGCGGTAAATAAATGAGGGCACTGATTCAAATGAATTATGGCCATTCTCAAGGATACTGTCACAAAAAGATAAAGAAGTTGTCGAAGCCTTGAGAACACTAATTGAAGAGTATTGGAAGAATAACACAAGGCCATCTCCAAATCAAAGGGATGTGGTAGGAAGGAGAATCGATTGTTGGAATCGTGAGCCACATCCAAAGCATCTTTTGGATATGACTCAAACCCAATTTTTTCATAAATTTGAAAATGATATCCTTAAATTAGTATTGCTCAAAGATTTTTTAAAATATTTAAACCTTTTTATGTCAAGATAAATCACACACACACGACTTGTTGTTGTAGAATACATATTGAATTCTCTAACCCTTATGATGTTTATTGTTCTAGATGTTTAGATTTGCATACTAACGATGTTTTGCAGGATTGTGGCATAAAATCCCCACCAAAATCTGCAAGAGAGTTCTTATCAATTTTTTTATGTGAAATAGAGGATTGCCAAATATTCTATAGGACAACATGCTTGGATGGTTCATGTGAGCATTGTGTTGGCTTCTAGCATATGCTAGTATATCAACATATGGAAAGCACAGATGAGGTGGGACAAAAACTAGTAGAGTTTGGGAAGTATAAAACAATGTCATATGCTACAAAATTGGGTCTCAAGCAAAAAGGTGTGATTTGGTTATTGAGAAAATTCCAGTGTACTAGTTTATGTCCATGTTTTGTGACAATATACTATATGAGTATGTAATGCATACCCATAGAGCCCGATGGTTGGACACATAATTCAAGCTATGCAAGGACACCATTCCAGTTGGCAATAAAGTATTAATGGTTGAATTTGCAGAGAACTACACTCTACAACCACAGTGTGAGGTTCAGTCACAGTATTACAACTCCACACAGGTTTCAATATTTGTCCACATAACATTCATTCATGCATCTGATAGTACAGATGACCAAAGGAAGGTATTGCGGGAGTACCACTTTTACATTAGTGATGATCGCACACATTCTCCAGAGTTCGTGCAAGGTTGGTTCCAGATGTTCTATAGTGGTTTGGCTCAGAGGGGCATAGCATACGACCGACATATAATATGGTCGGATAACTATGCACCATAGTTGAAGAACTCACACATGTTCTACTGGTTGAGCAGGATGCATGTCATTACAGGTGTTCAACATATGTGGAACTTTTGTGAGGTCGAGCATGGAAAGGGGGAGCATGATGGTGTAGGAGCATGCGTGAAAAGATCATTAGCATGAGAAGAGTTAAAGTATAAAGATAGTGCAAAGTTGACAGATGCAAAATCAATCATTGAGTGGTGTAATGCTTTGATGGGTCCAGGTAATGAAGGTATGTCTTCAGTTCATAGATTTTTTTGGTTGATGGATGATACTAATATTACACCATATGAGGACTATTGTACACTAATAGTATCAAGTGAGGTACACTCTTTCCTTAGCTCAAATGCAAGTTCATGGAGTATCGATACACGAAAGATGGCATGCTTTTTTTCTTCATGTACAATGCAAGCCTGGAATGATTGTGAGTTAGGGGAGTGGGTTGACAAATGGTTGAAAAGTTATCTTAGCCCACTTCACATGTATCGCCCTCCGACGACATTGGAACTGACACAGATGGAATCATCAGTTGACTTTGACCACGTATTATATCTAGTTCAACCAAGTGATATATCTACTTGCTTAGTTATTGAAATTCCATTATTGAAATTCCATATTGTTATCTTACTTTGTAGTGAATTCGTAATGTTGACTAATTTCAATAGATTTGCTGCACATATCAATGCAAGGCATGTTTGTGAATTTATTGCAGATGAAGACAATGAAGAGGGACCAAACTATTACTTGTGTCATTGTGTTGAGGCAAAAAATAAATTGGAGGCCCCATTTATAGATGGGCAAAACATTGAATACCCTATAGCCTTAGTTGTGGTTACTGGAATGTGGCTTAGAAGGTACCCACATTTGAGTGTTAAACATTGGTTGTTTCAGGACTTTGATACGCATCGTAAGATTCTTCATTACTCGAACCTTGTTGTGGCATCCAATGTTAATTTGACCAAATATGGGGGTAGACATTTGAACAAGACCTTGTGGAAGGTTTGCGAGTCTGACCATGAGGCAATACTTGACACAATAAAGAGTAGAGCAAACCCGAATGGTTCGTTGGATTAATTTGTAAGTATATGCACATTGGTTCTTATCAATTTATGCTTGTATGCACATTAATTTTTTTGATGCCAATGCTATCATCTTCTTTTACTTTGCGTATTTTTAAGTAACCTACTAAACATTGATCGGGTGTCCCCTTGCTGAAAATGCAGATATATGAGCCATCCAAGAGAATGTCAGCCAAAAAAGCAATGCAACATCCTTATTTTGATGATCTTGACAAATCTCAATCATGATTTTAAGCCATTAGAAAAGTGTGTGCAAAGCTTGGTGAGGGAATTTCAAGTTATTAATTTGAATTTAACCTTATCATGAGCAACTATGATGTAGACATTATAAGAGCATATGAAATTTAAACTTACTCTATTTATGCGAGGTGTTGTGTGCAATAGGTATGTTGGAATTCCCAGTGAAGATGTATGACTAGGAGTGACTAAGTTGTGAGACCTGCATACCTATCTATAAGTTCCTTCCATCTATTTTCATTTCATTTTCATTTTGGATGCTCTTTCTTTTTCTCTTTTACTTTGCGTATTTGTAAGTAAACTACTAAAAATTGATTGGTCTCTTGTTGCAAAAAATGTTGATTTATGAGCCATCAAAGAGAATCTCAGCCAAAAAAGAAATGCAACATCCTTATTTTGATGATCTTGACAAATCTCAATTCTGATTTCAAGCTATTATAAAAGAGCGTGTGATGCTTAGAGAGGGAATCTCAAGTTACTCAATTGAAGTTAACCTCATAATGAGCACCTATGATGTAGAGATTTAAAGAGAATCTCGGATGTATGAGTGACATTGTAAAAGATCTGTGAGAAAGAAGTACCTAAGGCATTGTAATGATATTTACTCAAATACTATAATTTTGGAGTTCATGTTTGGTGCAGCAGCACCTTGTTCTCTAAATGCCTTGAATAGGCAAATTTGCAAAATTTGAATTTTGAAATGTAAACAATGTGAAAAAGGTCATGTGAAGGTCATATGGAATGTATTCAAAGTCTGAAAGAGTTCATTAGGTGATTAGAGAATTGATATAAAGCATGTAAGGTTGAGAAAAACAAAGATCTTTTGTATTCTTGAATATTTACAATCAATAAAGTCCCTATTTTAGTGATTTTACGAGTTTTTCCAGTTGTTCATTAACTTGTACGACCTATATAGTAGTTTAAGGCCTTGAATTTTGTTGTTTAAGGTAGATTAGTGAAGTAGCTTTCTTTTGAATCTATTTAGGAGGGTATCCATTGAGTTTATCATTAGTTTGAACTAATTTTTCTCAACTCGATCTGTAAACCCTCAAGATTGGGGTTTTGAGAGTCTAGATAACCATTAATGACTACTCCACCAAATTTGATAGTTTAGATCAGTGGAGTAAGTTATTCTTAGGATTTTTTAGGTGTGTGTGCATTTATCTGTGAAGGGGAATTTAAGAAACAAAGGTGGAGTTGCTGCTACAAGGTTTTATGATGAATTTCCAAGTGAAAAGTGTGGCTCCAAGTGGTGTTTTGAGGAAAACTTCTCAAATGAATTCACAAAAAAATGACTGATCTAGATAGCTATTATTGAGTTACAACACATACTTCAAAATCAATAATCACCGTCTTGGAACATGTGCATCAAAAATGACCTTCTTCGTTGTCCTCGTTAGGCTAACTAGGCCTAATTTACAAAGGAACATACCTTTAAAAATTCAACAGCCCCCTAAACTTGTTGGGGCAGCAATTATCATGTATCTAAACCATTAGATCCACAATTTGTCTCAGGAGAAACTCACTCCACCATGCCAAACCACAAAACCCTTATTTCATGCTAGTATGAGGAGGGTTTATTGAAAGGAATGGTTCCACACCTTACCAGAACATTCCACTGCCTCAAACCTTCTTAAAATAACCTACAAAAACTCAAAATACAATCATCCAACCTCTACATGCAATATTTTATCAAACCCTAGGGTGAAATCTTATTTTTTATGCCCTTTTCCATCAAAATCTATAGGGGCAGCAACACAAACCCCATAAAAATTATTCTCTTTCACTTAGAAACTTCTCATTTAATCCTACAGGATTGTGTTGGGCCCCACTACAAAAACCTCTCTCTATTTTGGCTATCTCGGTGTGGTTTTCCCATGGCGGCGAATTTTCACTTGATGGAAAAAGTGTCAAATGCAAGCAGTGCAAAGTTGCAAAGTGGTGCAACTTTCATTCTGCAACTCGTGTGACCAAGAAGATTGTTCCAACATGTCTGAATAGGTATTTTTATGCTAGAAATGGTCCTCTTTTGCACCCAAACATGCAGAATCGCTCTGAGGTACGTTCAACTGGATCGATCCCTTAAGAGTCCAAAGTGCTAAATGGCTGCAAACTTCAACATGCTATTACTCAGATACCATGCCACTTTGAAACTTATCATTTGATTCTACAGGATCGTGTTGGGGCCCTCTACAAAAACCTCTCTCACTTTTGGCTATCTCGGAGTGGTTTTCCCATGGCGGCAGATTTTCACTTGATGGAAAAAGTGTTTAATTCAAGCAATGCAAAGTGGTGCAACTTTCGTTCTGCAACTTGTGTAACCAAACAGACTATTCCAATACATCTGAATAGGTATTTTTACGCTAGGAATAGTCCTATTTCACACCCAAACACATGGAATCACTCTGATCTATGTTCCACCGGATTGATCCCTTAAGCGTCCAAAGTGCAAAATGGCTACAAACTTCAGCTTGTTGTTACTCGGATACTGTGATTCTTAGAAACTTCTCATCTAATCCTATAGGATTGTGTTGGGCCCCTCTACAAAAACCTCTCTCAGTTTTGGCTATGTTAGTGTGGTTTTCTCGTGGCGGCAGATTTTCACTTGATGAAAAAAGTGTCAAATGCAAGCAGTGCAAAGTTGCAAAGTGGTGCAGCTTTCATTCTACAACTCATGTGACCAAACAAACTATTCCACCACGTCTGAATGGGTATGTTTATGCTAGGCATGGTCCTCTTTCACACCCAAACATGCAGAATCATTCTGAGCTACGTTCCACCGGATCGATCCCTTAAGGGTCCAAAGTGCAAAAGGGAAGCAAACTTTGACGGGATATTCCTCGAAAACCATGATGCTGAAAAAATATTCGTCCAAGCCTACGAGATCACTTTGGGCCCCTCTACAATAACCTCTCTCGATTTTTTTTATCTCGGAGTTGTTTTCCTGTGGTGTCCAGTTTTCACTTGATGGAAAAAATGTCAAATGGAAGCAATGTAAAGTTGCAAAGTGGTGCAACTTTTGTTTTGCAATTAGTGTGACCAAACTAACTGCTCCAACGCATCCTGTTAGGTAGGTATACGCTAGGGATGGACCTCTTTTGCACCCAAACACACATAATTGATCTAAGTTGCGTTCAACCGACTTGATCCCTTATGATGGCATGCAAAACAATGGAAAAATGAAACATACACATGACGGTTGAGAAGTCTGAGTATTCCACACAAAAAACATATGATCATTGGTGCACAACACCTTGTTCCTCCATTTAATGAACAAGGTCTAGTTCAATGGTTTTAGTCATTATAATGTCAAATAAGGCCATGATAGCCCATTCTGTAATCTTGCTTTTAGTTTTGAGTTAGTGTGGGGTCATTTGAGTCAATTATGTAAGTACAAATAAGAAAATAGCATTGGTAAAGGAATTGGAAGAGATTACTAATGTTGCCCCTATTCAAAATTTAGAATTTAGGCCTTAAAAGCAAGGCTAGACGAGGTGAAAAGAAGAAATTGCTTGAGAATAAGTTAGAATAGGTTGGAAATAGGGTGAGGTTGTGGAGTTTGATGTGTTCAAATGGTCTACAAGGACAAGGGAGGTCAAAATTATGTTATGGCATGATGCCCTAATTGGGAATAGAGGGGTTTTGAATGAAAAAGAGAGGTTTGAGGGAGTAAAAGTGGGTAAAGTCAAGGGGCATAATAATTTGGTGGTCAATTAAGTTTGTGCAGGTAGAATGAAGAGTGTTGGAAGAAGTTTTGAGGTTGTATGATGTCTGGATATGGGGTTTTCAATAAACCCTCGTGAAATTTGAGAAAAGTGAGGGTTTAGATGATAGTGGGGTTAGAGGGCCAATCACGCCCCAGAAATTGTGGATTTTATGGATTTGCAGAGTGGTAAATGTTGCCCAATGGTGATTTGCAGTTGGAAGAGTGATTGAGAGCGTGTTGCTTTTTTAAATAGACCTATTCGAGGGTCTAGAACAACATTGAGTCTATTTCATATTTGTATTATAAATTATAACTTGCTTTCTCCTGAGTCCATTTCGTATACAAGAAATAATATTGCAAAAAATTGACATATAAATCTTTCAACGTGTTTATATGGTGATGCATCAAGAACATATTTGAATCTTTTTATGAATCATTTCATGGAATACCAATTGAAAATGTTTTTTTTTTCTTTTAGATAAAGTTTTTTAGCATCAATCAATTAATATTCAAGACAAACCATGAAGGACAATAATGATCAATGCTAGGGCTAACCAATTAATAAGTATACACGTGAATAAGTCAAGCATGTACATGTGAATAATGGAAGCACAAGTACTCAAAAACACGTAAGCCTTGAAGTATACACACAAATGCATAGTATACACAAATTAACACAAAGTTTATGCACGAATACAAGGTCTACGCATGAAAATACATAAGTCACAAAGTATACATTGGAACACACGTAAGTTGTAAAGTATACACTTGAATACATGTAACTCATATCTATTGAAACATAAATTTAGAATGCAAATATGGACACCATCGATAAAAGATATTTGTATTAACCAAATAGCCATGTAGGCATACATCAATATATGTTGATATAAGTATGAAATATATGTACAAAATAGCCATATAGGATTACGAGAATTCCATATAGGCATACAATGTCAAATATGTCCAATACAAAATATGTACAAAACTGCCATGTAGGCATACAACAAAAGGATCAGTTTTCAAAAGTCATTTCTCTCCATGCTCTAGAAATAAATTATTTCCCTTTGCTTGTTGATCAGATGGTGATAGGTTTGTCACTCGTTTGTGTTGCACTCGAGGAGTTCTCCTGTTGCTCCTCCTAGTGTTTAGCTCATGGTGAAGTTTTAACTGTTACAATAAGAAGTAAAGACATGAATATATAGAAATTACATTATAAAAAATGATATATTTGACAAAATAATCACTTACCACCATCTCATGCTCAGGCGTGCTCAAGCCCTATATAAACCATCCAAATAGAAATTAAACTACGAATCAATAATTGTTTGATTTTTCACTAACTAACATCTATAACAACAAATGTAAATTGAAATTTACTAATTTTCCTCATACCTCCCCTGTTAGAGCCATCAAAGATTGTATAGCAAATGAAACACCGATTTGCATTGCCCTCGTCACATTTAGAGGTGTTTCATCTTGCAACATCTGAAAATAAAACAACAAATTATTCAACGTAATCAATGATGTGCATATAAACTACACAAATCTATTAAGTATAATTCATTAGTTAAAATATTTATTCTATTACCTCCATGTAGGTTTGAGTAAATCCACTGGCATTGGGAGGTGTTCCCTCGAAACCTCTAATATTAGCCTGTTCAACATCCAAAATCACATATTAAAATACCATTCGTAAAACAATGTTATTATCATTTAATAAATTTATAATTGTTTACTAGTTACATACCCTAGCAATAGGTGTACTGTAGAAATAAATAGGTGGGGGGGTGGAGCATCCAGTCTCAACACTGTGACCTTGCAATTTTATTAAAATCATAAAACATTTTTGGTTAATCTTGCATTTCAAAATCAAAATTTAATAAATTAAATTCAATGAACATGCTAACTTTTACCTGACTATCAATGCCATACACCTAATGAAAAATGTCACCTTCCCTCTCCATCTCCATAGCTGTAGACAGATCATGCGTAGCAGCCTCCTAAGTGTCGATGGGGTCATATGAACAAGTTTCCCTGCAAGATTGACACACATGGGATCGAAGGCCACCACTTGAAGACTCCCCTGGATGGTGTTGTAGAATAGGGCTAGTATGATGGATGACACTCTAGGTCAAAGTGTTGATCACCTGCAATGTCTCTACGTCGGTACTCTCCTTTGTGATGAAAGGCATAACAACATTCTCACGAGGTGACCTAGCAAGAGCTCATCTCCCTTGTCGTGTAGGATCCGGCTATGCACTAGGTCTATCCTGAGCCGACCCCCCACGTCTCCCCTGGAAATCCCTCATATCAAAATAATTTGGGATTTTGTTCAATATGAACTCACTGTATAGTTTCCTAAGGAAATATTGTGGGACTTCACAATTATTGCATGGTGGGTAACCAAAGACCATGTACCACCTATCATAAAAATGGTTCCTAATTTGTTGGTGGTGGCACCAATGAATAAGAAACCTCTTAGCATTCAGGGTAAGATTTTGATTTGTGCATGGGTCAATGAATAATGAGCACAAATCACCTTTTGTAATTTTAAAATCCTTTATATCTTTATATGATAGTTTATTCACATAATAATCCCTAGTTTCCTACCTCCTATCTTGCCATCCAGTTATTTGTTTGCTAATTGAATCTACATTTGTTAACATATCTTTCAATGAACTTTCTAGGGTCATTCTTTTTGTTGTTGAACCATTTGGATCACTCAACTTACTGATTAAATCCTAAATTTTTTAATTTTTTTCTCTCAATTTCACTCATTAAATTTTGTTGAGTGCCAGGAGGGGGTTGAGTGATTGGTGGAGGAGGTTGTTTTTGTGGTTGATTTTGTTCTTGAGGATTTGGTTGCTCTTCTTGTTGAGGATTTTGAGGGTTTGCAGGTTGATTGCATCTCCTAAAAATTCAAACAAATATATATCAAATACAACCTAAAACTAACAAATTCAAAACAAAAAGCAAACAATCAATTTATCTCACACCTCCTCCTCCTCATGGTGCCATCGCTGCGAAGAAATAGCAATTGTTGGTGAAGATTTTTGCACAATGCCTCCTAGAACACAATCGTGAAAATGGGGATTTTGGTCGTGGGCACAAGAAAAAACACAGTTGAAATGAAAATGAATGACTTTAACTTCTTTTTTTCTGCTTTTAACATGTCATAATGTGAGCGCGTTATGAATTTTCAAAACTTTCTTTGAAAGTGGCCACAAATTGACTACCCATTTCCATGCACCCACCCACCATGAACTACAAAAATAGTTAAACGAAGAGAAAAAATCAATAATGAAAGTCATTGTGATGGTTTAGAGGTTTGAACAAAAAACCATTGTATTTGTTCCTCATAGGTGGAACCAAAAAATTCAATCCTTTTTATAAAAAAAATATGATTAATAAAACATTAGTGTGATTATACAATAAAAACTAAGTAATGATTCATTCAAAATCAAAATTTTCATTGTTGCATCACTACAAAAGTTGCATAGAATGCAAGAAATTCTATAATAAATTAATTTTCTAACTGCTATGGAAATATTCAAGAGTGCTTCCTTTGGATTCAAACAAATTCGATAGTTTAAGAAAAAAGTATGAGTAACTCTAACTTTTTCTTATTGATGATACATCTTCAATGATTGACTCTCAAATGTTGTACAACATATATAGTAGGCTTCATCAAATCAAGGACACTCATAACAATTCATTCAAAAATTTGGATATAGATTTTTGTGGTGATTTGTACCAAGCTCAACCTATTCTTGATACAGGGATATTTGAACAAACTATTACATAGTGAAACAATTCCATACATATTTTGTATAGATAATATAAAGTGTTTGCAATTATAGACAACCATGACATAAATCGAGGAACATTTTATTTTCATTCTAAATCATGTCATAACTTGTTAAAAACCAAGAAAGATATTTTCTACTTGAGTATAAATTTCCATGGACTTGCACCTAATGATTCAAATTTTCCATTCTTATTTCACATGAATTTAGATGTTGAATTGTGCAATAAAAATATTCTTCCCCTTTTGTTGGGGGAGAGCTTCATATTAACAACAATTAACAAGCTTGTAATTTATGCCTATTGATGAAGGGGTCACTAGGTAGATGGATCAATATTACTAGTTATTTTCACACTAAAATAAAATCTTTTTGTTGAGCTAATTGATAATAATTTTGATATACAATATAGTTTGGTCAATGGTGTAGATGATATATTCAAGGATTTTAATTTTGACCAAGGAGGTGTTGTTTGGATTCAATTCAATGATATTAAAATTATAAAATATTGTCATAAAAACAATGCAAGTTATATAGACCAAACATCTATCCACAATAGAACCCTTTAACAATAGTGTCTAGAAAGTAAAATCAAGGAAGAAATAATCATGTGGTGGAAATTCCCTTTGCAAATAACATGTACCTAAATTACAAGGCCTTATAATGGATAAGCTCACTTTTGTTCTTGACAAAGTTTATCAACACACTTGTTTACACAATCCTACCTCATTTTAAAAGTATTGGATCCTATACTTGATGCATATATTGTGACAATAAAAATTCAAAGTGTCATCACATTTATATTTTGAGATGATAAAATTGTATACTTTGGCACAATACAGTCTTGCCTCATTGTCTTGTACTCATTTTATTGTATGTTCTTTAAACACATCCAATTTCTACTACATGAAGATACTTAATGATCACAATCTAATCAGATTAGATGTGCTATGTTTGCAAGAAACCAAAAAAAATGTACTTGATAAAATAATACTATTAGGTGCAACATTCCATTTCTATTTTGCACTAAACATGCATAGACTTTTTACATGCTTAAGAAAAACCCCAACTTGATAAAATTAAAACATTTACAACATAATATTTAATAGTTCTCACTATTGACCTTTTGTACTTTATCAATGAAGATACACAAATAATTTTTTTCATTTGGTTGATAATCTTGAGGAATCTTCTTTCAAGATTGGTTGACTTGTTCCTCGTACTCCCTTATGGGTTCAATTTCCACACAAATTTGGGAAAATTTAGATAATAGTGTGTATATATCAGTTGCGGGTTCAAATATTGCTATAGAATTCTCTTTCAACTTTGTCCCAATTTGTAATACATCCATCTTTCAAAGTCTAAAACCATTCCACAACATGTCCAATAAGTCTTTCTCCAAACAATCACACAAACATAGATTCTTAACAAACTCCCAAAATTAAACAAGTGATAGTGAATGGTTGGATATGACCATCAAGATGCTATGAATTTTCACTAGTGAACTTGGGAAAAAATTCCTTGAACCTACCACATAAGGCTATGTATTGAGACAATGTTGATGGTCCAAAGTGAGTACCCCATAGATGAGACAAAATTAATGCCATGATGCAAATCTAAAAATAGTTGCAGTAGGTCTATCACTTCTACAAAGTTTCCAACCTCCATTCGAGGGGAGGAGCCTTTTAATTTTTGGATGATAAGGATACAATAGTATTTTTGTATCCTTATTAGAGTTGCCAAAAATCAATTGGTTAATAGATTTTTCGTTATAGTTTTTCCTTAAGAAATGACCCTGAATCATCCAATGAACAACTACAAATAAAACAATAGTTGGAGTGACCATTGTTGGATTAGTGATCTTCCTCTGAATTTTAGAGGTACAACTCCCTATCATAAAATTTTGGTACAAAGAATTTAAGAAAAAATCGTAAATCCAACATCAAAAATAATTCACAACAAAATAAAACACATTTGGTTCATAGACCAACAATATCATTCTTCATTTTATTTCTCTAACTGCAGAGCTCACAGACTCTTTCCCTTTTGTACAAAGTGAGAACCCAATTGTCTTCCTCCATAATTTCCTCAATCCCCTTATAGCCAAAAAAACTACACTCATTTAAAGGCATTCAAGCTTGTATATAGGGTAAGTGCACAAAGATGAGGGGCCAAAAAGGGGTCTTAAGTGGCCACCCTTTTTTTTGAAATCAAGAAATACTGACCTTGGATGAGAAATTGAGGATAGTTACACTCAAAATTTTAAGATGCAATAGAAACAAGGGTCATAGTGCTCTAAGTCTATTTTTTAAAATACTATTTAAAAAAAAAAAATGGTAGAGATTAAGGGGTTCAAAAAAGGGAGCCAAATAAATTGGTGTTGTTTTTGTCAAAAAAAAACATAACATAGTGTCTGTTGTGGCTCCCTTAAAAGGTTAAATTTTTTTAGTATTTTTAAAATTGCTTCAGTGAGAAATTATCTAACAACATGTATTTTATGCCTTATTTTTTTAATAATTTTTTAATGAATATATGATTTTTTACTAATTTTGAAAGTGGACACATCCTGAGAAATTTTTTGGTCGTGCTACCCCTATAATTTTTGAAAACTAATTGAAAACTATTTTTTTAATATGTGTAGAATGGATTCTAGTTTATAAAACTTTAATTTATTTGAAATTTCAATGAAGGGTTAAAAAATAAAGTAAGAAGTACCAAAGATTGGTTTTTGACAAAAAACATACACACAAACAAAAGAAATTAAAGATGAAAGCCTTAACATAGTCAAAATGTGAAAAAAATTACATCGTTAAATAGCTAAGAGAAAGCTTAACATTACCCAGGTTGTTTTTACTCGACCTTGAAACACGTGAAAACCTTATGGTTAACACAAATGAGATTATGTGAAATTTTGTAGAATATGCAAGAACACGTCTTTTGGCATCTGAAAGGAACTCCAAGCCTTTGGGTTGGAAATCCAAGCCAAAGGCTTGGAGATTCCCAAAGAAGGGCATAATGAGCATGTTATAACGTGCTCATGTTATGTCTTTCTTTATATTTTTTTCTTATTTTTTCTTTTTCTTTCTTTATGTTTTGGATTCCCAAAGCAAGGCATGACACAGGCACATTATAACATGCTCGTGTTGTGTCTCACTTGAAACTTTTTTTGTGCAAGTTTGTTAAATTTATGTTTGTATATACATTTGGATGTGTGTATGTTTGTATATATGCTTGCATGTATGTATGTTTGTGTGTGTGAATGTATATGTATGTATGTATGTATGTATGCTTGTATGTATGTATTTAAGGGTTTTGAGATTAGGGTATATAAGGGTGAGGGTATAGGGTATATGAATGAGGGTTGAGGTTATATGGTTTGGGGTTTAAGGTATAGGGATAAGGGTTGAGGGATTAGGGATTAAGTAATAGGTTGAGGGTATAGGGTATAGGGTTGAGGTTTATAGTTGAGGGATAATATCGAGCTCGTTGAGTGTATAAGATTAAGTGTGTAAGGTATAGGGATTAGAGTTTAGGATATTGAGTTTAGTGTTTATGGTATGGATTGAGGGTATAAAGCATAGGGCGAAGGGTTGAGAGTGTACGGTTTAAGGTTTAAGTATAGGGTTGGGGGACAATATTCAGGGTTTAGGGTATAAGGGTGAGGTTATAGGATATAGGGTTGAGGATCGAGGTTGTAGAGTTTAGGGTTTAAGGTATAGGGTTGAGGGTTAAGGGTTGAGGGATTAGGGCTTAAGTATAGGGTTGACAGTTTACAATTGAGGGATACTTTTCAAGGTTGAGTGTCTAAAGTATAGAGTTTAGGGTTTAAGTTTGAGGGTATAAGTCAAAGGGATGAGGGTTGATGATTTAGAGCATAAGTATAGGGTTGAGGGTATAGGTTATAGGGTAGAGGGTTGAGGGATAATGTTCAGGGTTGAGTGTCCAAGGGTAAGTGTATAGGGTATAGGTCCATTAGGGTTTAATATATTGGTTTGAAAGATTAGGGATTAAGTATAGGGTTGAGGTTTTTAGGTTTTAGGGTTTATGGTTTAAGGGTTGAGGATTTAGGGTCTAGGGTTTAAGGGTTGAGGTTTTAGGGTTTAAGGGTTAAGGGTTGCATGATTAGGGTTGAGGGTTTAAGGGTTGATGATTTAGAGTTGAGGGTTTAAGGGTTGAGGGTTCAAGGGTTGAGGATTGAGAGTTTAAGGGCTGAAGCTTGAGGGTTTAGGTTTTAAGGGATTAGGGTTGAGGGTTTAGGGAGTAGGGTTTAAGGGTTGAGGGATTAGGGTTTAAGGTATAGGGTTGAGAGTTGAGGGTTTAGGGATAAGATTTAGGGTTTAAGGTTTAACAGTTGAGGGTTGAGGGATTAGAGATAGGGTTTAGGATTGAGGGTTGAGGGATTAGATTTTAGGGTTTGAGGGTTTGATGGTTTAAGGGTTTAGGGTTTAAGGGTTAAGAGTTTAGGGTTTAAGGGTTTAGAGTTTAAGAGATCAGGATTTAAGGGTTGAGGTTTTAATGGATTAGGGTTTAAGGGTTGATATTTAAAGTGTCGAGGGTTAAGATATTTGGGTTTAAGGTATAGGGTTCAGGGATTATGGTTGAGGGTTTAATATATAGGGTAGAGGGTTCAAGGTTCAAGGTTTAGGGATTAGGATATAGGATTGAGGGTATAGGGTTGAGGGATTAGAGTTAAGGTTTTAATGTATAGGGTTGAGGGTTTAAGGGTTGAGAGTTGAGGGATTAGGGTGTAAGGGTTGAGGGTTGAGGGATTAGGGTCAATGGTTGAGTGTTTAGGGTTTAAGGTATTAGGGTTGAGGGTCTAATATATAGGGTAGAGGGTTTACAATTAAGGATTCAAGGTTGAGGGATTAAGTATTTAAGGTATAGGGTCGAAGGATTAGGGTTTAGTGTTTAGAGTATAGGTTTAAGGAATAGGGTATAGTGTTAAGGTATATGTTATAGGGTATAGTGTATAGGGTTGAGGGATTGAGGGTTGAGGGATTGAGGGTATAAGGCATAGGGTTGAGGGTATATGGTATAGGGTTGGGGGTTTAAGGGTTGAGGGTTGAGGGATTAGGGTTTAAGGGTTGAGGTTTGAGGGATTAGGGTTGAGGGTTGAGGGTTTAAGGTATAGGCTTGAGGGATTAGGTTTGAGGGTCTAATGTATAAGGTAGAGGGTTTATAGTTGAGGGTTCGACATTGAGGGATTAAGGGTTTAAGGGTTGAGGGTTTAAGGGTCGAGGGTTGAGGGATTAAGGGTTTAAGGTATAGGGTCAAGGGATTAGGGTTGAGGTTTCAATGTATAGGTTTGAGGGTTGAGGATTGAGGGATTAGGGTTTAAGTGTTGAATGTTGAGGGATTAGGGTTGAGGGTTGAGGGTTGAGGGTTTAGGGTTTAGGGTTTAGGTTTTAGGGTTTAAGGTATACAATTGGTGGATTAGGATTGATGGAATACTATATAGGGTAGAGGGTTTATAGTTGAGGGTTCAGGGTTGAGGGTTAAGGGTTAAGGGATTAGGGTTTAAGGGTTGAATTTTGAGGGATTAGGGTTGAGGGTTGAGGGTTGAGGTTCTAGGGTTTAAGGTATTGGGTTGAGGGATCAGGGTTGAGGTTCTAATGTATAGGGTAGAGGGTTTAAAGTTGAGTGTTCATGGTTGAGGGATTAAGGGTTTAAGGGTTGAGGGTTGATGGATTAAGGGTTTATGGTATAGGGTCAAGGGATTAGGGCTGAGGTTTTAATGTATAGGGTAGATAGTTCAAGGTTCAGGGTTGAGGGTTGACAATTGAGGGTATAAGGTTGAGGGTATATAGTTTATGGATTATGGTTGAGGGTTTGATGTATAGGGTTGAGGGTTTATGGTTTAAGGTTTTAGGGTTTGGGGTTTAAGGGTTGAGGGTTTAGTGTTTAAGGGTTGAGGGTTGAAGGATTAGGGTTGATGGTTGAGGGTTTAAGGTTTGAGGGTTAAGGGTTTAAGGATTTAGGGTTTAAGGGTTTATGGTTTAAGGGTTGAGGGCTTAAGGGATTAGGGTTTAAGGGTTTAAGGTATAGGGTTGATGGATTAGGGTTGAGGGTCTAATGTATAAGGTAAAGGGTTTATAATTGAGGGTTTAGGGTTGAGGTATTAAGGGTTTAAGCATTGGGGGTTGAGGCATTAAGGGTTTAAGGTATTGGAATGATGGATTAGGGTTTAGGGTTTAATGCATAGGGTAGAGGGTTCAAGGTTCAAGGTTGAGGGATTAGGGTTGAGGGTTGAGGGTATAGAGTTGACATATTAGGGTTGAGGGTTCAATGTATAGGGTTGAGGGTTGAGGGTTTAAGGGTTTAAGGGTTGATGGATTAAGGGTTTAAGCATTGAGAGTTGAGGCATTTAGGGTTTAAGGTATTGGGTTGATGGATTAGGGTTTAGGGTTTAATGTATAGGGTAGAGGTTAGAGGGTTGAGGGTTCAAGGTTGAGGGATTAGGGATGAGGGTTGAGGGTATAGAGTTGATAGATTATGGTTGAGGGTTTAATGTATAGGGTTGAGGGTTGAGGGTTGAGGGTTGAGGGTTTAAGGGTTGATGGATTAGGGTTTAAGGGTTGAGGTTTGAGGGATTAGGGTCAAGGGTTAAGGGTTTAAGGTTTAAGGTATATGGTTGAGGTATTAGGGTTGAGGATCTAATATATAGGGTAGAGGGTTTATAGTTGAGGGTTCAGGGTTCAGGGATTAAGGGTTTAAGGGTTGAGATTTGGGGGATTAAGGGTTTAAGGTATGGGGTCAAGGGATTAGGGTTAAGGGTTTAATGCATAGGGTAGATGGTAGAGGGTAGACAGATTAGGGTAGAGGGTAGAGGGTTTATATTTGAGGGTTCAAGGTTGAGAGATTAAGGGTTTAAGGGTTGAGAGTTCAAGGCCTGAGGGTTGAGGGATTAAGGGTTTAAGGTATAGGGTTGAGGGATTAAGGTTGAGGGTTTAATGTATCGGGTAGAGGGTTGAGGGTTGAGGGCTCAAGGTTGAGGGATTAGGGTTGATGGTTTAATATAGGGTTGAGGGTCTAATGCATAGGGTAGATGGTTTATAGTTTAGGGTTCAAGGTTGAGGGATTAAGGGTTGAGGGTTGAGGGTTGAGGAATCGAGGTTTTAAGGTATAGGGTTGAGGGATTAGGGTTGAGGTTTTAATGTATAGGCTATAGGGTTTAGGGTTCAAGGTTTAAGGGTTGAATATTGAGGGATTAGGGTTGAGGATTGAGGGTTGAGGGTTTAGGGTTTAAGGGTTTAGGGTTGAAGGATTAGGGTTGAGAGTCTAATGTCTAGGGTAGAGGGTTTATAATTAAGGGTTGAGGGTTGAGGGATTAAGGTTTTAAGGGTTGAGGGTTTAAGGGTTAATGGTTTAGGGTTTAAGGGTTGAGGGTTTAAGGGATTATGGTTTAAGGGTTGAGGGTTTAAGGGTTAAGGGTTAATAGATTAGGGTTTAAGGTGTAGGGTTGATGAATTTGGGTTGAGGGTTTAATTTATAGGGTAGAGGTTTGTGTTGGATGAATTTTTTCATTGATGTTAGTGGTTATCTATTTCTAGTTGATTTTGTGATGCTATTGGAGTTTATTCATGGCAAAGGTTATTCATTGCAACAACTAAGTAAAGGAGACAACGTTTGGTACTTGTCCATGACTCATTCCATGGTGTTTATTGCACTAGTTTTTTTTTTTATGTGTATATAGATCATTTGGTGTTTGTTGATCATCTCATGATGTTTGATGCAAGGTGTTGATGCAAAATGCAAAGTGAAGATAGTTGCTCATTCAGAATGTTTCTTCATGTCAAGGTCTATCATCCTAATCATAGAGTTGTTTTAGAAGTTTGTAGTATTGTTCATTGGTTCATTTTATGATTCATCTCATGATTGAAGCTTTGAAATAGTACAAAGGTGCATAGGCATGGTACAAGGTTGAGAGTGAATTATATTGTCATTGGTGTTCATGGTTTATGTATCACAACTTGAATTGCTTCAGGAAAACCAAATATTTTTTTGACTTTGAGTTGCTATAGGAGTTCCTAGATCTCATGATGTTGAGGATTTGATGTTGAAGAACCTCACATGTAAAATATGGTAGAGGAGTTGTAGTGGTATTTGAATTGGTGTTGATGCTTGTTCATTTATCTCATCATGGTATTGATGCAAAGGTACTTGGATAAAATTTATCATATATGCAAGAATTTGCTAGAAATGATAGTGTTCAAGGTCCTCGTGTGAATTGTCATTGTTCCTCATTAATATTTGATGCAACAACATGGAAAGATACTTGGGATTTGTCATTGTTCCTTCATTTCATTGTGCTTCACAGTGGGAATGCAAAGAGGTCGACTTTATGAACAACATTTCAAGAGTTGATTCTTTTAAAAGTGGTGTCATTGTTGATCATTCAAAGGTTTAGGATTTTGATTATTGAAGGTTTCATAAAAACCCTAAGATCTAGGGTTTATCCCTTGTGAAGGTTTTTCAAAGGAAATAATGTTTTTTGTTTTAATTTAAAGTTGACTTGCTATTAAGGGTTAAAATTCTCTTAAGTGACAATTAAAGGGGCCTCTATCATTATTTAATTGGCCCCTTAACCGATCTAGGAGCTTAACAACTTTTAATGCAACGTCAAAGTCAAGATCAATGGTATCTATTTGATTTGTGCATTGGTGGCATCTAATATCTAGGGCTCTATTTTAAACTTGAATAATAGTTATTTCTCAAATCTCAAGCATTGATGGGAATCTAACATTTAGCTATGTTTTGTAACTATTTGATCAATGGTTAATTTGATGGCTCCAAACTGAAGATATACATTCTGGATTGAATTTTTTTTTGCATTCCAATGATAATGTGTTGTGAATTGGAGGTTGATATGATTTTTTTTTGGTGAGTATGGTTTTGATGTGAGAAGAATGACAGACAGGTATAATAGTATTCATTTCCTGTATTCAAGGGTATGCAGTGTTTTATGATTTGAAGATGATGATTGCCAATGGAGTAAGAGAGATTTTATAACTGTGTTTTTCATATTGATGAAATAATTCTATGGTAAGTGTGAACAAGGGATATGAATTTTTGTTAGAGCAGTGCATTGTTTGGAAATAGAGTAACCCTCTGATTTTTGTCATTCTTTTGAAGTGGTGTTTAGCCAATGAGGCTTGATATTTAGCCAGTGAGGCTTGGTTTGCCAGTGAGGTATGCTGGTTTGCTAGTGAGGCATGATGTTTAGCCAGTGAGGCTTGATGTTTAGGCAGTGAGGCTTGTTTTTCTAGTGAGCCTTGTTTTTTTTTAGTGAGGCTTAATGAAACTCATTTTCAAAGTGGATTTTCACCCTTTTAGGATTTTCCACTCATAAACCTTGTGTGATGTCTCTTCTTGGTGGTTTTTATATTGTGCTTGGTTGGTCATCTTTGTTCAAGTATTATGTTCTTATTTTCATATCATTGTGAATACCTCAACATTCAATCTCTATAATGTTTGAAGTGTTTTCAATGGGTCTCTTTGCATAATACAAGTGAGTTAAGTTTTGAAATTTTATTTCTCATTAGACCATTGATTCATCCCCCCTCTCAGCGGTCCTATACTCCACTAAGTGGTATGAGAGCCTTAGGTTCCTTACACAAGTTTAACCAACTTAGGAGATCCTGGTAGGAGAGTACTTATCATGGATAATTAGGAAGAATATTATATTTCTAGAGCACCTCGGTTTGATGACACCAATTTTACTTTCTGGAGTCTTATGATGGAGTCTTAACTATCTTCTTTGGTATTTAGTGTGTGGACAACAATACAGAAAGGTTATAAAGTACCTTCAACACCTCCTTCTACTTCTAATAAGAAGAAGGCTTATGAATTCAATACAAAGGTTGTGGATGCCATCTTTTTTGGTTTGCCAAATGAGATCATTGCTAAAGTCATGTATTGTAAGAATGCAAAAGAAGCTTGGGACAATCTAGTTGGTATGTATCAAAGTGGTGTGTTGATGCAAGAAACCATCCTTGCCAATTGACACTAGATTTGATATAACTGAAAGAGAAGATGATTTTGTAGTTGAGAATGTTGACAAAGAAGGATACCACATTGTGAGAAAATATGAATAGGACTATGATGAAGATGAAAGTGAAGTTGATCTTGAGAGTGAACTCATTTATGCCCTAGATGAGATCAAGAACCTCATAAAGGAGAACCAGAGATTAAAGTTACAACTTCAAGAAGAAAAGGTGTCAGAGACCAAAAAACTTTCAGATCTTAAATAAGTAGAAAAATTGATCATAGATTTGAAGGTACAAGTTGTAGAAGTTAAGAAAATAGAAGAAGTTATAAATCAGTCTAAGGAAAAAGAGGTTGATTGTGAAAGATATGAATAACAAATAGTTTCTTTGCAAAAGGAACTAGAAAATACATCTTTTAAGTTACACAAGAATCTTCAATTTGAAAAGAGCATTGAATGGTTAAATGAGATGTTAAGCAAGCAAAGATGTCACAAGGATACTATTGGTTTAGGCTTTGAAAAAGGGTAGTTCTAAGGTCAAAGAAACTCCAAAGGAGAAAATAGATCTAAACTATCATTCCATTGCTCCTAAGGTTGAAGACAAGAAGAAGAAAAAATGAAGTACCCTTGCACAAGCCAATAACAACAAGTTCAAAAGATCTTTTCATTCAGAACAACATCAAATGTCCAGGTTTGGAAATTCTTTTCTTGGTTATTGTTATTATTGTTATGAATTTGGTCATAGAGCAAGAGAGTGTTGGATGCATGAAAAGAACGTTGGATGGAATAAGAGATCTTATGAATGGTCAAATAGAAGAAGTAAGGTCCTATGTTATAAATGCAATCATCTAGGTCACACTACAAGTTTTTGTGATACACAAGTCAGAAATGATGTTTTTGGATTCTCAAGAAGATATAATTCTTTCACTTCTCATATTGGTGACAAAGTCATATTCTATAGATGCAATAAGTTTGGACATAAACCACAGTATTGTAGAAGTAATTTAATGGAATTATTTAATTATCACAAGAAGACATACATTATGAAGGTTTGGAGAATAAAACAAGAGAAAGAGAAAGATGAACCTAAGCTTGTGCATACTGCACAAGAGACATCCATAACTGCTTAAAGAACAACATGAGGTTAGGGGGAGATAATTATTGATGTACCAAGATGGAGCTACACCATCAACTCTTCCACCAAATATTATTGAAGATGGAGATACATCATCAACTCTTCCACCACAGGAAGGTCAAGGTGAGGTTTTCATTGTGTTAAATCAAAATATATCAAATAAGGATGGCAATACCACAGAAGATGTTCGAAGGGATTCCCTGGATAGCCAGAATGATATAATCGACTTGGATGAGGATGATGTTGGTATCAAGAAAAGAAAAGGCAAAGCAAAATTGGGGCGCGAGTGGGAAATGACAAAGAATTTTCAAATTGGTTGGTTGTCGAAGTACCCATTCCTTGAACCAGTGGGAGTATCAAACGAAAACGATACTGAAAGGGCAATAGAGGTCAGATGTAAGATTTGTAGTTGGAAATATGGAAGAGACAAGACGATGCAACTAAAGCTTGACACTATAGAAAAGCATATAGGAAAAGTTTACGAAAAACAAATCATAGACGGAAAGGAAAAATCAGTCGTACGATGGAAATCAAAGGAAGAATGTCTTCATGTTAAGTATGCCGTAGATTATGGAGAGCATAACCATAGAATGTCAAAGATTAAAAAATGTGAAGGTACACTTGAGGCTCATTTTGGAAAATCCATGGCAGCAGCAAATCTGTCAAAAACTATTCAAATGAGTGTTGTTTTTCATATATTGTCCACGGGGCGTCCTATGAAAGACTACCCAAAATATTTTGATTTATTATCTTATTTGAGTGTTCCCCACTTTCCCTTCTCACATTGGTCAGTAAACGTTGGATGGAAATTGGCGAACTGTCTTGCTGCAGTGGAAAAGCAAGATTTAAAGGAGAAATTAAAAGAGTCAAATTTTATTGCATTATCTTTAGATGAAGTTACTGTAGTAGACAATACTTCTTGGGTTTCTATGCATTTGTATACTGTAGAACAACATGTTCGCCAAGCTCATCTTCTTTGTGTTCGTAAAATGAAGGATAGTTCAACATCGCAAAATCTATTTGAACTAGTCAAGAAATATTTGAATGAAATTGCAGGTTTGGATGAGTTGACAATTGCCAAAAAGGTGGTGTGTGTAGGAGCTGATGGAGCTGCAGTGATGCAAGGTCAAAGGAGCGGTATTTGCACAAAGTTATAAATTACTTGTGCACCATACATGCTTGGCATTCACTACATGCCCCACAGAATGAATTTAGCATTTAAAATTGTAAGCAAGTTTCCAACAGTATCAAAAGTTGAAAATCTAGTTTGCGAGATCCACGCATACTTCTGTTGAAGTCCCAAACGTTTCCTTGAATTTCAACATTTTGCTAAGGGAATAACACCTGGAAACAAGCTTCTCAAGGATGTTGATACCATATGGATCTCCCTGCATGGACCAGTGTAATGAATTCTTTCAGAATATCAATCCTTGATTGGGTTGATGTACGATCATCGCAACACAGTAGACAAAGCTCCTGAACTCTTACATAGGTTAAGCGATATAGAGACACTCTTGACTTTAGCTAGTCTTCTCCCCATACTGGATGAGATGAACAATCTTGTGAAGAAAGCCCAAGATAGAACTATGTATATTTATGAATATGCCAATCTACGTAAACTTACATGCTTGGCCCTCGATCATCTATATCTAGATCTAACACAAGAAGGCGCAAATTATTTTTTTGTGGCGAAAAATTACTGATTTGAATAATCTTGATAATTATTTACAGTTTAATGCAAGCGGGAACTTATGTATTTGTGTACGTGGATATGAGATACCAATGTACCATTGTAAGACAACCAGGCGCTCTAGAAAAGAAGTACCTGTTAACGAGGAAGATTTTAACGACATTGTTAGATCTGTTAGTGATAATTTGAAGGAAATTGCAAAATCTCTTTCCTCAGAGATTCATGAAAGATTCCCTCGACATGAAATACTTGAAGCCATGGGTATTGTGTATCCTCAATTTTGGGTAAACCGAGATAACCCAAAATATTTTCATGATCAAGTAAAAATCGTGATCGAACAGTTTTCAAAAAAGGTAACATACAATGAGCAGGCAATAGAAGGAATTTTAAATGAAAATAAGCTTAGAAAGCAATGTCATACTTTTGCAATAGCTATGTGGGACCAGACTAATTCCATGGGCAAGGAGAAGGCCTTTGAACCGGGATCAATAAAAAAGGTTTCGACAAGCTTAGGTCAGAGTGAAATATTGTGTGGTTCGATGTCAGAATATTTCAAACTTGCTGATTTATGTCAAACAATGATATTGGGGTCGGTGGAGGATGAGAGAGTTTTCAGTACATTGGGGTTTTTGAAATCAAAGTTAAGAAACAAATTGGACAAGAATTTGGAAAATTGCTTGAGGATGAAAGGAACTGTGTATAATGTCAAAAAATTTCCTTTTGAAAGGGCACTCGCAATCTGGAGGTCCACATGTGAAAGAAGAGGGGTTGGGTTGTACAACACAGGCTCTCCAATTCATAGAGTCGTCGGTACTGGTGGTGGTACTAGTGGCAGTGGCAGTGGACCTGGGATAGATCAAGATGACAATTATATTGAAATTGACACAAATCAAACAATGAATGATGATTTTGAGACACAGGCCGAACAAATTGCAGAGCAGTCTCTGAATCAAGATGACTCTTTTACTTTATCTGAAGATGAGCATCAGTTTGAGGACCCTGACTCTATTTGGGAAATGGAAGAGAATTAGTAGGTTTTAGGTATTTTTACTGCACTTCTTGAATCAGTTTCCATTGTTCCAAAGTCCAAACTGTAGTTGATGATATTTTATATTCTATTAAATGAAAATTGTGAATCATTGCAATTCAAGTTCATGATATCTTATAATCTTATTTTAGATTGCACTCAAGCACTACATGAATCATATTCCAAACAGTAGTTGATGATTTTTTATATTGTATTCAAATAAATTATGAATCATTGCACTTCAAGTTCAGGAATCAGGATATTTTATTTAATATTTTATATTGCACTCCAAGTCTCCATGATATTTTATATTATATTGCACTTCATGAATCATATTAAGATTTTTAGTCAAAACATAACAGAAGCTAACAGACTAACAATTCAACATCCTTAACTTAGAAATGAACAAAATAACCCTTGATCATTTTATTAAAAATAATGATATGTTTATACAATGGAGAGACATGAGTTCGAAATGAGTAATTTCCATTCAGATGCTAGTACTGTCCTAAAACATCAAACTCTAATGAGTTATAAACCTACTACAGAATGACTGATGCACTGGCTAGCCGCCAAACCTCAAGAAAATTCTGCCAAAAGTGGCCCAAAACTATCATCAAGACACAACCAAAATCTGTTATAACTTTGTAGTAAAATAGAACAAAGGAAAATTACTTAATGTTGATCGAATTAAAATCCCAACCGTTGATCCTTCACTTTCGTCAGAGCATCGAACGGTTGCCTTCAAAAAGGCTGATGTAATCTCCATCTCAACACGACGGGCCCACCACACTATGCATCGCCAAAGGAATACACGTGGCACTCGCCTGTGATATCGCAATCAATAAACACCTCGCATCTTCTAACCACGCAATGGTGGGCAACCATTGATCTCCGTCATCGGCAATCGTGTTCATTCATAACAATCACCATTGTTTAACATAACCGTCGAGCAACTTTTTCATCAAGATTATAACACCTCCGTTGATTTTGAGCACATGCATCTCGCAGCCGCTTTAGTAACTGGCCATATAATGTATATCTTTGGGTTGGGTCTTTTCTGACATTACCTTTTTGAGGGTGGTTACAAAACAACTTATGTCCCATTGAATTGTCTAGGCTGGGGCCCTTTTAATAAAAATGCTAAATATTTCGCGTGACCTTTTATTTCTCAAGTTTGGGTTTGACCGTGCCCTATATTTTAGAACAACTTTGAGCCATCGTTTGTCGTTGTCCTAGGAGGTGTCCCCTTCCCCTCTTTTATTTTAAGTAATTGTATTATTTTGCAGGGGTTATTTTTAGTGACTGTCGATCTCCCTACGGTTGATCTTGACCGTTCCCCGCAATATCGTGATGACATCATTGCTAGTTGCTTGGTGATTGCAATATCATGGGCGGGCGCCACGTGTCCCAGGTTGCCGATGCTGAAAAATGAGTAAATAAAGTGCTTAATATTTGTATCAGACTTTACTACCTTATAGAGTGGGTTACTAAACCAGATGTGAGATGCACGTGCTCGAGATCGACGATGATGTTTTAACCTTGATGAAAATTTGCTCGACGGATAGGTTTTGGTGCTGTAGCTGCTGCTCATTGTTGTGAATGATCATGATCGTCGATGGAGGGAATCAACGGTTGCCCGCCATCGTGTGATCCTAAAGTGAAGGGTGTTTAGTGATTGCGATATCACGGGCGGACGCCACATGTATTCCTTTGGCGCTGTGTATTATGGTGGGCCCTCGATAATGACATGGAGATGTTGTCAGGCTGTTATCCTTTTGAAGATGGTCATCTTATCATTGATGATCTGATAGGAACAAAAGATCGACTACGAGGATTTAAATTTGCATCAAATATGATTGAAGCTATTGGCGCAGCATGCAAGTGAGCTTTAATGGCGGATGAGACGTCTACTAGCCATTTTTCATCAGCTTTAAGTAGTTAATTCCATTCTATTTTCACCACAAAGGCATTCAAATGTTTTCGAAGCGGTCCAGAGCCAGAGATTGAGTTTTTCAAGCAATTACAATGAGGTTTGGTTTTTTGCAAGGCGCGAAATCTTGTGAGTTACCTTCTATGCCATGGTTTCTGTTTGAATGTGTTTTTTGTGGAGGGTTGTATTGTGTTGGTCAGGGGTCTTGTTGATTAAGATTGTAAGGTTACTAGTTCTTTTGAATTGTGGGAAATTGCAAAGTTCTGGTGTAATTTCATTTTTGGTTGCCCTAGTTTGTTCAAGAATTTGATTTTAAGAGAAGCCCTGGTTGTTCAAAATGGCGCCATCAAAGCAGTATTCTAGCCATATTGATTATTTGCAAAGGAATTTATACGACGATTTCCTAGATCAATTCCCGCTATCAACGAACAACAAGAAGAGGGGTTTGGTTTTAATGAATGGGAAAGCCTTAGGCAAGGGACTAAGGTGTAAAACCTATAATATTGCAAATGCTAGGGTCCAAATGATGAGCCTAGAAATGTTTAGGAGATGGTATGGGCAGCGAAATGTGCCTCATCCTTTCTGTAATGGCTGGAAGTACGATATGGGGAAACTAGTTGTACCAAATGTATTTCCTGATATTGACCTACTCAGAGTAGTGGCAGCACGATATGATCATGTTACAAGGATTATCAGGGATAATGATGGTGGGGTTCTACTGAATATAAATGCAGATGAGATTCGACAGGTTTTCGATTTGAGTGAATATAGCCCATTCTTAGTCCGAGTAGATTTTGAGGGAATGAAGCGGGAATATGCCAGGTCAAAGCCTCTTTTCAGATCAAAATTGCTTCCTCCTCATTTAGCCAAGGCAGGCAGTTCAATGATTCACATCTTCCCAACTGATCAGCAGCCTTTCAGGCTGAGTTGTTTTGCTGATCACTTCTTGGCAACATTTTATTCACTTTGCCAGATTTTAGGTTTCAGCCCTAATACCGTGATGCCCATTGCTTATATGTTTATGGGGGCTAAGATTTAGCATCCCAATTTTTCTGTAGTGTACGACTATGCATCTTTTCTTGCTGAAAAGATACATGAGGGTTTGTTGAAGTTGCATATGGGGGACACTAGTACTCCTTTCTTTTGGTACTCCCTATTAATGCATATGTTCCTATACAAGAATGCTGACTTCTTCTCAGAGAAAATGGTGTTGAGGCAAGAAGTGAATGGAGAAAGATTACTAGTATAGGTTTGGAGTGCAGATTTGTCTTGCAAAAGGGGAGGTGCTAGCTTTGTACAATTTGATAACTGTTTTGCTTCCAGACTTAAAGCTAGATTGGTGGTAAATGTGCCAAGGGTCCCTGAGGATTTGCATGATTTCCTCCAACCCAAAGTGAGGAAGTCTGATTTGAAGGTGTGCCACAATTGGGGTGACATCATCTTATACCCCGTAAGCACTGTCCTAAGGGTTTATGGTTTCAAGGGAGCTCCTCACATTCTCCCATATAATGTACCATCAAGGATGGGATTTTCTGAGGTCATGTGGCAACTAGGTTGCATTCATGAGGATAATTTGACAGGGAAAGGAAAAGGGACTTTGTTCCCTGATTATACTGTTGTTTCTGATTTTGTCTTTTCCAAGGGAGGATGGATCCACTTTGGAATATTTTTTGATGATTATCATTTGAAAAGTGAATCTAAGAGGCAGCATGACCCCAAGGGATTCTTTACCCTATTCAGGCAACGAATTAAAGGTGGCAAGTTTGCACATGTTTTCAATTTTCCTGAGGATCTAATTAGAAATGAGTTTGATTTGAGCAGGCAGGAATTGAATAAAGAGAAATGGATTGCCTATGAGAAACTATTGGCTCTGGTGCATAAAATGATCCAAAATATGATCCACTGATGGAGTTCACTCCATTTCACAAAAGAATAGATTTCTTAATCAATAACTTCAAAGATATCATGAGCACCTTGAAAACCAAGAAAGTCAATTTGGAACTGGACTTTGGAATTCAGAGACTGGAGGCGAGGCCTAAAGAAACAAGGCCAACTTATCAACCACCAGAGGACATGCCTCTATACAAGAGGAAGAGAGATGATAGCAGTGATGAGGAAGCAGGAGATAAAAGGGGAAAACAAATAATGATAGCATCATCACAACCGGGTCAAGGGATCAGGAAACCTGGAGGGATAAGGATTGTGGACCTATATTCACTACCGAGAAATGATCCTGTAGAGTTACTATCAGAGCCAAGCCTAAAGAGGCAAAGGGTTGAGGAAACACAAGAGGCTCTAATGGATGAAATAATTATAACTGATCAAGACATGCAGGTTGGTATCCCTTCTCCTCCTAGATCAACACAATTGGTGTTAACTGATATGGATATAAAGAGGCAGTGTGTATAGGATGCTAGGATGGAAGCCTGTAAGGCATTCTTGGATGATGATGCCTTTGTGAAGACTCCTATATTCTTGCAGTTAATTTGGAGAATGAAATTAGAGGAATATCAGGATAAATGCAAGAGAAGGAGAGAGTTACGACTTGATAGGTCTGAACAGGAGAATGATGATGAAGTTAAGGCCGAACTAATGGAGGAATTCAAGAGCATTACTCCTGAGGAAGGAAGGAGACATGTGACTCAAGCTGGTGTCTTACTTCTACCTGAATGGGACATAGCTGATGTTGTAGCATTCAATGCTATCATGCAATCCAAGCATCCTGTGCAAAACAGCGAGGAAGAGGTTAAGGTAGCTCTGCAAGACTCTGCTTTTAGTGAGGAATATGAAACTCTGGCCATATGGGCATTGGCACCTCAGGGTAGAAAACCAAATATGGCTGATATTGGCCCAAGTCTAAGGGGAGGGCTCATCATCAAGAGAGCTTCTGAAACCTCAACAACAAAAGCCACAAGCTTGACATTGAATGTGGCCAAATTGGCCCAAAAGACAGCTAAAAGGGAGGAAGTTGAAAAGAAGAGTCTGATGGAGAAATACAACGTAATAATTGGGGAATATAGTAGAATACAGCAGAGGAATGTTGAGCAGTAGTCTCAAGTTGATAGACTAAAATATGGGTAGGTAGGAGAATCCTCCAGTGCCCCTGGTATCAGAGCACTACCCACTACTTCAGGGTTAGTTCCCCTTAATATCCCAATCATTTCTACTCTTGGGTCCGCCATTCAGACACCTGCTCTCAGCCCTACACTAGAGCTAGTTGAAGAGGAAGTTGAGTATTCTGTGGATCCTACCAAGAAGAAAATGTTGAATAAAATCACAAAATTGCAGGCTGCCCTAAAGTCAAGTGAGGATGATGCAATTGCTAAACACAATGAGGTGGTTGCACCGTTTTGAGGCTTCTAAATGAGAAGGTTGATTGTAGGTTGCCATCTATACATTCTTTGTATTCTTTGTTCTTGGGTGGAATTAAAAACATTAACAAAGATCGGGAAGTAGTTCTTCCTTTGGTTGAGAAGTGGATCCCTCAGGCCACTGATTTAGATGTTATGTTTAAGGCTTCCAGGTTTGATGTAGACAACATGCCTCAGTCATTGAAGCCTACTCTAAATTTTGTGAAATCATTGAAGGGATTCCAGGCCCTACCTAATGATTTGAGTAGAAAAATTAGAGAACTGGTAAAGAGTTTTGATGACTGGAATGATACTTTTCTGCCAGATATAATAGATGCACAGGGAAATATTAATACATTGCAGTAGTGGCAAGATAGGGCAGAAGAGGTTATTGATGCACAAATCAAATTGATTTGTGATGGCTCAAACTATGACTTGTTGGTGAGCAGTATGGATAAAATAATTAATACCAGCATATTCTTAGTCTTTTGAGAGAGAGGCTAACCAGGTTGCGGTGAAGTACACACCTTACAATACTAGGGTGATCGAGGTGGTGAATTTTAACTGGCCAACGGTTGAGGAATACCAAAAATGGGTAGACAAGTACTTAACCGAAGAGGAGTAAAACAGTGTCTATTACCGGCAACTAACAACTCAACGGTTATAGTATAACTGATTATGGTCTATTAATAATTGACCAATGACATGTGTAATTTCTAGCCCGATGCTTGTTTGCTCCTTCGTTTTCAATAAGAAGGATTTCAACTTTCAAGGCCAGAAATAGGGGTTGGCAAGTCAGATATTTTGAGGTCGAGTCCAGGTATAGTTGCAGAAAAGATTGTAAGAACCAGTTATTTAAATATTAATACAATTTAGGTTTGGGGTTATTCGGTAATGGGCTTTTAGGTCTATGAAGATTTGATGTTTCACAATAGTACTAGCATTTGAGTTATGATGTTATATTTTGAGCTCATATCTCTACTTTGTATAAACATATCATAATTTTGAATAGTATAATCAAGGATTATGGTGTTCATCTCACTGCTCAGTGCTCTAGTGTGTACATTTTCCATTTTGGCTTTAATTCAAGGAATTAATTAAAATGCTTGGATGGAATCATGGATGGATATGATTGTAAAGGGATTTAGTAAGAAGTATTGGGTTAGGATATGGATTGACACTATTGTAATGCAATATTGCCAGGGATCTTATATGCTATGTATTTGAAAAATTCAATATGTTGTTAAATTTTAAATGTTTGTGAATTTGACTCCCCAATGGTATATGGCACTGGTTTAAATTGTATGAGTTTGTGAAGTCATGTGTCTGTATGTCTTTACTTAGAGCTTGCTGCCAAATTGCAAATAAAATGACTATCATAAGTTACGAAATAATGTTGTAATCATCTCATTCCCTTGATTGGAATTGGCAATTCCATATGTAGATTAGGAGACAAACTTGGTTTACGTTAAAAAACACCAACAAAACCCACCCCAAAAAGGTAACATCCAAATAGATTTTCACCCAACGTATTACATACGACATTAGGATTTACATGAAAACCAAAATAAAAAACCCCAACCTTAGGTTCTTTCCCAAACAATATGACACATTGACAGACCAGGACAAGGTCAAGACAAAAAGGAATTTAAAGAGCAAAATTAGAAGTTCCATCAAGTTCATTAGTAGTTCAAATGATAAAATAAATAATACAGATAATTGAACATCATCACATTATTGAAGTCTGAATTTGAGCTTTTTAATTGAATTTCACATGAAGGAGTACATATTGGCATTGGCAATGCAAAATCTTTCCAATGCCCAAAGACAAATCTGCATAGAGCTAAGTTGGAACTTGGAAACTCATATTATCAAAGGCTGAAAATAAAAAATCAAGTCATTGTATCACCTTTTCTAGCAACTTCCACTCTTCGGGAGGTGGAATTGCTATTTGTTCTAACTGATGTTGTTTGACTTGAAGTTTTGTTAACATTTCATGATTGTAATTAGAAGTGGAACCTGTCTTGAATTCTTCAGTCAATTTTGCATTCAAGGTTATCAGTGTTCTGATTGAGTCCAAATTAAAATAGTTCACATCTGGGTTCTCAGGAAACTAGTCCAAATCAATCTTCCTTGCACCTTCCATCTTCTTTCTGAAACCATCTTTTCCAATGGATTGCTCATTTGTGTCAAAAGCCTCTGGAAAACCAAGCTCTGTGAAGTTCCTTACCTTTTCATCCACCACTTTCATCTTGTCTGCAAACAAATGCAAATATTCCTTTGTTCCAGACATTCTCGAACACTTTTCAATGATAGATGATAGCTTCATTGAGGTTTCAATCCGATTAGTAATCCCTTTTGATTTTACATCATTGTCACTGGCTTTGTAGACTGTTTGTAGAACTTCATTTGCAGATTTCTCTAATTCCAGCACCTTTTTGTTGTCCACTAAATATTTGTTGAGCTTCTTATAATGTTGTCTGATAGCATCAATCAATTGAAACATGTCACACAAATGATCAAACCTCTGCATTATTTCATCCCAGATCTTTTGTTTCATATGCCTCACTATATCTCTAAAAAATGCAAATAACTTATTTTGAGAAGTCTTAATTTCTTCTTTTGCTTCCGTCAACTCTTTCTCCAATCTTTCAATTGTTTTTCTTTGTTTCTCCAATTTTTGTTCCCACTGTACATTTTCATTCGCAATGCTTACTCTTAATTTTTCTGAAGTGGATTTTTCCTCATCATATTTCTTGTTGCTCTCATCTAGCCTTCACTTCAGGTCATTCACTTTTCTCTCATTTGATTTATCCTCTTTTCTTGTTGATGTAGAGGCAGATTTTATTATTCTTTTTTCTAATTCATTGCTCTTGTTATCTGTTGCTTTCCTCTTTGCTTTCTCACTTGCTAGGTCTGCCTGTAACTTTTCTATTTGGGTCTACAACCTTTTCTTCTCTCTATCTTGCTTTAGCAATGATGTGTACACCAATTCATTTTTCTTCTTTGATACATTAATTTTGTCAGTATTTTTCAAGCCAAAAAAATCCAATTGAAAATTGGTTACCTGGTATTCAGATCGATCCATCTGATTTGTTGGTTTGTTTTGAACTGTGGGAACAACAATTTTGTACTACATGATTTCTTTATTTGTGTCAAATGTGGGTAATACCATGGTTGTTGTAGTCTCTGAAGTTACAACAGACGCACTCTCCATCAGTTGCTTCTTTTCTTTTTTATTCAAGTCTAATTTCTTTTTAAACTCTTCAATGAAATCATAATCTGGGGAGGCAAGAACAATGGAATGCTTGAATGGTGAAGGAATAGGAGTACTTGCAGTTGCTAATGATGTCGCACCCACACTATCTAGATTTGTGGGAGTTTCTAGAATTAACTCCTTTGTGGTACTGGTGGATCCACTGATAGTGTGACTTGGACCTGTCAAAATCCTTTGCCTCTTTTGATTGCCTTGATCACCTGGTGTTTTTGTGGTATCTTTTTTTGTTTTCCTCTTAGTATTGTGTGTAATTTGTCGTTGTAGCACATGTTGACCACTACTACTACTACTACCCATACCATCGCCACCAATGGCACTCCCAGTTGCACTAAGTTTTCCACCAAGGGCATGTCCTAGTTGTGATTGTATCTGACCATGAGGATGAGGACTATAAGCTCTAACAAATTGATTTTGTCTTGTATCCCCTTGGTCTACTTTTTCACCTCCAACCCCAAGGCCAGATTTATCAACTGTTTTTCTATGCTCAACGCTTTGTATTGTCCAAAGGCCTTGTCCTTAAGACCCCAAAGAACCACCTTCATAACCAATTTTTTGAAGTATGGCTGCTCCTGAAGTATATGTTGAAATATATTCTTCTTTTGCAGCCTCACTTAAACTAGGTTTGTAATTGGCATGGCTTTGTTCTTCTTCTTCCATATCAATATCATAATCAGATTCATCACGTTCATCAGGATACTCTATATTCCACAATCTGCTAAACTCTTCATCTTCTTCATTATCATCATACTCTGCAAGAGCTCTTTCTTCACCTAGGTCCTTCCTCATAGACCAAAAGGCAGTAATTTTTTATCATCACCATTTTTTATCTATAACATCCTTCTCTAGAGAACCTGGTATTTTTACTCTACTAGATGGTTTATCACTCTTTTCATAAAAAAAATTGTATGTCCTGATTGTCTTTCAGTGCAATGCCATAATTTCGCCTAACAATTGTTCAAAAGAAATACCATTCTCAGCAACACTTTTCTCCATTGCTATTTTGACCTCATCCCAAGAATCCTTGTTTCTCAAGTTTTCAAGCAAGGGTTTACTTTGATGTTGAATTCTATTTTCAGCATTCCTATTGGCCACAATCATTGATTTAATGATGTCACATGGATCATATTGCCAGTGACAGATAGCATCAAAGTTAAAAAAATTCAAAAGATTATGTGCCACACTAAATGCTTTTCTCTTGAATGTGAACCCTCCACATGAAAAAGGTAAAGAAGGAAATAAGATCTTCTTTTGCTGACTGAGAAAGTGTAGTTCATCAGCACTCTGCACCTGCCTTACATATTCCAATGCAAAAACCCTTTCTGTCACATGTATTGGAAGTTTGTATGGCTATACTCTCGATCCATAAAATCTTAGCACATTATATTCTTCCATTAAGTACCAATCAACCAATTGTATTTCTTTTCCTAGTTGCATGCAGTTTCTACATGACATAAGCAATCTAGGCATTGGATTATTTGTAATTACTTGATGCAATGGAGCCAAAACGTAGTCTACAAAATGACTGTAGTTCCTTCGAGAATCATGCATCCTTATCTCAGTGGTCCATTCATATACTAGAGCCATTTTATTTTCCTCTGCATTACTGTAGGGCTGAATCTAAAGCTTGTTGGTCTGAAACATTCCTCTAAATTTGAATAGAAAAAGATAGCACAAGTAGGTTGTGAACCTAAATGTCTTCGTGGAACTTGCTTTAATCATTAAAAATTGTTTATGCATGGATTCTACAATGTGATGAGTATAATTATATTTGACATGTTCATCAGCATAATGGATATGATATACCATTTCAAGGAGGCTTGCACCCACTTCCAAATTGCTATCCAGACCAAGGCAAATGCTAGCATGGAAATAGTATCCTGAACCCATGGTTTAAAAAAATCCAAATTATAAGGAGGCTTATGATCACCTTTTAATTTGTTTCTATCCTGAACTATTTTATTTAAAAAATCATTTTTCAGCCTTTCTTCCACTGCTTCATAATCACTAGCAATCTTTTCCAGGTCAATGTGGTGGTTTCCAAATTCTTTGGTTGTAAACCCCAACACTTTTCCAAGTTCTTCTACATTAATGGATAACAATTCTTCTTGGTTATCTTTATTAACAATTGCTCTTTTCTTATCATCATAATTTTTGGCACAGACCATGATAAATTATGGGCAAGGGAAAACTTCATGCAACATCATGCACCCTAATCCAGTTACCCATGGTGCACTGATACTATCAACTTGCTTTTGCTTTGCAGCCTTATTCTAAGATGTAAATCTAAGTTCTGAGGTACGCCTACCATAGATTTCAGGATCATAAATATCATGGTACCCATCGGTGAAACCTGGGGTTTTAAGCAATTCTGCATAATGTATTTTTTTATCGGACATTGCTCTAGTGGTACTGGTGGTAGACATGCTTGTACAAATGTGAAGTTGTGAAATTTGAATTCCCTAATAAGTGATACCTATTAGTCCTCCTTAATTTTAATGAATTCTTGAGTCTCTAAAGTCTAAAACCAAACTTCAAACTTTGACAAAATAAGATTTTAAGAAATGTCAAACGATGAAACGTAGCCGCAGGAATTCTTTCACTTACCCAGATTCTGAGTCTCGACGCTTGAAAACTGGAATGGCATTGTTGGAAGTGGAACTGTGGAATCCAAATTCAAAACAAGGTGGTGCACTGCAATGGCCAATGAGCAATCTGAAGATTGAAGACTTTAAAAATCACTGTATAATTTCAAAGTGCAAAGTGTTTTAAATGCTTTTTTTCTCGTAATTGGAAAGTTAAAGTGAATGACACGTCTTAGGAGTTAGGTCTACAAGACTACAAGTTGAAAATTCTTAACCGTTGATCTTTCAAAATCTAACGATTATAGGGTAATTCCAGAGGTTTAAGTTGGGAAGCCCGTCGCTCTATGCATTTCATTACGGAATGCAACTACAACCATACATCAAATGTTCATCCAACGGTTGAAACTTGAGTAATTTATGATATTAACTTTAAAGTTTAAAAATAAACATTAATCACTTGACAGTTGACACTTAGCAGTACAAAGTGCTTTAAATGCTTTGTTTCTCGAAATTGGAACATTAAAGTGAATGACACGTCTTACGTCTACAAGTTGCAAATTCTTCACCATTGATCTTTCTAAATCTAATGGTTATAGGGTGATTCTGGAGGTTTAAGTTGGGAAGCCCATCACTCTGTGCATGTCATTACGGAATGCAACTACAACCATACATCAAATGTTCATCCAACGGTTGAAACTTGAGTAATTTATGATATTAACTTTAAAAATAAACATTAATCACTTGACAGTTGACAGCAGGCCTGGAATTTGATGGTCAATTAAATATTTGACCGTTTTTTCAATTTTAGTCTGTATATTATAGCTATAAAATTTATTAGACTGTATAGTTTGACTTGCTATATTTTATTAAACCGTAAAAAATTATTATATAGTATTTTAATTTATAATATATATCATTTTATAATTTTTATTATAAAAAGAAAATAGAATATAACTTTTTTGAATATTTTTAATATGAATTTAGAAACTTTTGACTTTTTTATAATATTAATAGCTATCATTTTTTATATTAATATATGTGATTTATAATATTATTATAAAAATATATATTAATTTAGAATCTTTTCAAAATAAAACATAATTATTTTAATTTTTAGAATATATTTAACAAGATTTATTTTTAATACGATTTTAGAAACTTTTGTTAATTGTTAATTATAACAGTAGCTTTTTATATTTATCACTAATAATTATCATTGTTTTCTAATTTTTCAAGATAATCCATTTATAAAAGATTTTATATAAAAATTCGTAAATTAAACAATTTTTTTGATAGACATTTAAATGACCAAACCGTCATAAAATTTTCATATTGATTGTTTGCTATTGTCATAATCTTAACCGTTGATCTTTCTAAATCTAACGGTTATAGGGTAATTCCAGAGGTTTAAATTGGGAAGGCCATCGCTCTGTTCATTTCATTACGGAATGTAACTACAACCATACATCAAATGTTTATCCAACGGTTGAACTTGAAACTTGAGTAACCATGAATTCTCAAGTGCATATTGCATAGAGTATATTACTTAATTTCTCAAAAGAAAAAAAACTGATTTGAATATATTAAATTATTAATAGACACTGAAGTTCTAAACTCAGAAAACAACTCTTTACTCTTAAATGTAAATGAATAACGAAGATTCAAGAATAACACAACACAACCATTTATTTTATTGCAACTGAATTTCAATGTCACATTATTACATATCTTTTTACAGACGAGTAGCACTGTAGCTCCTGTTTTGTATAAATAACATATGTTAGTGTGTCACTTTAGTACTTTACATAGACAAAATTTAATAATTTATTCCAAGTTGTTGCTCATTACAATGGATTACAAATTGATTCCAATTTCCAAGCTTTGTTGCTAAAAACCTAATACACATCTATCTCTAAAAATAAATGTGGCTCTGAAAATAAATTCATGATTCCAAGCTTCTGCTGGTGGATTTTCCAACCATGCTGGGCAAAGGGGGTTCTAATCAGTCCTAGGGAAATGGGAGCCGTGAAGATACAAAATGTACTTATCCCCTTCGAGAACCAGAGTTGTACAGAAGATGAAAAATAAATGTCTCTTTGAAAATAAATGCATGGGGCTTTCCTGACCAACCATGCTGGGGAAATGGGAGCTGTTAGAATACAGAAGGAGAAACAAATCTACTCCCAACTTTTACCTACAGCCTCTATGCATTCGGATAGCACTTATCTTCATCAGAGCTCCTCATCCTGGTTCAAAACCCATCTGAAAATTCAGGTTAACCAAATCAACTTCTTTCCAATTCCACCCATTCTGAACTTGAAGGAAATTCGTCTTTTACTGATTACTCTATAACTACATAATTGTAGGTAGGAGAATTTACAGTATCCCCAATATTGCATCATCTTCTTTGTGAATCCTTATTAACCCTAGAAAATAAAAACCCTTATGGCACTATCTACTAATCATTGAATCACTATCCCTATTTATGGGCCACTAGTGCCGCTACCAACCTGTATAATTAAAATTTCTAATTTGATTGGCGTCTTGCTACGTGCCAACTTGAACTCTACCTCAAGCTGACAAGTTGTCAAAATCACTCATTCAAACGATATGAAATCATTACAAATCTTGTTTCATTAAAGCTATGAGTTGTCCAAGAAATTGCTTCG